>OY986438.1:132437919-133037919 GCA_963920525.1 Dichetophora obliterata | reverse complement strand
AATAACAATAGAGTTCAGCTACTACAGCTTTTTCGAACTTTCTCCGCATTAGATCATCTTAAGAACCAGCCAAAATAACATTAAAACATCTCAATAAGGCCATTCACAGTGGTATTAGTGTTTTTCGCAAGCTTTTTTGCCAAAAAATTCGTATGGTGTTGAAGTTGCTCTTTGTATTTTTGGTTGAGTGCACTAAGACTGCTTTTAACTAAAGAAACATTAAGGTCTTTGTGGATATTTTCGTTCATTATAAACCATGGTGAATTCGTTATAGTTCGTAGAATTTTCGATTGTGATCGCTGTATTAGCTTAACATTAAAAGAGCTGGCTTTCCCCAAAGCTGTGCTCAGTACGTCCAAATTGGTTTAATTACAGTATTGTACATTTATACCTTATGTTCCAATTGGAGCCTTGAACTCCTATGAAATAGCCAGTGTAATTTAAGAGCCTTTAGCTTAATTTGGGTTTTCTTGGACTCAATGAAAACACCAGGGGTTTTTTTTTAAATCAAAGAACTAAGGCATGCGCCTTATACAAACAAGGTTTGGTTTTTGACCTGAAAGGAAAGTGATACATTATTTAGAGGAATTGATTGGAACCATACGTGAATTATTGATTAGGCGAAACAGAAGTAAAGGACAATTTGAATTGCTTTTAACCGAGGCTAGTGTTATGCCTTAACCTCGGCAAGCATTTCCAGCCTTTAGATGTTTCTGTCCTTTAACTCCATATTTTCCACAATTTAGCTGTGGATTTCTAGTTTTCCACAATTCTTAAATGTTGGAAAGAACAAAGAAAGTAAAAAGAAGCATGCCTGAGCCCGGATTTGAACCAGGGACCCCTCTGGGTTGATAGTCTAGCGCACTCTCCACTAGACTACAAAGGTCGACAGATAAGCACCCTATAAGGTCAAGATTAACAACAAGTTAACAACAAGTTCACGTTATTCGCTTGAGGAAAAGGTATTTGATTGAGCATAATTTCTCAACCATGTTTACAGCTTTTTTAGAAGTTCATTTAGGTCCTTGGATGCAAATATAGGGTTTTAATGGGTACTCCAAATAGCTGTGTTATCAGCAAATGTTGAAGTGCCCAAATCGAGTGCTAGTTGGTAGATCCACTGTAAATATAGGGCATAATACTACACCGAGGACGCTACCTTTAGGAACTATAGCTGAAATTGAAAAATAAAATGTAACAAAGTTTTTACAATTTTACTTTAAACTTTTTATCACATAGGTATGATTCTAGCATTTTAAAGCAGTAAGCGGGTAACAAAAGTTTTAATTTGTATATCAAACCCTATCAAATGCCTGAGAAACATCAAGATCATACACTGGTGCTTTCGTAGTATTAAGTTGTGTTTTAATAATTCCGTCAATATCTTTGACTATCACTTAGAGTAGGGTTCCCTCGCTTTAGCAGGCAAGTTAGGAATCTCAAAATTGTTGCTAGTTTGATTCGGCTGAAATACAGATTTTAAGTGCTTAGCAAAGGCAAATGCTTTTTCTTCATCACATCTAGTCCAATAATTCTTTGCTAGTAAGGGCGCTTCACATTCTTTTGGAATTTTTTTGTTTTTATTTGCCTTCCATATGGAATAGTTGGTTGTTTCTGTTGGAGTTAAATATTGCGTATAAAGCTTAAAATTTTGTTCTAACTCAGAATTTAGTAATTCTTTGAGTCGCCTGACAGCTGAAAGTAGTTTTTGTTTAGCTTAAGGTGATCTTCTTTCCTTCCATTTTCTTCTTAGAATTTGCTTTTCTCTAAAAATTTCTTGAATTCATTTTGCTTTGACCTTCCTTTGACCTTGTGCTTGAGTGACTTTATTTACAGGAGTTTTATTTATTCAGCCGCTAAGATTAGTGTAGTACTAAAGCTATCAATGGCTGCGTCAATCTCATCTCCACTTTGTAGCGAAGGTTTGAGATCTAAATGACTACCAATGTATTGTCTGTACTTGAGCCAGTTTGTTTGTTTTGAAGTTAGTATGCATGATTTTACCGTTGAATAAATTTGGCTATGCAGATTTAATATCACCGGGGAGTGATCAGAAGATAAATCAAAGCTAGTTTCCAATACAATTGATTCCTGATCAATCTTCTTACATATTGCAAAATCCATGAGATCAGGTATCTTTTGTGAGTAAGTAAGTTGGCTGACCCGAAGATATAAAATCCAAATTATTTTTATATGTATATTAAGACAGAAAAAAATTATTTTCCTTTGGGATTTGCTAATCGTTTTTTAATCAATTTTTGAAAAGTATTGCTGTTCCCCCTCGTGCTTTTCCATCAATGTGATTTGTTTTATAGATAATAAATACTTCAATTAAGAAGTTATTCTTATTTGTTAAGTGCATTTCGGATATAAGCATGATATCAATATCACTTTTAATTTAAAGTTTATGTTTCCTAATGTCATTAGCGTTCCAGTGACAAATTCTCCCTTTTGAAGAAGAAACTAAGCAAGAACTTGTAAAAGTTAATTTTGAGATTTGATCAACTCTTGCAGCATGCTTTGCATTGGCGTCATAAATTGAGTCATGCAACATGCTAAATTATATATCATCGAATCTAAGTTTTGCGAAGTCGATGCATTGTTTGAAGCGTCGCTTGTACCTGATTTTACAGCATCGGCGTACGATACTGTCAGTGGTAATGAGCTATTTTTCAAAGCATTTGCATACATTAAATTTGAAGAGACTGTGTTGGTAGAGGGTTCTCCGTGAAACAAATTTGAAGTAAACGGAACTGCTAACCTTTGAACTACTGTTTGTTGTTGGGCAAGTTTAGATTTTATGTTGGCATTTTATGTACGCATACTGTACGCAAAATACAAAAAGAGCGTGTGTGGCCATACTCTTGGCAATTGGAACATTGCACGATATCATTCTTTTTATGGGCTCTCCTACCGTTATTTTTCCATGTAATAAATACTGAAGACTGTAAATAGGATGTACTTATTTTTTCTTGAGTTTTGCAGTATCTGGCTGGAGATCAATTTTAAAGATTGGCTGAGGAAGTTTATCCTTATTTTTAATATTAAAAACGCTTTTTACCTTAAATTCAGCATCAGTAAGCGCTTCTTGTATTTCGGTTGGGTTAACACTAGACTCAGTGCCTTTTATAACTACAAGCAAGCCTTTGCTCCTCTTCAGCTGGATAGTATAATCATTTTCTTATTATCATCAAAATTATTTATTATTGTGGTGTAGTTTGCTTCATTGTTTATATGGATTTTGTCTCCTTTATCGCTCCTTTAACTTATGGGACGACATGTTATTATTATTTATTACTATTTAGTTATTATTTCCGATAAGACGAATGATGTTGGCAATAAGTGAACTTAAACTTGGTTCTTGTAAGTAAATTGGCGGTGGTTTTGGTGATCTAGTCACCGTAGTCTGATCTCCTTTTGCGTTTTCATCAATAGGTATCATTAGTTTCATCAATAAGCAAATAAATCAAATAAAATTGACAATTTTATTAATAACATGAAAAATAAAGTGATGGGAATTCTTTATATTACTCTGTATCATTACCAATGACCAATGTGGCACTCAAAAAGACCCAACAATCAAGAAAAATATTTTTCTTCATGCTTGGAAAAAAAGTCTTCAACCTCCAACTTATTTCTCCAAGTCAACTCCAACAACTTGGAGTTGAGCTGGAAAATGGCTTTAGATCAGCGCTGGGCGCCCCAAAGCTCACTGAGTGCTCTTTGAGCGTAACTTTTCACATGTACACAAAACTCACAACAGAAGTTACTTCAGTCGTTCGTTGACAGTGATGCTGTGAAGACCTATGTAAAAAATTTTATGTACACTCTTAAAAGTACCAACTTTTTGGTTTGTAGATTCATAATTATTTTTCATATATTTTTTATTTTATTAAGGTTTAATATAATTCATACATATTGTCTATTAAGATTTATTATTATTATTTTTTCACAATATTTGTACTCATTAATATTTTGATAATTAATTTTATAAGGTTTTGATTATAATTTTAATGATTCGTTTATATTAGGATTTTATAATATTAAAACAAAACACCTGAAAAACAATGTTTGACTCTGGATGTGACTTCTGTTCTGCAGAGAACCTTTCTTGCGAACCAGAATGTGTAATTTTCCATTGCAAGCAAACTTCTTCTTTCTTTCTTTAGTTGGCGCTACAACCGTATGTCGGTCTTGGCCTCATCTAAGAATTTGCGCCAGCCATTTCTGTCTTTTGCTTGCTGGCGCCAGTTGGAAATTCCAAGCTTCGTCAGGTTGTCCTCTACTTGGTCTTTCCAACGAAGATGCGGTCGTCCTCTTCTGCGTTGACCGCCGCTGGGTACCGAATCGAATGTTTTCTTCACTGGAGCATCGTCTTTCATGCGCTGAACATGACCAAGCCAGCGAAGCCGCTCGATTTTAATGCGCTTGACTATGTCGATGTCAGCGTACAGCTCATACAGTTCATCATTCCACCGTATTCGGTACTCGCCATTGACGCAGATTGGTCCGTAGATCTTACGAAGAATCTTTCTCTCGAATGCTCCTAAAGTCTTTTCATCTAAACTGCTCAGCGTCCAGGTTTGTGATGCGTAAAGTAGGACGGGCATGATGAGCGATTTATAGAGCGTGATTTTCGTTCGTCGAGAGAGGGCTCTGCTTCTCAATTGCCTACTGAGCCCAAAGTAACACCTGTTGGCAAGAGTTATTCTTCGTTTGATCTCAATGCTGATGTCGTTGGTTGAATTAATGCTGGATCCTAGATAGACGAAGTTCTTCACAACCTCGAAGGAGGTATTGTCAACGGTAACGTGGGTTCCAAGACGCTGGGACTGTTTGTTTGTTGACACTAAGTATTTCGTCTTATCTGCATTCACTGACAGACCCATTCGACTTGACTCTCTTTCTAATCTGGAAAATGCTGCACTGACTTCGCGCGTATTATGGCCAATGATATCTATGTCATCAGCATACGCAAGCAGCATAACACTCTTGTAGAATATTGTGCCACTACGTCTCAGATCAGCAGCTCGGATGATCTTTTCCATCATTAGGTTGAAAAAGTCGCACGATAAGGAATCACCTTGTCTGAAACCTCGTTTGGTAATAAATGGTGGGGAGAGGTCCTTCCCGACTTTAACTGCGCTGCTGGTGTTGCTCAGTGTCATCCTGCAAAGTCGTATTAGTTTTGCAGGAATACCAAATTCAGACATGGTGGAGTACAGGTGCTTCCTTATTGGGCTGTCGAAGGCGGCTTTGTAGTCAACAAAAAGATGGTGGGTGTCGACTTGTTTTTCTTGAGTCTTCTCCAAGATTTGTCGTAGCGTGAAAATCTGGTCGATGGTGGACTTTCCAGGTCTGAAGCCACACTGATAAGGTCCGATCAGTTCGTTTACAATGGGCTTCAATCTTTCACATAAAACGCTCGACAGGACCTTATATGCGATATTAAGAAGGCTTATCCCACGGTAATTGGCACAGATAGTGGGATCGCCTTTCTTGTGGATTGGGCAGAGCACACTGAGATTCCAATCGTTCGGAATGCATTCTTCCGACCATATTCTGCATAGAAGCTCGTGAATGCATTTAAGTAGAGCTTCGCCTCCGTTCTTAAACAGCTCAGCAGGTAAGCCATCAGCTCCCGCGGCTTTGTTATTTTTAAGCCGAGCTATAGCTGTCAGAACTTCATCATAGTCGGGCAGCGAAACCTCGACGCTGTCATCCGCAATTGGGGTTTCCGGAATATCATCTCTATTGGCGGGATTGTTGTCAGCGTCGCCATTTAGAAGCTTAGAGAAGTGTTCCCTCCATAACGTCAGTGTACTCTGGACATCTGTCACTAGATTCCCGTTTTCGGGAAACTTTTATTATTTAGCAAACTAATATAATTTATTTACTTAGAAGATAATACTGGAGCAATAATGATATAGAAGAAATAGTAAACAATACCGATGACTAAAAATAAAATCTAAGCACATATTACAGTATGTGTGGGGTATAAACATACAAACTTGCAAATCTAGATAATTGTGACAACTACTTCGCTCAGTGTGCGCTATTCGAGAGCGCACCAATACTAGCAAGACAAAATAAAATGTGACTGTGTAAGAATGTCTAGCCCTGCTTTAGATGCATTAGTTTTAAAGTGGCAATACTGTTGAATTGTCAACAAAATAATTTTTTTTTGTACCTGGCAAAGCTAGGAATATTTTGGTTATTGTGTTTCTTCTTGGAATTTGTAAAAAAGTGAATTTTTGAATTGCAGAAAAATAATAAAAGTAAAGTGAATACGTAAGTAGAAACTGCAACAAATTAGGCATAAGTGCAGTTTACGGCCCACGCGTAAATATTTTTTTTCATATGTTAATTAAACTTATTTTGCACGTCTTAGTCCAAATGTGCAAAAATAAACGCGTAAATAATTTTTCTTATTTTATTAAACGTATTTTAGACTCTTTTGTCTAAAAATGCAAAAATTAAATGTCGGCCTCGACTGGATTAGGAGATAAAATTCGCTAAAGTTTCAAAATTCAGTGTAATATATGAAGTGGGTGGAATAAAGTCGAAAAAAAAACAATGACTGCTTTCAGCGGAAGGAAGGAGAGGAACTGGAATACATTTATTTCTTTTATATTATTTTTAAAATAAGCAAAAAAATCAAATTAAATATTTTCATTAATGTATAAAAAGGTGTAAACAAGTCTTTTTTTAAAGAACATAATAAATATATGCAACTAAAGCGCTTCAATGTATTATTTGAATAATATTATGATATTTTTTTAAAATAATTTTATGAAATTGTGTAATATTATTGTTTTGAAACTATTTTTATTGATTGAAATAAAAAAAAATAATTGGAAAGCTTTCTCTTAAAAAGCTATTTATTTCCTTTTTCATTTTGGGTTGGAGATCGTTTAGAGAAAGACCTTGGAGATCAAGTGGAGATCTAGCCTAATCTCAACTGGAGATCGAATGTCCATTTCCTTGAATAATGGCTTGGATCTCAAGTGGAGGTCAAGTTGATATCCAGCACTGGAGATTGGAGAAACGAGCTGGAGCTCCACTTGAGGTCAAGCCGATCTGCATGCTTACATAATTTTATCCAAATCGGAGTGATAAAAGGTATTTTGTGAAAAAAGCATCAGACATGATTTTTTAGAATTAGAATTCAGAATTTAATATCTTTCTTTAAAAATTTCTTATATAAGTTTTATCACTCACTGAAATAATCTTCAGAATTTATTTTAAAAAAGAATTAGCTGAATTGAACTATTAGTTTACGAGCTACAAGGTCTCAAAAACATAGGACTCGATTTTTATCGAAGTACAGTTTTTCCTCACACGCCATTTTTGCACCTAATCCATAAATTATAGTAGTCATAGCTTTCAAATAACAAGGTTTCGAATAACGTGGATCCAATTAGTCGTGCTATTCAAGGACCGCCTGAATTAGTGGTTGAGCCAACATGCCAGTAAACTAGACACGAATTCTTATCCATTTGTCATTTATTGTTGGTATAACTTTAGAATATGGACTTAAACAGCGTGATAGGATATTCGAATAATCCTGCCCGCCTTTGCTCTACCCCATGTAAAAGTTCGTGCAGCGGATATACCTACCAACACATGCTTGTCAGCATAAAGAACATCCTTTGGGAATATATTCAGTTTGGACTCAAACATTTTGCGGTCCATTTTTGTGAATAATTTATTGTTGACAGTAATTTAAGCTGCTGCCATAAGTTTTAACGTATGGCAATTTGTTTGTTTATTTATTTTGGTTGGCATGTTTTTTGTTTGTTTTATTTTACAGTATATTTGTTTGGTTTATAAGTTAATCCGTTGGGTATTTAATTGTGTGCACCGAAACAGTGTAGAGCTTATGCAGATTAATGCAAAGCCATTACAATGTCATACATGGGCGATAGCGGTGATGTGAGTATGGTAGAAATTGGTGGAGTAAAGTTGTAAAGTCCACTGAACTGAATAAATATTATAAATCCATGGCTCAGATTTTGTGTAGAATTTTTGACGTCAAAAAACGAAATGGCAAGATTTGTTTAGGAATAAAACATTTCTAATAAAAATTATATGGCCAAGTTTTTTCTCCTTAACGTTACTCTCGAACGCATACTTCTGCAAATATATAGAAAATATTCCATGAAACCAAACATTTTTTTATGTGTTTCATGTAAAAAAGGAGGCCACAAGACCTGCAGTTTATGTGAACAAGTTTTTCTTGTTATATTTGTTGTAGAGCAAGATCCCAGAGCCCCCAGACGTTACTTATTTTCTCAGAAACCAAATGTATTAGATTAAGTAGAGTAAGTATGTACTTTGAGTGTATGCGTAGCTGCTAGCTTGGGCCGACGGCTAATTAAGTAATAAATATTACTTAACTATTACTGAAAACTTCCATTAGTCTGTTAATAACATAATTTTTATAAAGCTATCTTATAAAACTATCTAATTATCACGCTCCCTCTCATACTCTTAGCGACTTTTTATGTGTGACTTGGGGGATGCTTGTTGGTTCATGCGATTGTTCTGGCTGCTCACAAAAAGTATTGAAATAGTTCCATTCATATCATGTATAAAAGTCAATACTAAGATTATACGTAAAGTAAAATTTTTTTTTTGAGCTTTAAAGAGTCTGGTAAAAGTCACCGCCGCACACAGGGACGAATAGCAAAATTACGGCTACGAAATTATTTTTGCACCACCACGCATAGTCGATGAAGAAGGGTGCCAGGTATAGAAAATTATATATTTTTTTATCAGCATCACCTCCAGTCTGTCTGTCTGTTTGTCCGTATTTCCGTCTGTGATAGCGATAACTAGCTGTAATTTAGGGCTATCGTATCGAAATTCGATACATAAACTTTTTATTCAAAAATAGAGAACAAGTTAAAAAATTAGCCACATCGGATAAAAACCACGCCTACATCCCATATAAAGTTAATTTACCAAAACGATAAAATCTCTTTAAATTGCTCAAAAATTAATCTAATGACTTCAAAATTTGCAAATATGCTTCCACTTTAACCAGGTACTTTGAGTATGAAATTTGTAAAAATCGAATGAAAACAACGGCTAACTCCCATACAAAGTGATTTTATGAAATCAGTAAAATCTCCATAAATTCATGTAAGTACAATGGTTTCAAATTTTGCAAATTCGTTTAAATCTTAATTATGCTCTTGATGTTTGAAGTTTGTGAAACAAATTGAAAACTCCGCCTACCTCACATACGGAGTGACGTCATCCGTATAGCAAAACCTTCCATTCCAAAAAATTAAAAAATAAATATTAGTTTCAATTTGATATTTTACACATAAGCTTTTACACATTAGTAAAAGCTTTTACACATTTACACAACCCAAATTTCAAATTTGAAACATGGTGTAAGAAAACCAGGTGTTAGTGAGTTTTTGACAACACCATGCATTTCATTGCTTCTGTCAAAAAATGTGAGCGAAAGAGCGGAACTGTTAATAGTTGTCAAATTGTGTTTAATTGTGCAGTGTTATGTAGACAAAAAGTTATTGCAGTTGTCTTATCTCAGTAAAAACCTTATAAAATTGCAGAAAGACACGAATTTAACAAAATTTGTTTTCATTGCAATTCACCATCAGCTGTTTTTGACAAGAGCGGGGAAACATAATTTCATCATTTTGAGAGAGAAGTTTCAAACTCACTAACACCTATTTCTTACACCATGATTTGAAATATTTGGATAAAAACCACGTCATATAAAAGTGACTTCATCAACATAATACAACAATGATTGGAATATACTAAAATACGATTGTAGGGTGTTTTAACACTGGTCCATTCGAAGATAATTTCTTACTAATTTTTATAAGGACTTAATAGATTTCAATGAAACTTTGCACCTAGAAGTTTGAGAGGACGCTGATTATGATTTCTATTTTAAAAAGTCAAAATGGCTACAGTTACCATTAACATAAATGAGAAACAGAAACTAAAATGTTTGTGTAATAATACAAAAATTGAGTAAAATTCAATTTATAGATTTTTTGCAGAGTTTTAATTATCTTCAACATCAACATCAAACTCGTTATCACAATGACATTTTTTATTACTGCAGAAAGTGGCACCCCAATCATGTTTAATACAATTAGCTGAAATTGTGCTTTCATTTTTTAAGCCTTTTTTCGGTTGTTTGGTCCGAGTAAATCGGCTCTATTAATAAAGGGGAGAAAAAGGGGGACCAACACTTGAATTTTTTAAAACTAATCATATGTTGGTTGCTCGAACTTATAAAGAAATTTCGTGGAATTTTGTGGAACTTCTTTATAGCCCTAGCTGAGGTAAATAATTAAATATTTTTCAAAAGCATTTTTAAAAAAATTGGCGTGTGTAGTAGCTGTGTAATTCTTCATATGCAATTTACCGATATTGATGCTTGAAATGAAAATTAAACTTTGCATACACTATTGTAGTTATATATCACTATTGTGATGCTTAAAAAAAAATTATAGGTTTATTGCAGACTGGTATACATAACATATAAAGTGTACTAGTGGCAACATTTGGAAAGAAAAATTATACTTTTGTCGTCGTTATTTCACTATTCGGGCCTATGTGCGCAGACGGAAAGTGCATGGCAGTATTGATTATTTATTTCCAACTAATTTCGCAACCAAGCTAGCAGGTACAAATACACTCAAAGTACGTACTTACACTACTTTATCCCATACATTTGGTTTCTAAGAGAATAAGTAACGTCTGGTAGCCTTGGGATCTTGGACTAGTGTTTTGAAGATATAAACTATTTTATGTGGTATTTAACGTAACATTTTTTGGAAGTTAGTTTCGACATTTGCAGACATTTTTAAAAAAATTACCGAAGATGGTAATGAAAAAACCTTAATTTAAGAAATACAGTGGCTATCATAAATAAGTAAACAAACTAATTGTTTTAATTCAAACCAATATTTTTCATGCGTTATTTTTAGAAACAAAAAAATAAAAACTATTTTCTAAAACACAATTTATTAGCAATAAAAAGGGCAACTTAATATTAAATTTAAAAAACTTTTTTAGAAGGTTTTAATGGTATTAATAATATAAGAGAAAATGGCATGAGTCATAAAAAAGTAAACGCTCCAGTAAATGCCCGCAATGGCCACCTTTATCTTGTGACATTCTTGCCAACCGCGTTGATAAGGAAAGTACGTTCTTTCGGCATAGTTCTGGAGAAAAAGAAGGCAAAATTTCAAAAATTAAATCCTTCAATTCAGCTAAGTTTCGTGGACCTCTCTCACTTATATGAGTTCTTAACCAATCCCATACATTTTCGATTGGTGATATATCCCGGCTTTGAGGTGGCCATTCCAAAGTATTGTTGTTCTCTTATATTGTAGTAAATATTTTGTAACAACTTTGGTTTTGTGAATAGGTGCATTATCTTGTTGCATAACTAAATCCTCTTCAATCAAGAATTTACCTTCAGGAATTCTCACATCTCTCATAAAGTTAAGATAAACTTGGGCATTGGTCCTACCTACAAGTATTATTATTATTCCATAAGCGGATATGCATCCCCAAACCATTCAACCCTTATCTTCGGACTTAAGTGTTGGTTTTGTGCACTTAAAGGACAACGCTTCATCATTTTTATGCAAAACGTACATGTTGTCGCCGCTACATTTCATGCGAATAATAGATTCATCTATCCAGAGAATATTTTATACCAAAAGCTTTCGGGGTTAAATACATTTTCTACATAAAATTTCATTCTCTTTTGAAGATTTAATTTGTTTATGAATGAAATTTTTCGTATAACTCGACCGTGCTTTCCCCTTTTCCCGTAGATAAAGATGGTGTTGCTTTACTTTATAATTCAAGTTTAGAAAGTATTTTTGGAGCAGAAATCATTGGATCTGCTGCTGAAATGTTTTTTATTCTTGAATCAATTCTTTTTGATGTAACTTTTGGTCGTCACTGGGATATTTTCGATCAATGCATCCATCATCCTTAAAGATTTGGACCACTTTGTATATTGCCGCCTTTGTTTTATTAAAAATTTTAGCAATACTTCTATAAGTTTCACCTTTATTGTGAAGACTAATAACTGCTTTTCGTTCCCCTGCACTTAATCGCGCACAATAAGCCATTTTATATATCAAATTTATTGCTGATCTAAAAAAAACATATTCTCCTAATGATTTTTTGATTTCTTCTAAAAAAAGAACAATTTTTTATGCAAAATGCAATGAAAATAAACAATTTGTAATTAAAACTCATGTTGCTTAAAAAAATGCTCTTATTTAACAAAAAATCAATAAAATCTCGCTTGTTTACTTATTTTTAGAGCATACACAAATTGACTATTTTACCTTCTTACACAAATAACTGAAAATGGGCCATATATTTTTTATTTTCAATAATTATGAGAGAGAAAGAGGTGATTATTTTGAATTAGTCTAATCTCTTAACAATAAATCGCTATGCTTGCAGTTACTCAAATCGAAGTAATCTCAATGTGTTTGCTTATTTATTAATGAGAGCGACTGTGTATAGAAAATCGAAACAATAAAAAAATTGTGTCTTGCACTTCTAGGTGCCAAAATGTGTGGTCTTTAACATTATACAGGGTGTCCCAAAAGTTGCTATCTGACTTGTTTTGCTTATAACTTCTAAACTAATAACTTTTTCTGCATTTTATTTTCAGATAATTTAAGATAAACTCAAAAAATTTAAAATGGATAATTACACTCCACAACATAGTCCTGGTGTATGCACGAAATAATAATTCAATTATTGCAACACAACGTGTATTTTGGCTACAATTTCCGGGACGGAACCCTCCTTTTCTACCAACAATTCAACGATTGGTATCATTATCGAACAACTTCCGATATCTTACGAACAGGAAGATCACGGGCAAGGTCACTGTATGGTGCGGAGGAACGGCCCAATTCATCGTTGAACCGTAATTTTTGAAAATGACAGATGTAACGCAGTTACAGTCAATGCCGCACGCTACAGATAAATTATTGAACAATTTTTGGTGCCCGAATTAAATCGATCAGGACTGCAGAATATATGGTTTCAACAGAACGGTGCTAAGGCCTATACTGCTTGAGAAACAAGGGATGTATTGCGACAGACTTTTCTTGACCGCATCATCTCCAAATACGGTGATTTTAATTGGACTGCCCGGTCACCCGACTTAACAGCTCCGGACTTTCTTCTGTGGGGCTATCTGAAGTCTAAAGTATACATGAACAAGGCAGCAACTTAAGATCAGTTACAACAAAACATCAGAGCCGAAATCGCAATACTCAAGTAAACGACCGAATCGACTCAAACAAAAAATAATGTATATTGTTAAAGATGCATACTAACATTATATCTGCAGTGCCAGGTAATATCACTTTCGCGCTCACCTGGAAAAAATTCGAAAGCTACTGATGCAAAAATGCACCAATAGCTGGAAATGGGTTAACACTTCTTATATAAGTAAATTGAATAAAAAGTTTTAAGCAAAACAAATCAGACAGTGACTTTTAGGACACCTTGTACTTTGTTAATTTAAGTTCCCATCTAAATTTTTTGCTATTTCAATCAGGTGCACGATACAGGCGAAATTTCAATCGCGACAGACTGCTTTGGTATTTATGTTTTTGATGGTATGGTATATTAATGAATGGAATGTAAGCCATATAGAGCAAAATTATTTTTTCCAACGTAACTCCCATAGAAAAAAATTGATCATATGGAGCATTCCACGGTCACGTACAGACAAATTCAACTATTTTTTGAGTTTATTGTACAGCCAGTTCTAAATTTACACATTGAAAGTGAAGTTCTTTTGTCTGTCTAGTTAAATAGATTGCATTCTGTTTCTTCATTGTACGTTCAAGCTTTCTTGAAATTTTATTAAATGCAAGAGAAAAAAAATTAGACAATTACTGTCACGTGCTGGACGGGTCTAGTTAACCAACGTTGCAAATCACTGTGTTCGATTAAAAATTTTAGCGAAAGTCACTAGTATAGGGAAAAGGTACTTGAAAGCCAATTTTTTATTACTCATAAACATGACTTCGGCGTAAAAAGATTTACACATCGTCACGTGGAGACAAATCATGTCACGTGCCAGACAGACTGACAATTTTGTAGCCTAATTTGGTAATTAAGTAATAAGGTAGTTAAGTAATTATGTAAATTAGTAATTAAATAACAAATTTAGTATAGTTTTCTTTCATTGTCTCAACCATTTTTTCATTATCTTGAGCCAATGCCTTCCATTTTTACTTAAAGAAGAAAACAAAAAAGTTTACGAAACATTTACGAAAAAGAAAAACTACATTTTTGAAACAGTGCGGACGATTTAAATCATCATGGTAAATTAATTTATACATAACTTTCTTAAATTAATCAAATTAAAATGTTTCTCTTAGATCATAAAATAATAAGTTTTTAATAAGTTTTAGTTTTTTGGTCACTTCCACTTTTCTGTGGAATGCCCCATACACATTAATGTATATTTAAATGTATAAAAAACTAAATAAGAATTAAAAATTCCATCATTAATTTACCATGTAACACCAGTGTGAGCCAGACCTAAAAAAGTTCGATGTTTTGTGGTAACACATATAATAACAAATTATTTAAAAAAACTTTCTTCACGCCGTCAATGGTTTTATACCAACAAATTGTTGGAGCCTAGATTGATTCGTGATAAAGAAGTAAACAAAGAGCACAGCAACAAATCTTTGCAGACTACTTCTTTTTTAACTTTTGAAGAGAAGAAAAACTTTGATTTGAAAGGTAAAAAGAAGCAAATAAAGGGTGTGTTTTTATATGCATGAAAATTTCGATGGTTATTGTCTATGGTCTGTGTTGACATTTCTGTTCAGTAAGGTTTTGAAATTCATAATAAATCGTTTAACGCCAGAACAACGCTTCCAAATTGTGGAAATTTACTTTGAAAAAAATAAAACTGTTCGCAAAGTTCATAGAGCTCTTCGTCCATTTTACGGTGAACATAATCGGCCTAGTCAGCAATCAATTCGTGCAGTTATTGATCGCAATCAATTCGTGCAGTTATTGATCGTTTTCGCACTAATTTTACTCTTCTAGATTCAAAACCATCAAGGAGATAAAGAAATGTGCATAGAAATAAAGAAGATATTATTGCTACTGTAGCACGAAGTGCTGAAGAAGAAATTTTGATGTCGGCAATATGTATATTTCTGAAGAGGATGTATACAGAACTCTCGTAAATTTAGACATGAACAATGGCGCAGGCTTTGACCTTATTCCACCGCTGCTTCTCAAAGGTTGTGCATCTTATCTGTACATCCCTTCAACTGTTATTTTTAACATGTCTCTCTCAAGCGGAATATTCCTAGACGATTGGAAAACGGCTTATATCACACCCATTTTCAAAGCTGGTCAAAAGGGGTTAATTGAAAACTATAGACCAATTGCAAAACTGTCAGTTATACCAAAAGTACTAGATGCTATTGTAAACAAACGTCTTTTTCACGAAGTTAAAATACACATTTAAAATCATCAACATGGTTTTTTTACCGGGCGTTCGACGTCCACCAATTTAGCAATTTTTTTAAATTATTGTATTAATGCGGTAGAGCATGGTCTACAAGTAGATGCATTTTACACTGATTTTGTAAAATCATTCGATTGCCTTCCTCATAAAGTCCTCCTACTTAAATTGGAAAAATTGGGCATTCACTCCAATTTTCTGATATGGATATCCTCGTACCTTAGGGAAAGTAAATTAATTGTTAATGTTCATGGGTGTTACTCCCGCATCATTCATGCCAAGTCAGGAGTTCCGCAAGGTAGTCGTCTAGGACCATTACTATTTAATATTTTCACAAATGATGTTGTTAAAGTTTTTAACTTTTGAGATGCCATTTTATATGCTGATGACTTGAAGATGTACTCAGCTATACAGAAATTGTCTGACTGTTCGACATTTCAGGATGACATAAACGCCTTCATATCTTGGTGTTCTGCTAACGGTATGAAGCTTAATTTCACTAAATGCAAGCTTATGACGTGTTCTCGTAATTTTTCACCTTTAGTATTTAAGTACATGTACCAGGCACAATAATTTCCAAAAGTGTGCTTCCTAAAAGATCTTGGGGCTTACTTCGACTCGAAACTTTCTTTCAGCCATCATAGAGGTTACGTTATTTCCAAAGCTAATTCGGTACTCGGTTTCGTCAAGCGAAACACTCAAGTATTTAATGATGTTTTTACGCATAGAACCACCTTTGTTTCCCTGGTCAGATCAGTTCTTGAATACGCGGCTATAATTTGGTACCCAATTTATCAAAATGACGTTGATCAGATCGAGAGAGTGCAAAAAAACTTTACTAGGTTTGCGCTTTGACGAAAGTTTTCGCACGAAAGCATGCCACCGTACGAGAGGAGATGCCAATTGCTAAACTTGCAAAAACTTACTGTGAGATTCAACCTATCTAGTATTCTTTTTGTTAAAGATATATTGGGCGGAAATATTAACCCACCCGAGCTTTTATCTTTAATTCCATTCCATGCTCCCGCTAGACCGCTTAGAGAACACTGCACATTTTACGTCAAAATTCAACGAACTTATGGTAATAGCGACCCTATATCTAGATGTCTTACTATGTGTAATATTGTTAAAATAAACTAAGATTTATCTAGACCAGCCTTGATAAGAGATCTATGCGATAATTTGAATTTTATCCTGTAAATGTATTTCATGAGATTAATTTAAGTATTTAATTTTCATTATTTTAAATATTCATAGCTCGTAAATAAATCTTAGTTTTAAGTTATTTCTATAATCTGTTAGGGCTAAACCCAGTAGATTGTATAAAATAAATAAATAAAGACGCTGAAATGTCGATTCGTTGCCGTTCTCAACTTGTTGGACTTTGTCCTTCAACTACGTGTAAAATTTGAAGTAAGGACGTGCCTATAAAATACAGGTTTAAGTTGCATTTTTGCTGATTGGGCTAATTTCAAACTTTATTTCCAGAAGTGGTCCTGTTAACTGGCCACCTCGTTCGTACGACTCAACGCCTCTCGATTATTTTTTATGGGGAAATGTTAAGTCATTGGTTTATGACGACAAACCAGCAACTCTTGAAGCATTGGAAGCCAATATTCAAGCCACCATTGAAGCCATACTGCCAGATTTATTGGAAAAAGTAGTGAAAAACTGTACTGATCGAATAGACATGTAACTCGTAGCCGCGTCGAACTATGCCAGAAATCATATTTAAAAATTCCATAAAATTATCTTCCAGAATAATAATTACAAATTCATTCCGACAATATTTCTTTCTTGAATTATTATTAAAAGTTCTCAAGCAGCTAAAAAAACTCTGTATAAATGAATTTGCTTTGATTAAGTAGAATTTGTGTTGTCAAAGTGAGTTTACTACAAGTGCCACAGAAGACTGTTGAAGATTTATTGCATTGTTCTGTATCACGAAGAAGCATATCAACGATTTTCGATTCAAAATTTTATTGCTTCTTGTGTCCTTCTCATCGTTGGAGAGCTTCTTCTTGATACAGAATAATGCAGCTAATGTAGCGATCAGCAGCTATTGAGTCTGCTTGGTGGTTCGTCCTGTAAAGCTGTTTCTTCATGAATTGGGTTGGTATAAATATAGTTCTAAAAAATAAAATTTTTACATAATAGAAATTTAAAAATGCCATCATTATTTTTTCAAAAAATGTTTAGTCAAAAAAATTCGGAAAAGCCACAATAACTTTAATACTATGTTAAATAATTAAAAACAGTTTGCCTCAAAAAGAAAGTAAAGTTGATCATTGTAAGTTCACCGAAAACAACGCCACTATAAACCAGAAAAACTTTTATTGAGCTAAGAAATGTCCAATTTGTTTTTTAGTCCTTGAAACGTGTCAATTACAGTGAATACGATAGCAGAACAACGTTGAATGAACGTTTAGTGCAGGTGCTGCTAGCCAATCAAACCCAAACATTACCAAGAAACAAGCTCTTAACTTCCAGCAAATTGTCTCTATTTCTGGCAGTGATAAAAAGGGCGGCTCAAAGGAAATCAGCATAAAATCCCCATAAATTTGCATAGAAACAATCATGAAGAAATTTACACAGACTAAGGTAGCAAAGTACTTCGTGCTGCTCCAAAGCCTTCGACTTATTGATAGAGAAAAAGCAGCAACAGCAGCAGAAGACGACGTTGTTTTAGCCAATTGCTTTTTCAGCCTTCAGGGGGAGAATGCAACAAAAGTGAGATACCTTGGCAAATGAGCAAGATGGGAAAGTCGTAAAATAGAACATGCTGGTTGCGTTCTTGTCAGTGTATCTTGTAGGTGTTGTTTATGCTACAATGCAGGCCACTAGCCAAGGGGCTTTGTTGGGTTCAAACCCCTCCTTCCCCAATAGGGTCTGAAAACAACAACTGCGTCAAAGTTAAAAAATAGCTGTGTTCTAGTATATTCGAGGACTCAAATGTTGTATTAATTTTATGACGTCACTTTTGATGGAGCGTGACTATTATTTTAAAATTTCTAAATTAGAGTACGTTATAAATACCAAAGATATCAAGTTTAAAGATTAATTTTTGTGGAGTTTATGAAGAATTTGCTATTATGATGACTTCACTTTGTATGGGAAGCAGGCGGAGTTTCAATATTTTTTAACAAAATTCCAAAGTACATAGAAAAGAATAAAACTTATAAAAATTTGAAAGCATTGCACTGAATTTGATGAAATTTAAAAATATTTTTTTTTTAATTACAAATTCAGCCAAAGTTACGGCTGATATCGTGATCACAGATGGCCACACTGACTCAATCGCTTCAGGAGGCAAACTTAATAAAGAACATAATTATTTTTCTTATGAAACAAGGGTAATTATAGAATAAGACTACTCTTATTAAAAGCAATATATGCCATGTATAAAATATTTTTAAATAAAATCTTTAGGTGTTAAAAAATATTTGCTCTAAGAATTAAAAGTACGCCATATTTTATACAAAACCGCAAAAATCTTGATTTAATAAGTTCTAATTTAAACATTGTTTGGAAAGCTCAATTTATTTTATTAGTCTAATTTTTTTTATTAATACGTGGAGCCCATTGTAATTTTTAAAGTGCTTATAAACGAGAAAATAATGATAAGAAAAGTCATATTTCGTAATACCAATACTAAATAAAATAAATGTATTTGCTTATTTCTATATAAATATTATTAATTATATATTTTCAGTAAATTTACACAAAATGTGTATTATAATTGTTTTTTTCTTATATTTCTTTAAAAGTTAGAATTTAAATTTTATGTTTTTCAGTCTATTTTACATGTATTAAATTTTAGGAGTATTTTATAAAAAATACTGAGAAAATGAAAAAAACTTTAAAAATTATTTTAAAAAATATTGGTCAATGCCGTTTAACACAAATCGAGAAACTATACAAAATTTATCGTTTTTGCACAGTTTTGCTTATAACTCATTAACTCGAGCTGATGGTAAAATGTAAGGGATTTGCTATCTGTAATAATGCATTCTGACCAGAGAACTGCAAAACTCACATAAAAATATTCATACGTAATCAGCACTGTTAAATTCATGCCTTAGCGTTCAAGCGATCAAACTTTCTCGAATGCACACATTCGCTGTTGAGTTTATTTAAAACAAAACTTGTGCTTCGTGTTGGCTCTATGATTTTATCCATCGATCGTCTTCAAACCAATCATTTCGTGTTTGTTCGTTCGGCTCAGCAATGATTATTTTGATCAAGAATAAAACGCAAAAAGCAAAAATCAACGCGTATGAGTTTTTTCATAGGCTGGTAGAGAAAGAGAGAGAAAGAGCGAGACCAAATAAAAAAAAGCAAAGTAATTTAATAACAACGAAACAAACACTTGTTTGTTGTTGACACTTTTAAAAAATTGTTCTATCACAAAAGCTTGGCCGTCTGACATTTTTTTGGAAGCGGTAAAGTCTTTGTTATTTATTTTTAAAACAATTAAATCTTATTTTTTGCTTCCTCTTTTGCGAAATACGTACATATTCATTGCAACATATAACGCCAAAGTTAGTTTGCTAAAACATGTGAATAAATCATGATCGACAAGCAAACTCATATTATCCAGCACGATGATGATTTTATTCAACGCTGAGTTTTTTTGCGTGGTTAAATTTGAATGAAAAATGTTCGATCAGACAACGTGCTCACCCGAACGACGCGTTTGCCTGCGTGATGCTGATTTTATTCAAAGCTGTGTTTTGTCGAGTGATATGAGAGTGAGTTAGAATTTTAGTGTATGAATAAATCAAGAAAATATTGAGTTTTGCAGTTCTCTGATTCTGACGACGTCAAACTACTTCTTTCTTACAAAAATGATTATGACTCCGAATTTTTATATTAAAATAAATCACGTGATTCTCAATATGAAAAAATGTAAGCACAAGACTTTCTTACGTAAGCCATGGCTTACACGTACGTCTAAAATTTCAGATTGCACGTTAGAGTCTTTAGAGAGTTTCCATGATCTTGAAACCACGCTTACATACTCAACGCTAACATACTCATTAACAAACTGCGTTTTCATATTCATACAAATAAAATAAACAAATAGAGCGAATAGTACTTTATAACGAAAGTACATTACTTATAACGAAAACTTTTTTCACTTCACTCGTGCGACCTTGTGCGACATATCTTAGAATATGGGCATTGCCATAGAAAAGTCTACCGTGACCAAAAAATTTAAACTTATTTAAAACTTATTATATTATATTATCTAAGAGAAACATTTTAATTATATTTATTTAAGCAATTTATTCATTTGCAATGATGATGAAATCATTTACCATGATTAGCAAATCGACTGAACTGTTTCACAAATGTAGCTTTTTTTTCGTAATTGTTTAGTAAATGTTTCGTAAACTTTTTTGTTTAAGTAAAAATGGAAGGCATTGGCTAAAGATAATAGAAAAATGGTTGAGGTAAGGAAAGGAGAATATATTGAACTTGTTTTTTATTTACTAAATTACATAATTGCTTAACTACCTCACTACTAAATTACCAATTGAACTAAAATGGAAATTTAAATAACGTAACGCCAGATCAAAAAGCGTAATAAAAAAAGCCAGAGAAGATGTTTAAATTTGATCTCTTGGAAAATAAACTAATGTTATTTTAAACTCTTCTATATATATATCTTATCTTTAAATAGCTTATATCTTTAAATCCTTGGGGTCGATTGTTGTCATTGTTTTTACTTAATATAGTGCTACTTAATTACTATGCAAATATAAAAAAGCCTTTTTAAAACTTAGAACTTGTCTTCCTTTTTTATTATATTTCTTCTTAAAATTGTTCGTAACGCGAGTTTGGAAGTGCCCATATTCTTCAATTGTATGGTATCCACGATACGGTTATTACATTGACGACATTAAATAATTTCAAAAAAAATCTGTTTTGTTCTGCTTGACGAATTTTTATTGTAGAACTGATTTTCATCTACCACCTTATGAATATCGATTACAGCTTTAAATCTTCCAATTTTAATAAATCGGAGAGCTATGATTAATTTTAATTAGATTGTTTAGCTTCTATATGGATACGTTAATAGTCCATATTTATTAAGTAACATTTATTTTAATATTCCTCTTCCTCCTCGAAAATCTTTTGAGTTACTTTACATGCACTTTTGAAGAAAAAATTTCTTACAAAATGAACTGCTGAGAAGTTTAAAACCATTTATTAGCTTTAGGTAAGGTTAAAACAATTAATTGCTCTAACGATTGGAGAAAAACTGAGAAATTGACACTTAAATATCGTCTCTGTGGTGTAGAGCGCTAATGCGCCTGCACGGCATATCACAAAGATTCATAATGATTTCATTGCAATAAAATCAGCTTGTGATGTTTTCCCTTTTCATATAGAAAAAACGTTGTTGTTTCTTTGGAAAAATTCGTTAGAGCAATTAATTGTTCTAACCTGACCTAAAGCTTAATAACCGATTTTAAACTATTAAATAACTAGAATTTGTATTTAAAATCAAGTATGATTTAAACTACCAAACACTAAGAATTTGTATTCATATCATAGAAAATAAA
This sequence comes from Dichetophora obliterata, assembly GCA_963920525.1. Classification (NCBI taxonomy): domain Eukaryota; kingdom Metazoa; phylum Arthropoda; class Insecta; order Diptera; family Sciomyzidae; genus Dichetophora; species Dichetophora obliterata. The sequence goes on along the minus strand of OY986438.1, from coordinate 133,015,806 downwards.
AAAAAAAATTTTTTTTCTGTAAATAAATTCAAAAATAAATTTGAATAAATCCATTTTATTTTATAATAGTGAAACACATATTTTTGCTCGGGACATTGTTTAAATGTCACTAAAGGAATGAAGGTTAAAAATACAGCCTTAAATTGCATCTTCGAGGAAGTAAATGGATTGAAAGAAATTTTAAAAAGAACCTTACATAACTTATTTAAATTATGTTTTTTTTTAAATGCAATGAAAGAATTCTCAATTTCGAAATGTTTATAGGAAACTATTGACTAAATATATACCCATTTGAGCGAAATTTACTAAAAAAAATAGTACTAAGCCATGGTGGCTTCTTTTGCTCTGATATGAAATAAAAAAGTCACATACAAGAATAACACTTTAATCAATTTTTCATTAAAATGTCACATGCTCCTTTTTCTTATATCAAATTGGTACATTTTTTTTCATCAAAATTTTCTTCCCCCCTCATGGAAAATCCTCGCTACGAGCCTGCTACAGTGCATTGCGTTTGACACAGTGCATATCTGCCTGCGTTGCTGCTGCTGATGATGATGATGATAAGGATGGCACAAACTAAAAAAAAAAAAAACGAAAATGGCAGCATTAACAGCACCAACAGAAAAAGTAAAAAATAAACAAACAATTGCTGCTGGCAAAAACAGTTACAATAAAACCAATAAACAATAAATTACTGCAACATTGCAACTGGAGCATTGAAGGCGACAGGAAAAGAAAGTTTATAATAAAAAAAGAACTGTATATATCACATAATGCTGATCACGTTTAGAGGAACTTCGGGTATTATGGTATAGGAGGATAATGTGGTATAGGCTAATAACTCCGATTCCACTAAACTTATTTTTCCGCAATCTTGCTTAAATTTGTGTAAACTAATAAAAAAGAGAATAGAGTTCAAGAAAATCAACGAAACCTAACACGTTTTCGATCAGTTAAAAAAAACATATGAAGGCGTTTGATCGACTTTTTTTTGTTCCAAAGTCAGTGAATTTTTTTAAGGAAGACAACGAGTTATTTATTATTGTGTAATTTCTGCATTTAAGGTAAGTGTTAGGCTCTGATTAATTTGCGATACATTTTGTTAGTTCTCAACACTATTCAATTTAAAAATTTTTATACCTGATCGTATCAAATCGGCTTTTGTGATATACTCTTGGCGGCTAATATGGTATTATGCTTATGCATGTGAGAGCATAATTTAATTTTTTTTTTAATACTTCTTAACTTGCGCATGAACAATACTCTTTATTTTAAGTTTCAACGATACCTAATGTAATGAGTTTATTAAGCAACCCTGTTGTCATTCCTTTTTCATTACTTTTTCTTATTTATTGAATTATAAACCTTTTCTTTTGTTAAATTTGAAATATTTAATTCTAATAAATTTATAAATTAAAAACCCCTCAAAACAGTCCATATAAATAAAATTAAATTTTTTTTAAAGATTTTTCAAAACCAATTCACTCAAAAACAGTATACTACATTACACCTATGTTGTGTACCACAATACCCTCCAAATTTTTGGAAAGGAGGTTTTTGGGCTTTCTCAAACTTTTCCTAATAACTTTTTAATGGGTTATCATAAGATTCTTATTCTATGCTATTTTGTTACCAATACTTCAAGCATCCAAACAAATAACATTTGACAAAGAACACACTTATAGTTTTTTCACAAATCGTAGAATACAAATATCTATACCACAATACCCGAAGTTCCTCTATATACCTGAGGCAAAAATTTTTATATAAAAATAAAACTATGACGATTCCATTTCAAAAGTAAGGTTATAAGCAGGGTTGACCTATCCTCTTATACTTGAATAGATAAAAATTGTGTCCCATAATGCAAAAACTTTTAACTTCAAACATAAAACAATAAAGTTTTCGTAAAACCCTAAGTAGAACTAACCTAATATTTTTTTTAAATAGTAGGACTGCATTAGGGGTGTACATCGATTTTTTTCGATGTAATGCACCGATGCAGTGCATCGATATTGTCCGATATATCTGTGAGAAACATCGATATTTTCTCAAAATCGAGTACTTTTTCCAGCATTACATCACAATGCTGAAATCAACCCCTTCATTAACACGCAATATAAGAAAAGGACATTCACCAAGGCAGAAGAAACAAACGAATTTTTGCTGCAGTCCGTGGCTTCGTGCACGAATATGCAATGATGAGTTCTTAAAGAAACTAACTACATGAGAAACATTTATCGATACTTCTTTAACAAACCTGTCATGTTTTCGTTTTTCGAAAACAAAAAGTATTCCAACCGTGCACGAATTTGAAATTTTTTTATGAGATTTCCGTCAATGAAAGTATAAACGAATCAGCATGTTTCGTCAAAGATAAAGAATAATAGTGCATGATTTATTTAAGATTTGGACTGCTGGGTTGTTTTTATTTTTTCTCGAGTTGCCAATATCGATTTCTAGATTCCGCTTATGCTACGTTTAGATTACAAAATTAACTTTGGTAACTGTAACTGGTTACTTGTCACTTGTGCAAAAAATTATATAACTGTTACCAACGCCATAGATTGGTATTTCATAGGGAGGGGATATACTAAAGCAAAAATTTTTTTTTTTGTCCGTTTTTAAAATTCGAAGTTGAAGATCATCAGCATACTTGTACAAAAAATTATTATTAAATGTTACTAACGCCGAAGATAGATATTTTATATGGGGGGGAGGCTTTACTGAAGCAAACAAATTTTAGTTTTATTTTTCATTTCCATAGGGATTTCTGAAGGCCTTAGGGCCGTTTTATTCACTTTTTATAAATCGAGCTATCTTGAGCAGTTTCAATTACTTTTGTTAACTTGACTTTTCGTACAACTTGCGAAGTTAAATATTTTAATTTCTCAAGTTAAAATTTAATTTCATTCAGTTCAAGTTGAAATTTTATATGTTGAAGTTAAGTCAAGTTATAAATACTTAAGTTATAAAACATCCCAGGGAATTTTTTGATATATGATGGGTAATGAGAAAAGAAATGACTTTTATAACTTATGAAATGGATATTTGTTGATGCTGAAGGCAACACAATGTCAAAAAAATATTTTGTTATTAAAATATATGTGTGCAGAATAAAAACAAAGTGATTTCCAAATAATGGGGGTTTTCAGTTAACGGTGTTTCGAATTCAGATATGCTTTAATTCACTTCATCAAATAACGGCGCGTGCTTTATATGTAGTCTAATAAAAATATTTCTAAAAGACATGCGCTTTCATGAACATTTTTAATTGTGTTACTATGCCGTGTTTGATTATTTTAGTTCTTATTCAAAACATTATATAGTCCTTTGACAATCGAAAAAAATGGTGTTTATAATTTTGTCTTTGTATTTTGATAACAGAGGAGGTCTGTGAGTTAATCGGCTGGACCAATTTTTAATTAGTTTGGTTTTGTTTTGGTTATTAACATGTAATACTGTATGTAACCATGTATTCTTTTTTTTAAGAAATGGACTTTGGCGCCTTCTAGCACACAAAATCAATATTACAAAAATAGTTTCTTTATATTGACTTCTAACTAAATTATGTTAAAATAAACCCGACTACAATGTATAATAAAATGGCTTGAAAATAAATCGTTAAAAATTGAAATATTTTCCACTTGAGGATGTAGAAACCTACTTTAAGCGCAATCTTTAAATGCATTTTTCTTGGAAAGTTATTGTTCACGCGACGCGCAATGTAGTTCAGCTCTTTGCAAATTGGAATAGATGTTTTTTTAGAATACTGTTTTTACCCGTTTTTTTACTTCTAGAAAAATAAGTTGGTTTTTTTTAAAGTGGCCTTAAATGCATTTTTTTATTTTTGTTTTCTCTTCGTCAAACTAATATTTACTAAATAGATCGAAAAATTTTCAATTTTCGACTTAAATAGAGATTTGTGACTTGCAGGCTGCACGACATTATTTTTTCCAACTTCTAACATACAGAGTAAAAGGAGCTATAGTATTTGCACCAGTTCTGTTGAAATTCTTTCAATGAAGCAAATTCAGTCACTAGAGCTGTTAAACATAAAAAGGCATTCACAAAAATTTAGTAACTGAAATTGAAAAGATTCATCAGAAATTATGCCTTATTTTGGGATACCTTAATGCACTACTACTTCTTGAAAATCAAGTGACCACCAAACTGAAATTGGCAAGCTTCATATTCTCTTTAACAAATGGCTCCAGCTGCACGTACAAATTCCACATTGTGAACTGATGCAAAAATTTAGGTACCGACTACTCATATTTGTGCACATAATAACAGCACTTTAATTTTACTGCGCATCAAAGTTTTTTTTTGGCAAACTAATGATTGTTATCTTTGGAGCTGATATTGATCAGCGGAAATTAAAACAGGTCATTACGGATATAAAGTGCAATTCAAGCACTTGGAAGGACTTTGATCGATCCTCTTTTGATTGTGTTGTGCGTGTTATTAAATGTTTGAACACAAATGATCGAGAACTAGATATACAAGTAATGCCGACTTCAAACGGCTCGTGTTCTCGAGAAGCTCTACTTGGCAGGTATTACTCTCTGAGGTTTATTTTATAATAAATATTGATTGAATAGAATAAACATTCTGTCTCAGGAGTGAATTGAACCCCTGCCACCACTGTTCTTAGCATACCGACCACGCACTTTAATCAGTATGCCACGGACGCCATAACATTTTTAACGGTTAGCGGAACCTAAATCTTTAATATTGTGCGTAAAAAAGTTGTGCTGAACTGTATCGGTTCTAGTCAGATCAAATAATACGTGCTTCAAATGTTTTTATAGTAACAATTTTGTTGTCACAGCACAAGCGTGTACCGATAGAATTGTGAATGAAGCGAAAATCACAAGTTACACCAAATATCCCAAGTTAGAATTTATAACTGGTCATATATTTGGAAGTCAGAGAAATCACAAGTTGACAAAAGTTATCAAACGAAAGTTATATCAAATCTTCAATATGAATAAAATGGAATAACTTTTTAAATCGAATAAATCCCAAAGTTATTCCAACTTCTCAAGTTAAAAAAGTGAATAAAACGGCCCTTAGATCTTTCCAAATTTCTTAACCGATTTCAACATTCGAAGTCGAAGATCATCAGCATGCATCAGCATAATGATAAACATATTTATACATAGTTGTAGGAACGAGGCAAATTGTGTAAAGCGCGGTGCCAATTTGCTGATAACAGTTTCCTCGTTCACAAAAAAAATCCTTATGAGTATTTAATAGCGCTAAAGCAATAAGGCATTCCGTTCCAGTGGCATTTCGAATCAAACTTTTCAAAAACTTTAATGCGCAAACGGGAATTTTACTGTAAGCTGAACTATAGGGCAAAGTAACAATCATTTCCAGAATTTTGTAAAGTTGAGGAAACATCCATTTCTGAAAGCTTCATGTGTCGCCGCAAAATAATTGAAATATTTCAAGATCTCTTTTGCAATCCTCATTTCTATTGTTGGTCCATTTAGTTTCCTTTAACTCAAGTTCAGTTCCCAATTTTACTATACCTATTTTATTTGGATACAAGATCCTTATAGCAGTTTGAAAAGATTTAATATTATAATTTTGATGGACTTATGTTTTATAAATTTGCAATTATTTGGAAATGCTTTGGAAATAGGAATTTCATTTGATTAACAAACTGATATATGAAAGGCATATAAAGCTCAATTCAATAAAAATCCTCTGCTATTTCTGCCGTTACATTGCATATTACTATTATTAATTGTTACCAAAAATTCTGAACTCGTAACTGTGCACATTTATTGGTTTGCTTGAGACAAAGTTTCACCGATAGAATTTTAGGTAAAAAGTTCTTGTAAGCACTTGACGAAAATCACTCACAGCTCAAGAAATGTATACATACGTTTGGAAAACGTTAGTACGTTAGCAACAATACAAAGCCAAAAAATAAAGTAAAATACCCTGTAAGAAATTCAACTTATTTAAAAGTAGTTGAAAAACTAGTTTTTTGTCAACCGCAACTAGTTGAAATTCTGACTTTTGTATGGTGATGTCCGCTAAATAAGTCAATTGACTTTCGTCTGCATATGTTTTCAACTACTTGTTATATTAGTTAATTTAAATTATTTTTTTAATAACTTTAAAATAAATAAATTGAAAACTAGTTAATATTCCACTTACTAAAGATGAATTTAAAAGCATAAAAATTTCAAATTTGTATACATCAAAGAGATCATTTATTTTGTTGTTTTGAAAAAACTATACATAAATTCATATTAGTGAAAGCTTAAATTTAATAATATTTGATGAAATAGCATGGTTAAATGTATATAAACTTGTAATCTAATAAAAATTTGCAATAAAAACATTTCAAAATCAGATTAGTTGCCGCCTTAATATAATTAAAATTAGTTTTTAAGCCACTTCTTTTGAATAAGTTTTCAATTACTTCATATATAATGCAATAAAAACTATTCAAAATTGAATTGAATGCCGCCTTAATATAATTCAAAGTAGTTCATAAACTAGTTTATTTTAAATTAGGTTTTTAATTAGTTGATTATAAAAACTAGTTAGTTTGTTCCTGTAGGGATATTTATATGTATTATATTTGACTTTATATTTATTACCCAAACCAAACTACTAATTTAACTGGCTTTTTCAAAAATTTTTCGAAAATCAAGTATATGACTTGTTAAAAATGAGGCATTTGGGATAAAAACCAACATGTCTGTGGTCACAAGGAATAACGACTAAACTCAAAGAATTGTAAAAAACGACGACCCATTTTTTCGAAATATATGAACCGTTACAAAAGAAATATGTGCAGACATAAGTGATGATCATTTCTGGGCAAATAATGGATATCTGCATACATCCAACAATTAGCAATAAAGTAAATTCCATATAGCTTTTTTACGATATTTTGAGTTAAGTCATTGTTCCTTGTGACCACAGGTGTGTTAATATGTATTCGATAGGAGAACGCCGTGTGATCGCGAGTTGGTCGTTTTGTTTAAAATTGCAAAAACATTTGGAAATGTTTTGACTCTTAACATATTTCTCAATTTTTTGCACATAATAACTAATTTTGCGCATAAAACTAGTATGGACTTAGTTTTTTATTTAATTGTTCCAAAAAAATGAGTTATAAAACCTAAAAATTTCCAAAGTTGTGATATTTTACTTTTCGGAAAAAATTACATTTTTTTTTGTTGTGATAAAAAAATTACATTTGTTTTTGTTGTGATAAAAAAAATTTAATAATTAAAATGTGAAGAAATTGCAATAATATCTTGTTGAAATGTATTCTGAAACTACACTTCTGAAACAAAAAAAAAAAACAGGCACTTTCAGCATTTTTGGTAATAAAGTCAAGTTTCAACAGCTGTAACTTTTGTATCCGAATTTGGGTTTTTGTAATTTTTTGCACAAAATAGCTTCAGATTATGTCATAGTTGCACTTGGTGTCGTTTTTTCAAATTTTGCATTTTTGGATTTTTAGCGAATTTTTGGTAAAAATACCCAAATTCGAAATTTTCAAAATGTAATTACAAAATTTTTGCATTTGTATTGAGTGTTGTTTCAGAAAATATTCCTACAACATTTAATTGCAAGTTTCTTAGAAATTTTAATTTTTTAAATTTTTTTTTTTTACAAGAAAAAAATTAATTTTTTCGTATGGTAAAATATCACAACTATGGTAATTTTAATTAAATGCTTATGTTTTATAGCTCGTTTAAATAAACTATTAAATAAAAACGAAGTGCATACCAATAATTATGTGCAATAAAATTAGGAATATGTAAAAAGTCTAAAAATTTTCGAAAGTTTATCAACTTAAAAAAAAAACGATCAGCTCGCGGTCACTCCTCGTACTTCTATCGAGCTCATATTAACACATGTTGATTTTTATCTTAAATGTCACGTTTTTAACTGGTCATATTTATTTTTCATGTTCGAAATATTTACATTTTTCATACAAATGCATGGCCAGTCTACTACTCATTACAATTTTTAATTTATCTTCATGTTTTAGCAAAATGAAATAAAATGGAATATCTGTGTTTTTATTCAATACAAAAAAAATATTCTGGATTGATAAGGGAGGGAACACCCTCAAACACCCCCTTATCTACGGTGTTGACTGTTACTGGTGTTTACACAGGCTTTTTCTTTGTTCTTCTTTATTTATTCTTTAATATAATCATTTTATTAGCTGGTTAAAATTCACTCGATGTTTTTTGAAAATACATCAATAGCTTTCCAAAACATCGGATAGAGTCGATTTTTCGCGCTAAATCGAGTAAATCTGATGCATCGATGCATATCGAATATCCCTAGACTACATTCAGCATAACGAATGTAATTGATATTAATGAACAATTGAGTCAAAGCGGCCCGTAGCCAAAGTCGTAATGGAGGTTTTGATAATAAAATTAAATTGGTACCAATATGATATCTGAGCAAGGAGAATATGGGACTGCGATCAACAAAATTGATTCAATTATTATTATTCCTGAGTGTTGCTTTTATTTTTGAATATCAAAGCAAAGTGGTCACCTGTGAAATTATTTTCAACGAATAAATTTAGAAAAGGTCTTATTTTGCCCTTTAAAAAAATCACATATTTCATGAATTCCATTGTTGTTGCAGAGTTACTATATTTTCGTATGAAATTACAGAGCAAAAGCTGAAACTTAACATTTGTGACACTACATCTTATCGTTTCGAACACTTAAAGTTGGCAGCTAATATTTTTTTTTCATCGAACATGCTTTTTCACATAATTCCAAATATGTTCTAAAAATTTCTAAAGTAAATACATAGCAAAGGTGTTAAGGGGTATGATATAAAACTAGTATCCAATCCAATTTTTTTTTTTTGAAACGAATATAAAATAAATGTATTACTTATTGTTAGTATTACAGTAGATACACTGCAAAAATTGTTACTCAACAACTTTTGCGGTAAATGCATTTTTAAAATTGTTATTCATTAGTTTCTATAATAGAGTAGACTGCTACATAACAAGGTTTATGGTAGGTTACAATTCCTAAATGGTAGAATTAACAATTTTTATCGTTTGGCTTATTTTCAATCGACAGTTTACCGTTCGTATCGGTAGAATTTGCAGTAATTTTTTTCTCTGTAGAAATAAAAAAACTTGCCCATACAAAAAGAGGTTTTTAGCACAAAAAATAACTATTTTCGTGGAAAGTCACATCGCGAAATCCTTTTATGGAAAGTACCAAAATGAGCCAGGGAATATTTAATACCGAATGTATTAATCCTCCAGGAAAAATCCCCACATTCCCCACCGTATATTTCGGAAGCTTAAGGGTAGTTTTGTATTTATGTTGTTTCCAAACCGCTTCTTTAAGAACGCTTATGAAAACTTTTACTTATTGTCAAGCAATGACAACAAAAAATATTAATATCATTACAGACATATCCTATGTCTTTCCTAGTCGCTTATTATAGAATTCGATAGTCTAGTGATAGCGCGCTTGAGGGTCCCGGGTTTGAATCCTAACCGGGCATTTTCATAACAAGAGAGAGGAATGTTTCCACATTAATTTTTAAGACAGCGGAAAGGAATGTTTCCACATTCATGTTTAACTCAGTGGAGAGGAATATTTCCCTTTAATGACATGCTATGTAAAAAAGAAATGGAGTGTCCAACGGAAAAAAATGCTTCTCTGATAAAATTTGGTTAAAAAAGGCATCCTCTAAAATTTGTGCATTATTTTTATTTTCATTTAAAAGAAAGGGAGAGAGAGAGAGAGAGAGAGAGACTTTTAAGTATACAAGTATTCTTACATAGACCATTGTCTTGCTGGATAATTTTTCTAAAATGAAAAAATACATTTCAACTGAGTTCGACTTATTTTTTAGTAAGCATGATTTAGCCATACATTAAGATATTATAATGCCACATAACCATATGAGCTTTTATACAATATATTCATTCATCTAAATTAAAAAATTAAAATGTCTAGATACTTAATATAATTAAAATTTACAAATAATCTTATAATTGTAAGCCAGCGATTGTTGTATATTGTTTAAATATAAATTGTATAAAAAAAATTGTATTTTATTAAAAGGTGCATCAATATTTTCACAGACCTTTTCAGCTCTGTATATAATTTGTTTGATGTACGAATATATAGCAAACAATGTTTATCCATTTATAAAAGAGAGGGAATATTCTTTCAATAGCATAAGTGGTATATTTTCACAACGTATTCGAGGGAAAATGTTGTTGAAAAAAAGATATCCTATTTCTTATTAAGGATTCAACCCTTGTCGGATTGTTTTTGAAGGAACTGATAAATTTTTACAAAAATTTGATTATTCCAATTCGTAAATCTGTCATCCGAATCGAAAAAACTAGACATATATTTTTTCTAAAGATATTTCGATTTCCTATGAAAAACTCACGTGTTATACAAAACTAACAAAGATCAGATAAACGGTAGAGTATCTTTTATTTACGCAGAGTGTTGAAAACTTCTGGATAACAGGCAACAACACATTCAACAGAAGGCAGATCCATCTTTGTAAACGCCCTGAACACAGTGATGTTGTTTGCGTTTGTCGCTAAATATGTGTGACTGTGTGTTCTTGTAAACAAACGAGTCCTCTTCAGATAAACTAAGGAATAAAAGAACTGTACTCAGGAAATGCGTAGCATATCCTTTTGGAATGTACATTAATGGGAGATGTGGCTTAAACTTTTTTGCGTCCCCTTACACACACTTTTGCTTGAAATGTACGTTTGTGCAAAGTGTAGTCATACTTGCATTTGTAAGTGTGTGTTTGCTTTTTTGCATACGAATTGGTTTTCTGTGCCAACGCCTACCTGCCTTCGTGCCTTCCCGTGTGCTAGGCAAAATTTTTATGCTGACCGTTGCAGGAGTTGAAAGTGAATGAATGCAAAGGACGACCGCAGTAAAAGGAAAACTAAGAACAAAACCTCGAATCCAAATGAAACATGAGTGGGGAACAACGTTTCGAATTGCAATGAGTATGAAAAAAGAATTGCCAGCACGTTTTGATATTGTAATCAAGTGGTTTTTGTTGCCTTAACGAACAACACATCCTCGAGCTGGCCAACAGCAACTAAGGAGAGTGTTCTTTATGTATGTGTGAATGACGGTTTTGAAGCCAGAAAATTATGAAATATTTCCTTTTTCATATACTTCAATATAATTTTATGCATTTAAACACTTTTTTTCATTTTTTTTTTATTTCTCTGTTTTAACAACATTCACTGAGAATGGTCAGCAACATTACGACAAAATATGCATTGAATGCATTTTCAAAACATACATAAAAGTACAGTAAAAAGGTATTAGCAACATGCTTGTTGCAATAAAAGTCAACAACAGCAACAACAGCATTGCTGAAATGTCATAAATATACATCACGCCATAGGTGTTTTTATATATGTATATATTGCTGGTTGTATCTTTTTGTTGACTTTTGTTGTTATTGTTTTTGTTGCTGTTGTAGTTTTTGCTTTGAACAACATTAGGCTGTCGCTAAGACGCAACTTGTGTTTTTCTTGTGATGATGCAGCAACAGCAGCAGAACTGTAAATTTTTATAGGTCATGACGTCAAACTTTAGCATATTTAGATGCTTTTCATGGGACTTGGTTGCAGTGACAAGAACATTTGGTGCGAAAATCTTTTGGGAGTTCTGCTCTCTGTTTTTGTTTTTATATGTTTTTTGTTTTTGTTTATTTATGGTTTCATTAACAATGCTATGCTTGTCATTTTCGTCATCCAAGCCTCATTACGTTTTTTTTATCTTAATTAATATTTGTCGGAGCTATCGGCATAACATATATTTTTTTATATATAAAGATTGCGCTGAATTTGGTATGCATAAAACAAGGGCCACATCATAGCTCAGCTCCAGATGGTCTTGAATGCACATCTCTTACCAAAATGGCATGTAAATATGTAAAATTCAGGTAATAATGAAGTGTGGAAAAAAGTTTAAGAATTTACCTTATTTTTGACTATACTATTGTGTGTAAAAACTAGACAAATATTCCAAATACTCTGAATTTGGTAATATTTAGATGCATAGAATTGCATTACAAATAGATTAAAAAAAAATAGTGTATTCATGATAATCATGTCTGTCAATATCTCTGTACACAGAGAGAAAAAAATCAATAATTCTATGCTTGGACCAAGCAAAAAGGCTATCGGTTCTTACTTATGCATAAAATTCTCAACTCAAGCATTTTTTTTTCTGTATCGAGTATAAATATAAAATTTATTTTACAATATTAAGGAATGTTTTTGGCAAAAGCAGTAAAAATTAAGGCATATTTTAGAAGACTTTTTCAAAAAGAGCGTATAAAACATCATCCAAATTAGTAAAAACAATTTCTTTTTAACATACATTTTGTTTTATTAAATATTTATTATAAACTTACAGCCCTATTCTGGCAAATGAACAAATTGTTAACCAGTATTTTGAATATTTCAATGTGTTTGTTGTAATTTTTTGATTTCAAAACAAAATTTGAAGCTCAAAATGAATGAATTTTGATAAAAATTGTTAACTGCTTTTCAATTATTGACAATTTTATTCAAAAATTTTGTTTTGAAAACAACAAACATATAGAAATATAAAAAATACTGGTTAAAAATTGTTAATTCGCCAGAATAATGCTGTTAATCTTCAATAAATTTTTAAACACTAGCAGCCGGAATTTGGTATGCATAAAAAAAGGGCCACATCATAGCTCAGCTCCAGATGGTCTGAAAAAAACAAAGATGCATTCGAAAACAGACCCTTGAATGCACATCTCTTACCAAAATGGCATGTAAATATGTAAAATTCAGGTAATAATGAAGTGTGGAAAAAAGTTTAAGAATTTACCTTATTTTTGACTATACTATTGTGTGTAAAAACTAGACAAATATTCCAAATACTCTGAATTTGGTAATATTTAGATGCATAGAATTGCATTACAAATAGATTAAAAAAAAATAGTGTAGCCCGTTTTGAAAAAGTATGTTTTTGAGAAAAACTCATTTTAAGTTACTATGGTTAGTTAAGGGTACTCTAAAGCATCGGGTTTTAAGCGCTGTAGTTTCTGTTTTGTAAGCGGCATTTATCTAAAAATTTTTTTAATATTATTGAATAGTAGTTGTACAATAGTAATGATTATAATCAATACAAAAAATTTTTTTATTAAAAAACTGTTTACTTAAAACTTCCCTATATAAGAAGTTACAGTTTTTCTCCAAAAAATTAGAGTTTTTGTAAAATCTCGATGTACTTTGTAAACATGAAAAGATTTTTCAAACGGTTAATTAAAAAAAAATATTTTATTCTATATAACGGGTCAGCCATCTAACGTTTTTTTTTTTCAACTAGTGCTTATTTCGTGAATGGTAACACTTAGCTCATGTCTGATTGGACAGATAATTAGTTTTATCCTTCCGCTGAACGAATATGGTTGTGTATACGCTTGAACAACGCTGGGATATATTGCGACATTACTTTGAAAATCATGATAATGTTGCAGAATAAGTGCCAAAATTGCGTACGGATTTTGGAAAAAGAGAAGCACTGTCAGCTCCGTATGTTCGTTATCTTGTGAAAAAAAGTGAAAGAAACTGGCATCCTCATCGATAAACCAAAGCGTAAAAAGCCAAACGCAGTGCATACACCCGAGAATATTGCTGTAGTGGCAGAAAGTATGCGTGAAGCGCCATCAACATCAATTCACCGTCGTTCTCAACAATTGAACACTTCGGAGACATCATTGAGACGAATTTTGCATAAAGACCTTGGTATGACGCCATTCAAAGTCCAATTGGTTCAGGAGTTGCAGCCAACTGACCATCCAATGCGTTTTCGCTTCGCTAAGTGGGCCTGCGATCGACTTACAGAAGGTGCCGATTTTGCCAAAAAAATCATCTTTTGAGATGAAGCTTATTTTGAGCTTGGCGGGTATGTAAAAAAGCAAAATTGTCACTTTTGGGGCACAGAAAACCCGAACGCATACATTGAAAAGCCGCTGCACCCAAAACGAGTCACTGTTTGGTGCGGATTTTGTTCCAGAGGCATAATTGGGCCATTTTTCTTCGAAAATGAGCAATGAGTGGCCGTTACAGTCAATGGCGATCGTTATGTTGAACGAATTTTTGTTGACAAAAATTTAAGAGAAGGATATTGGCAACATTTGGTTTCAACAGGATCGCGCTACGTGCCACACAGCCGAAGCTACACTCGATGTTTTGCGCCCTGTTTTTGAAGATCGCATTATCAGCCGCAGAGCTGATGTCGTTTGGCCACCTCGGTGCTGCGATTTGACACCGTTGGACTATTATTTGTGGGGTGCCTTCAAAGATAAGTGTTACGACGGCAAGCCAGAGACAATTGACGCTTTAAGGGACAATATTCGTGAAGCCATTGGTGAAATACAGCTTCACACAATCGATAATGTGCTTAAAAATTGGACCGATCGTGTAGGCTACTGCATGGCCAGCCGAGGCAAATTTACGAAATATTTACGATACGAAATTATTTTCCATTATTAACCGGAATTATTGTACTTTCAAATAAAAAAAGAAATTTGAGAAAATATCTAGTAGTTTTTTTATAGAATTTTCAAAAAAAAAAAAGTTATTTGGCGGACCCTTTATTAATTTTTCGGTCTATCTCAGGTTTTAAACGAGGAAAAAAGAACGCCATTTTAAAGTTAAGTAACTATTAAGAAATCTTATAAAATTGTAAACGAAAACATTTTAATTAATATAGTAAAGTTTTGCGAATAAAGATATTTTTAGCTAATTATTGAGCTTCTTTTTATTAAATTTGTATAAAGAAATTCAGTAAGTAGGCATTTGATACACTGAGAAAAAAAAACATACTTTAAAATAAAACAAAAAATTTTAAAATAGAAATTTAACTCATTTGCGTTTCTACAAAACAAAAGTTAAAACAAGCGTGTTCAATTTTCAACTATAAGCTCACTTCTGTTTTCTGTAAAATTTTCTCTTATTATTTCCTTCTAATAACAAAAAATACATCGCTCTCAGAGACTAAATTTAAAAATTATGTACAGTAGAATCATTGAAAATTATTGCCAAACAACTGAGACCCCGATTTTACATTTTAATATTTGAAAATATTTTTGAATTGGTCTTAAAAATATTGAACATAAGATGAGATACGAACTAATTAATTTTTTTGATATTAAAAATATTTCAATCCGCAAACTTCATCAAATGAAGTCAAAAAATTCTTATTCGGGGGTTCCCAGGGGTCACTGATCACGAATCTGACTTCGAAAATTCGATAAAGTTAAAAAAATGGCATCGAAAAAATGGTAGCTTAATTTATTTGTTTTAAATTTAATAACAATATTTTAAAATTATGTTTTAAAATATTTATTTTAAATATTAAAGTTTTTGCATTAAATTTTTCATTTCAATAAATGTGTTTAAACTTAAAATTTTTACAATGAAAGTATATATAAAAACATTGTTTTGAAAACCAAAACTTTTGTTCTAAATTAAACTTTACAAACATTTGTGTTTAACTTCAATGAAATTGTTTCAAGCTCTATTTCAAAAACAAATTCGTTGAATGCGAACACAATTTCATTTAATTTTAACACATATTTCCCTCAATGTATAAATTTATTTTTTTTTTGTTTTATAATAAACTATCAACATTTTAGAAGTGATGGGTAAAAAAAAAGATATTACGCAGGACACCAGAGCTTCTATTGCTGCATAAATTTGGAGTTAGAAGTCCACGTTAGTCTACCAACATTTCCAGGATTGCAAAAATAATTAAAAAATTAAAGTGTTTCTATCATTAACTGAAAAGCGAGTTGTGGGAGTAAACCAACTCAAGGCAACTAGTTAAATTAGCTATTGAAAACCGACGAAAACTGGCACGTGAAATTGTCAAAGAAATAACCATCGCAGGAGTGGATATTTTGTTAGAAGCGCCGAGCGTATATTTTTAGAAAAACAAACTTAAAAGTCGCCGTCCTGTAACAAAACCAAAGTTAACAAATTGCATGATTAAACAACGATTGATTTGGGCTAAGCTGGATCTGTTATATTCGCAAGCTGATTGGTATAAGCTAAGAAGTCAAAAGACTTGGAAATCGATGGTAAAAGGGAGTGTTTCTGTAATATTTAAAATTACTTTTTTTTAATTTTGTTAGGTCATCTTCAGTAGCGAGTGCAACATGAAAGCTGTTACCGAATCGATCAAAATGGTCCGCAGATGGAGATAGATCTAATTTACATTGTTGAGCAAACAATGAACATCGAGCAGTACATTAAAGTTATTTGTGATGAAAATTTATCGTTTGTGAATAGCCTTAATAATTCTTCGATTCCATTTACATTTATGCAAGATGATGCACCTTGTCATAGCCCCAGAAAATTATTGGACAAGAATAACATTGAAGTACTTTCTGAGCATGGCAATTCGCCGGATATGAGCCTATTGAAAAAGTAGGTTATATTTCAAAATTTAAATTTAACCATTTCAATGTTTAAAGAACGCACTCAATATATACATATATATAAAAACGACCGACATAAAAAAGATAAAAATTTATTTGAATAGCTTGAATTTAATAATTAACGAATTAATTAAAAGAAAAGGAATTGTGAGATAACTATATTATTAAATAAATAAAAAAAAAAATCTTAAAAGTTCATTCTTAGAAGAAATATGTGTGAGTTTAAGGTTTAACTATAAAAAAAAAAAAATATTAAAGAATTTTTTCAAGAAAATTTTTGAGTTATTCTTAGCTTTTGGCGGGATACTGTATTGTTGCATAGGGTAAAATACATATTCCCTTCATGAAAAAATAAATTTTGTATATGATTTTGTTTGAGTTTTTTAAATTTTTTTGAATAGGGGCATTCACACTGACTTGTGTAGTTGTGTAGATTGGCAAATGCCGTAAATTTTGTTTTTGTATAGTGCCATTCTACCCAAATACCCATCTACCAATCTACTCTAGCTGACCCCTGACTTGTTTGAGTAGATTGTTTTCTTGCCAAATTGAGTACTTTTTCCATGTGTTACCACCTTTTGCAAAAATAGGCAATAATTGACCTAAGGGCATCAGATTGACAATATTTGTTGTCAAGGCTAATATCTCGAATAATACACAAAAAATAATGCCAAACCCCCTATTTCCGCCCACAGGTTAATAAAAACGCTATATTTCAGTCGAATTCGGTTGTATTGGACTAAAATTTTGTAATTTAGTTCGTATGGCTACTATCGACAATTCTACAAAAAATGGGCTGGTCGAACTATAACTACGCCTACTTTTCAGGAATTATTATTCCTGAGTTGTGCATGCTTTTATAATGAAACTTCGTTTATATTTGCTATGAGACCAAGTGGTGGTCACTTGATATAAAAATTTTGCCACGCCTACTTTTACCGCAATTCTATATATATAAAACCGCTCGTGCGGTGTCTCTAAAGATCTCAGGAATGGTGACATCAAATTTACAATATCTGTTAATTTCCAGGTTAATAAACTTAATATCTCGGTAAATAAATAAAGCCACACCCGCTTTTACCGCCCACAAATCAATAAAAATGCTATGTTTAGGACGGTTTTGATCGTATTAGACTAAGATTTGGTAATTTATTTTGTATGGTAACTGTCTGAAACTATATTCAAAATTTGTGTCCGCGCCTTCTTTTACAGCCCAAAAATCAATAAAAATACTTTAAGCCGATTTTACATTCGGGAACAGTACTAAAAATGGGCGTGGTTACTCTATAGCAGCGTATATTTTTTCATAAATTATTAAAATTGACTACTGGGCCGATTACGCTGAAATTTTGGCAGTCGATTTGTTTCGCCTATGAGATAGTTTACGAAAATTTTGCCAAACACCCTTTTTCCAAATCAAAAAAAAAAAAAAAAAATTCTATATTTTAGACGGTTTTGGTCATATTAAACTAAAATTTGATAAATTAGTGTGTATAGTTACTTTCGGAAACTGAACTAACAATGGGTGTAGTCGCAACACAGTTATGTCAGTTCAGATATACAAAAAATGGAAATTTTTTTTTAAATTGGCATGAAAATTCTATTCTGGCAGTAAGCCGGTATGTGACAGGACAACGTTTTAACCTGTATTATTAGTAAATGATAAGATGCTGAGAAGTTTACGTTAAAAATTACTCGCATATAGAATAACTTATTTAGTAAATTTTTCGCGCATAAAACGACAAAAATTACCCTTTTCCATCTGTCACTCATCTACATAAACCGAGGAGATGAAACAAACATGCAGCACTGCCCAAAACTATTCTACGAAGTACTCAATTGCAATTAAGGGTGCTCGCAACAACCAAAAGTACTCAATCTAACCATACCCAACTACCCAAGTCAGTGTGAATACCCCTAATATATTTAAAAAACCATTGATGGTACCGAAAAGTGGTGTATTATCAATTCATTATGGTTTATTTTTGGAAAATTTATGATTTTTCAACTTTAAAAATGTAAATATCTAAAAAAGCTGAACGTCAAAGAAATTTTCAAATATAAAAAATTCGTTTACAAATTAAGAAAATATTTTTCAGTTTTTAGCCTTAGGCTTAATTCAGTATTAATCTTATACCTCAACCTTTTTTACTTTGGGTTTTAAGTGATATAAACGTCTATTTCTTGTTTATTTAAAAAAAAATTAGTATAATAATAGAAAAACATTAAAATATTGACAAATCATTGGTAAACTAATTAAACTTGCTTGGCTCACTTGAGTTATTGGAGTCAACTGAAAGATTGGAATGTCTACTTTTATTTCATGAACAAAAAATTACTTATGTTTCCCCCATTGTTATTACTACCAAATTTTATTTTCCAACTCACAAAAATACTGCATATCAAGCATTTCTTTTATGCATACATCATTGCATGGCATTTCATACCTTTAGGGATTCATTAATTCAATTAAGTGAAATAATAAGAAATTGTAGGGGAGATTGGGGAGTTTCGAAGCACGCAATGTTTGGGGGTCAAAACTATCACAAAAATTATTTTTTTTACATTTTTTCGAATCAAATCTCTTAAGTATCTTAAAATCTGGTTGAAAGACTTGCATAAAATTGAAAATCATCGACAATTTTTGCCTGTTGGCCCAAACAACTGGTTTTTGGAGTTTTCAAAATTCGTGGGGAGTTGCGCAGCACGACTAAAAACTACAAAAAATTTATTTTTTCGTGAAAATTATTTATTGGGATCGGAGAAAGTGACAAATTATTATAAAGTAGAGTAAAGAAAATAGAAAAAAATAAAAATTCTATTGAAAAAAATGTGAAAAAATGGCAAATTGATCAATCATTCCGATTTGCAAGGAACGCAAGTATAACCGTCGACCAATTCAGGAGAACACTTCAAATGGACAGCTCGATTGCGGTTTTCTCATGATTTTCTTAAAATTTTTCCTTGTAGTTTAAAATTTCCTAATAGATTTCATAATTATCTTATATCGTTAGCTTAATGTGTAAAAGTGCTAAGTCAAATTTTTGAGATTTTTTCTGAGAGACAAAAAACTTAATAACTTTTGAAATAAACCTTTTTCTCAAAAACTGTTAATGTAGTTCCCATAATTGCATCACTGTTCAACATCAAGACTATGAAAAAAACAATAAAAATTATGTATTGTCTTCGTTACAGTTGTTTTATGAGTTAGCACTTTTTCTGATGTTGAAAACAAATTTTTTTTCCGACATAGCACTTTTTATTAAACATTTTTCCCCACAATAATAAGTACTCAGTTGAAGTTTTAAACAAAGATATAGATAGGATCTTGTTTATTGTTAAAGAAATATATGTATTAACTACCTAAATACAGTCTTACTTCGTTGCTGCTACTCAAACATAATATAAAAAAATTAAATTATCCAACATTTATCACAAAAAATAATTTCGCAGTATCTTCGGTGCTGCTAGTAAAAAATAATATAAAAATAATTAAATTATTCATGAGGTAAATCATCATAAAATTTATGATGGTCTCTTGTCAAAGTTCATTTTAAACATTGTAAGTCTTCGAATTTCCGGGTTGTAATTGATTTTCTTTTTTGGTACATTTGCTCTAAATTGCACCACTGTAAAGCAATTAATTTCTTATCTATTCTTTGTGGTAGAATTTCCCATATCTCAGTGAACCGTAATTTATAAAATATTTCTCGATTTGGTGTATATTGTATTGCGCGTATGTCTGTCACTTTGGCATCGCCTTTACCACGTCCAGGACGAATGCTTTTAAAAAATTGAATTTTATCAAACTTTTTAAAAAAATCATGATATAAGTAAGTGACGTCGTGAGGTTCAGGCTTTTGTCGAGCGGCTTTGCAAATTCCAATATACTCAGAAGGAACATCAACATTTTTATTCCTCATAGCACGCTCTATGGTAGAGTGAACGCTATCTGCCTCCATTTGCGTATGACCAGTCTCCAGTATTTTTTGTTCTATGACAATTTTATGGTTAATAGCTGTATTAAGAAGTGCGTTACTCATTAAAAAATTGCGGTTTTGATATGTGCATCCATCACTATAAAATATTATTTTAATAGGGTTATTACTGTTGCTAAGGCTTGGAAGGATTTTGTTTTCAATAAAGAAAACCCAAATACTTGCAAATTCTTCAGCATTAACCCCACCTTCAGCTTCATTCCATAGAAAGCAGAACCCTTTCTTGTTTATAAGGTTATAGAAAACTAAGTTGTGTACCTGCAGTTTAGTTCGATAATATAAGCTGCTAACCTGCGATTTCGGAGCCATTAGCACCGCTTGAAGATCTACAGTGAAGACGATGGATTCTTCAGATCTGTCTTTGTTTTTCTCCATCCTTGCCTCTTCTTTTTTTTTTCTTGATGACGAGAACAATCTTCCAGTGGAAGACTCCCGACAGAATAACGTGCACATATCTCGCATTGGTCTTTCTTTGGCGCAAACAATCCCAGATTTCTGGCATCAAATGTCGAATAAAACAACGCAACCGAAAGTGGTCTGACGTTTTGAGTTGTACACCAATCTTTAGAGTAAAAGTCATAAAGCATTTTTTTTGAGCGCCATTCGGGCAAAATATACTTTTTTTGAGTTACAGCACGACAGTAATGAGATTCCATTACTGGTAAAGTATCTAAAAATATATGCAGATCTTTTTTCTCTTTAGAATAGCTTTGCTTATCTCTATTTGTCGAATTATGGTGTACAACTGAAGACTTTTTCATCCAATTAAGCACAGAGCGTCTTCCTATGCCCAAAGTGTTCAAAAAAATGTTCTACACACGCGTAAGAATTCATTATCCGATTTGAGGTGATATTTCAAAGTTTGAACTCGTCTGGATTCATTAGGATTTGTTCGATTTCGAGGCTGGAAAGGCTTAGATGTGTGAACTAATGTAGTCACATAAATTTTCTTTTACATCCAGTCCATTTGCCAAAATTTTTTAAATATTTGTTGTCTTTGAGTATCAGTCACCCATGCGCATTTCATGGCAGCAATACCACTTTTTTGTGCACACTTACATCTCTCTTTCATGGCACGTGGTTCTTTAATTTCTCTATATTTCCAAACGTCACCTTCCTTTCGTCTTCCCCAATACCTTTTGCCACATTCTCTTTGCTTTTTATTTTTGGCCACAAACCAAGCATCTTTTTCCACCTGCACTCTCTTCTTTCGGTTTTTGGTTCTTACAGGTAATTCAAAGTAATTGTCAGAATCACTATTGAAACCATAGGGCACCAATCCAACAACACCATCATCAGATTCTATGCCAAAAGAGCCGCAATCGATATAGTCAAGTAATTGTGCAGCAACGTTATTGATGTCACCGGAATCCATGGAAATCTTCTAATAAATTTATTTTTATTTAATTATGTGCTAAAATGGAGTAATAATAGTCAGTTGTTACCTTTTATGCTTTAAATAGAAACAACAAACTTTGCACAAACCGCACGAAAAAATAAGCAGCGATAAAAATTAATATTGACTTTTTCAAAAGCGCCTACTAAATCACGTAACACTTGACTTAGCGCGCGCTTTTTTACAGGTGCGGACTTAGCACTTTAACACATCTTCGCCAAACAATTATAAAAACCGATATAAATGATTTTTTTTTTTTAAACGATGTATTTTTGATTTATCTGTCGAACTGCATCAAAATCGATTTTTTTCATAAGAGGTTGACTTAGCACTTTTACACATTAAGCTAACGATATTTTTAATATTTGTCAACTCGTCGAGTAGAAAACTAAATATTTTGTAAGGAAAAACACAGAAAAATAGCAAAAAATTAATTAAAAAAAAACTTTTGTTTGCACTAAACATTCGAATTTTTACAAATAGAGCGTAATACGCATGTAAAAGAGGATATTAGATTGACACATATTTGCCGTGCTGCACATCTCCCCTATTCGTTACTATTTTTAAAATTGCCACCGCGCCAATATCACATAGAATGTTTTTGCATAAATCCTTTTAAAAGCCGAAAGCATAATCATTGCTGATTATTTTGTGTGTACTCACTTTTTCGATTCGCTTGCATATGTTTATGAAAATGTCACAAACATGAATTCTCAGAAAACATTTCGAACAAAATGTTGAACGCACTCTCTGGTGATACGAAAAAAATGTGCTATCGAGACGAGCGCTAGTACAAAACTGAGATATTAGGCGAAAAAATGTTGACAGTTTGTAAGAGCTATCAAAACCACTGCTAAGCGACATCTATTGCCGTGCTTCGCAACTCCCCATGTTTTAAAAGTCCCCACTGTCCCCTACCATTTTCCAAAACAAATGGAAAACAGTAAGCAAGATAAACGCCAACTCATAAATTTTGACTTTTTTTTTCTATAAATATATTGAAAATAGTTACGTAAAAATTTAAAGCATTGTTTGAGTTTCCATAGGTATTTAAAATATAAATAAATTGAAAGAATATTAAATGTTTAATAAAGTGCTCATTGACGAGGAAATAAAAAATGGACAAGACTTATCAAAATGAACTATATTTTTAAAAGAAAACTATGAATCCTTTTGTTCAAAGTTAAAATCGGCTTGCTTGAATATTTGCTCGCACGCACAAATAATTTTTCATCTTTTTGGCTCAGCGCTTGTACTACTTGTCTCGCAAATTTTAGATCGGGGCTTCAAATCCTAAGATCAAAACTTTGTTTATTAATTTATGTTTGTATATTGTATGTTGTGTGATACTGAGATAACCACAAAAGTTAGGACTTTTAAAGTCAAACATATCTTAGTACTTAGTATGATAGACGGAAAAACGGCTGAAGTAGTAACTCACACACCCTCTAACAGAAACTAACAGAAATTAATAACTTAGAGTTGCTCAGAGAAAGGCCAGCGAACAATGCTGTTTGTCAACTATGTCTGTCACCATTAGATCCAAGGATCAAGTTTATGGAATGCGTACTACCCATTGCTTATAATTTACCTTTTAAGAAATGGTGACAAACAATTGTACTCGAACTATAAGAAATGAAAATAACGCAGGGTTTCAGCAAATATTACGCGAACAATTAGGTTTAGTTGATTGTTTTGTCAAAAATGGCAGAGGAACGACAAATGATGGAAATAGTTCGAGAAGCTTATTCTCCAATTTAGAATTGGTCGCATATATTACCCGTGTGAATGACGCATTTTTAGTCAGATTTCGTATAATGCAAAACTTGTGGAGAAAATATTGATGCCAAGTTTGGTGATCCCTTTCAGGATCAAGGGGCACCGGTGTCCCAAAAATATTTTTCTTCATCAGAACTTATCCTAAAGTCCAAAAATGTTTCTTATTTCACGTTAGGATTCTGAAAATAGCATTTTTGATTTAGCCACCCTTTTTGAAAATCAGCTGTTCGAAATTGAGCGTGCCTAAATCCACTATGCGAGACTTTTTGTAGTTGAACATTGTGGCATTAAAACTCGTATTTATTGCTTAAATATTATTATAAATTTCTATTTCTTTATTCATTCGGTAAGGCTATTTGGTATTTGAATAGTTTTTATCTCAATAGTTTTGAAATAAATTAAGACTTTTAAGCAAAAACCACATATGGGATACAGGGTTCCATATGGTCATCAAATTCAACTTAACAGTATATTTTCTAATTGCGAACTCTAAGGCCATACAATTTTATTTTTTGCTGTATAACAAAGTGTGATGAAAAAAGAAAAAGTTAATATTACAAGAACCATTAAAAAAAATTCTCAAAGTGGCACATTTTCAGAGTCCATCGCATTTGGTCTGACCTCTCATTGTCGTTACAATTTTTTTTAACTGATTTTTAAAATTTATGTGTTCGAATTTTGTTGCGCTGAAATTTATGTTTTACAGCCATTTGCCTTATTAGAAATGGAAAGTAAAACCCACTTATACTTGGTAGAACTTAACGTAGAATATGATTGTGTAAAAAGGAATTAAAATATTTCTCAAAAAAATTTGTGTTTCTATCAATTTTATTAAATAATGTGCCATGGACAACATTTTTTTAAAAAAAGTAAATTGCACTCAAAAATACCTTTCCATTGAACTCAAGAATACAGACATCGGTGAAGAATTTGCTTAAAGCTGGAAATTTTAACGGTTTTTTTTTTCAGCGCAAAAAACTGATTCCCATAAATATTTCTACAACAAAAAAAAAAATACTCCCATTTCGTCAAGCAGATTTTGCTCCTCTATATCTTGTTCGAAAGGCAACACAATAACCAACATATTTCGGAACAGAATGTTTAAAAATTAAACCAATAAACCATGGACCGATTTTCTTTAAGTGCACAGTAGGACAGTTTGTATACCTCAAACTAAGAATAGTGGCAAACTCGATGTTGTTTATTTATGCAAGACCCGCGTATATCTTTAATTCGTTGTTAAAAACCAACAAAGATCCGCAATAAAAGATTGTAAATTTTTGTTTCGTAGCGATCTTCCATCGCTCGGCAAGTTTGGTCAAAGCCTTCGCCTTGTTCGTCGAACTCTGAAAGCATTTGGCTCGCGAAAACATCCAAGTTCCAAACATACTCTTTGTTCGAATTTCCCTGAAAATTCATTTTCTGAATTTTTCAGTTGGATGTTTTTAATAGTTTGGCAACAACTTTAATAGTTTAAACACCATACCACGACATATTTAATTCCCAAAAGAAGAAAAAAATTTAGAACATTTAACATATCTCAACTCCAAATAACAAGAAACAACAATATAACGAAAACAAATTGGTACCAGAAATGCATAGCATCAGAACAAAATATAATTTTCTACTCTAAGCACCCAAAAAAGACGATAATTAACATGGCGAAAAATTTCATCAACAGGGTATTAGACATCAGTTACGAAATTTACGACAAAAACAATAAAAAATTAAAAACATTTTAGTTAAAAACGAGAATTATATCCAGGTCCGTAGACTGGAGGGGTTTTAGGCGTTAAAACTCTACCTTAGGGTCTAGAAAGTATAAAAATTTAATATATTAGCATTAAGGCAACTACAACGCAACAGCGGAAAAAGTAACGAAACCACTTAAATTTTTCACTGAATTGAGACCTATACTTTCAGATCATAGATAATATAAGGACTTCGGCATAGATTGCGATTTTGTGTTTGGGTAGGGTTACGATGGTGCGGCTGTCATGAATGTTAGCTACAAGGCTTAAGACAACGCAACCGAATTTCGATATACCACAATATCGCCTCTCGCATTACAACTTATAAAAAGAATAAAACTTTTGATTTTCAAATTGCTATTTATGTGGTCGCAGTTCCAACTAAATACACATGTGATCAACATTGTCCATTGACATTCTTTGTTATTTTTTCCCATAAATTAATTACTAGAACAGAAAAATTAAATAAGCGTATTATTCACTTGTTTAGTAACGTCAATTGAAAAGTTTAACAGTTATATTCCACTTTGGTTATGTTGTAGAGTTGCTATTTAAAAATATTTTAAATTACTGTATAAATTAGTACTGAATTTTTTAAACGAAAATCAGAAATTTTTTTTTTAAATTATTGAAATCATTTTAAACGATAAATATAGCTTTTTTTAATTTCTTATGATTTTTTTTTTGTTTTTGTGTTTGAAATGCCCAAACACATGCGCTATGAGGATTTTTGATAGAACATCAAGTTTCAACAGTTATAACTTTTCGATCCTAGTTCGGTTTTTTCTTATTTTTTTCACAAAATAGAATCCCGTTATGTCGTTTTACTTTTAATTTTGCATTTTCGTATTTTTGAGGATTGAGTTTGCAACGAAATCGCACAATTTTTTGTATTTGATAAGTGTCTGTACATTTTATTTTATATTTAATAAGTGTCTGATATTGTATGAAGTTGAAAAAAACTGAAAAAATTCTAGTTTTTGTTGTGCTTACAATTCTGAGACCAACAGCTAATATAGGATGTAAGCATGGATAAAAAAATAATAATGGTTTCAAAGTTATATGGATTTCAAATTAAAAAATATGTCTTCTTGTGCAGTCACTGATGAAATAGGCATTTTTGATAAGGTTTTTAATCATTTTATAAAATGAACACAACAATAAAATATACATAAGAAGTTTTCATATAAATATTTCATATATTTCTCAAATATTTCTCAGTACGTTCACATTCTTCGTCGGTTTCTCATTGCAGTAATGAGGATTCATTGAGGAATTTCATTCATTGAATAATCAGTTTCTTACCTTAAAGGGAACTTGTAATTGAGTCTATAAAAAAAATTTGATAAGACCGTTTGATTAAATATTGTACAAAAGCTAAAACATTGTATGGAGATTAGTCCCTTTTGTTTAAATACCTTCAAGAGAAATTTTTCAGTAGGCATATTTAGGCCATTTTGAACAGAAACATAAACTTTTATGCAAAAATTTTGGAAAAATTTACGATTTTTAAAATTTTTTTTTGTGCAAATGATAGGATTAAATGTTTTAAATGCTAAGCCACAGTAAACATAGCTTTTTTCAAAAATGTTAAATAGGAACTTAAGTTAAGTGTTGTTTCAGAAAATATTTCCACAACATTTGATTGCAATTTCTCAAATTTGGATTTTTGCAATTTTTTTTTAATGAAACAAGAAATAAAATAAAAATTTTCGAAAAGTAAAATATCACAACTCATTTTAAATAAAAATTATATTAAAAACGAAATGCATACTCGTTTTTTAAAAAAATTGAAGCACAGCTGCGAATAACGTTGCAAAAGCCGTTTATTGCAAAACCGATTTTATTGCAGATTACTGTTAACATGACTCTCTTACATTGCCTTAACTCCAAAAATATGATCAGTATCAGTCAGTGGAAGAACGTTGTAAGTTACATACAAAATTATTAGAGTTGAATTATCTGATATAATTGATAAGTGCAAATGATGCACAAAAAGGGAATCCATTGTTGAAAATTGAATTGATAATAATGATAAAAGTTTGAAGAATTGTTGTAATGAAAAAACTTAAAAAACGTATACCTCCAAAAAACGCTACAGAGCAAGTAAAATGGAATAACGTTGTAAGCTCACAATACGTTTTTAGGTAATTAAATTGTTATTATATATATATTTGTGATTGTCTTTTCTTGCAAAAAAATTCAGCATTAGTGCAATAAAGGAACATTATTTGAAATTCTATAAAAAAACTAAAATGAACAACGGATTTTTTAACATATTTAATCGTATTGTGCGAGGTAACTCCATAAGAACTCAAAACTTGGCAAATTACACGATGCCAGTTCTTCGAAAAGAACCCATTCAAGTAAGTGATGAAAAGAAAAAGGATATCCTTGCAATGCCTTAATATTTGCCTGAAAAGTACTCCAAGTTCTATAAATCTGCAGTTAAATTAAGAAAAATATTAAGTTTGTGTTCGAAAGCAAACAAATATATTTCGTTGATGGTTTTAAAATATTTTCTTTTAAGTTTTTCAAATGAATTTTTTTTTTTGTTATTAAGGGTTTTTTCGTAGATAAATTTTTAAATTCAATAATTTACATTTCATTTAACGAAAAGGATCCAATCAAATAAGTCTTCTTATATGGGTATGATTTAATTGCGCGAATAGCTTTTTAAAAGCTATCGCACTCTCTGCTTTGCGACGTGGAATAACCAATGGGTTTTGGATGTGTAAAGTTTTTCCATTTTATATATTAAAAATACTTAATTTACTAACCAAATATTATTATTAAACAATTTTTTATATACTAAAATAGTTTATGTACACAATATTTTCCTTAAAAACAAGTATCTAGAAATTGTCTCCTGCATTTAAAAGGTTTTTTACGTATTGTGAACAATTTATTTTTTTCGCTTAAAACGTTATTCGTGACTGTGCTTCAATTTACTTCAAGAGATGTTTTGAACTCTTGTAAAACGCTTCTCCATTTATTGGTTTCTTGAGCTAGTTTTAAAAGTCTATCAATCGGCACGAAACTTTATAGATTTTATTTTTATATCAAATCGATTATTTTTAATCTATGGCGGCAACAATTTGGGCTATGGAATAGCAAACATTAAATATACATACAAAAATACCTTTTGATTTATCGTTATCAAAAACTATCAAAATTTTTTTTATAATCAGAACCCTCCCCTCCCCCTTGAGTAAATCCTGGCTACGGGCCTGATTCTATCCTTCTTATGGGAGTTACAAACGGACATTGGCGTCGGAAGCGGGGGAGAAAGGGGCAGTTGCCCCCACTTTTTTAGCTAGATAAACAATTTAAAAGGAAAACTTCAAAAGTTATTCAAAATATCAGTTTTTCTTACAACGATAATATTTTTGTATTATATATTTTCCTCTTCTTTCTCTCTTCTTTATAAGCATGCTTGCGGATAACTGGAGATTTCTTGCAACTCTGGTAAGAAAAAATTTGACATGTTCTTAGGGGCATTCCATATTGGACGACATGTTGTACGATAAGTTAGATGGAAAACTAATGGGACTATTTGATTGAGCGTTCGAACGATCCAACTTGTAAAGCAACATCATTAATTCCAAGCTCTCAAGCAGAACACATCCGGCTAATAGCTAAGCAACTTTTAGATGCCCTAACAATTGAGCAGTAATTTTACATAATTGTACAATATTGTACAATCGGCAGAAAAAAATCAAAAATTACGACTATCGTTTTAGCTTACGCATGGTACTACATGTTGTACAATCTGCCATGTTGGTCCAATGTTTTGGACCATGCGAAAGCCCCTACTGTGAATTAGCTGATGAAAATCCACCTCGACGCTTTGAAGAAACATCAAATCCGGTTCCTTCAGTACAGTTGCCATTATATGATCGGCTACAAAAAGGTTATTTCGAAATTTTAGATCTTCCCTCAAATGAGAGGGAAAATGATTTTACTTTTTTTTTATTTTTGCAAGTTTACACCAGCTTCACTCAACCGACTTACTTTGATTTAACATTCGGTGAGTCGGTTGAGTGAAGCTAGTGTAAACTGGCACTTTGTAAATCTTATTGTACATTTAAACAGATCTTGACACTCTGGAATCATTGGAAAATATTGTAATCGAAGCCTTCAACGGAAAAGTGCCTTCTGAACAAAATCTAAAAACAAAACTAGATCTTTATGCAGATGACTTTTTTGCAGATGAAATTGCTGAAGCAATTGCCTGGCCAAACACCTTGAAATTGTAGTGGCATTGTATCCCAATTTGCGAAAAATTCGGATGCTGTAAAAAAACTATTAAATGAAGTTGAAAAACTTATTACTTTGCTTTTGACTGTGCCTGCATCAGCAGCTTCATCTGAGCGTTCTTTTAGTGCACTAAGACGACTTAAAACGTATCTTCGAGCAACTGTGACATAGAAACGACTCACTCATGCGGCACTTATACACATTCACAAAGATAAAACCGAAGAATTGAATTCGATGGAGGTGGTGAAAGAGTTTGTTTCTCGCAAGGACAGAAAGAAACATTTTGGAATAATTGAAATTGATATAACTTTTTGTACCTTACTGCATTTAAACCATGTAAAGATATACCTAGTCTTGCTTTATAAAAGCAACCATTATTTCTTATATTTTCATATTACCATATGAAAGATCCTTTAAAGAATGATCTCTAATATTAAAATTGGAAGAACTTTTAAAAATAATGAAATTTTAATATTTTTTATATAGTTTTATATTTTTTTTATTTTAAACTAAAATAAAAAAGTTGTTTATTCACATTCATGTTTCTTTGAAGAAATTTTGGTGAACTTTTTTTTGCACCACCATTTGTACGGCCCCCCCCAGATGAAATTAGCTTCCGACGCGCTTGCAAACGGAGTGATATATACAAATATACAGAGATACAAAAAGTGTGCACTTCAGCAATGATAGCGTTATTATTATAACTGAACAAATTATTTTTTGCATAATTCTGTAAGTTTTAAAACTAGAGTGTTTTGTTAAAGCTTAAATACAAATAGTCAATAATATTTAAATCACATTAAAAATATACAATAATTTCCTTAAAAAAATAAAAAAAAATCTCTAGCGAATGTTGTAAAGCATACAACAAGCTTTGAATGTAAAAAGCTTTAAAAAATAATTGAATTTAAACTGTATATCGTTGCTACATAACCAAGACGATGTCACACTTTAACCTCTCCGAATGACAGCTAGACTAGCTTAATTTAACATGCACGACTGTGAATAAATTAGCTCAAACTTACTTGGCAAACCAGGAGCCATCGTTGCCGGTAAAACGATCCACAAAATTGTGCAGGGAAATCGCCGATATATCATTGAGTCCGTAGTAATGCGTGAGATTGTATTCGGGCTGCCAGTTAGGTTCACCCATTGTGTTGGCCAGCTGTAAGTCCAAATAGTATTGGGTATAGTCCAGGACCTAGAGTAGACGAAAGAAGAGACGATAGAGGAGAAATGAAAAAAATTAGCAATTGTTTTGTGGCGCATGCAGCAGAAAATTGCTTTTGAGAGCGACGACGACGACGACTTTTTGTGTTGCTTTCGATTTTTCATTTGTTGTCCAGTGTAGCCTTCATCACTTCCTGTGGCAGTTTTTTGAAGGCACAACAGACTGGTTTCCTGCGCTATTCTATGTTGTTGTTTTGGTGTAATATTGTTTTGGTTTTGGCTATGTTTTTGTTTTGTGCTGTGCAACGAAGTGCAGCATAAATTTGAAACGCGTTGAAGGAATCGTTTTGCGTTCTCGAGTAGATGTGTGCAAATGTGTTTTTGTATCTAGCCGATATGCAGATACGATGTAAATAATTGCATCGTTACTGTTGTAATTGTTTTTGCTCTGGGCAGTATTTTTGATTTTTTTTTTCTTTAGAACAAAAGTTGTATGTGTTGCGTCGTCGTTCTATGTGTAATTGTGGTGGTTTGACAATGGAACCGTAAATTTTTTGTGACCATTAAATTTCATTTCAATTTTAGTTTATTTCAAGTTTTACAAGAATCAATGGACGTACGAAAATTCGATTGAATTAAAAAAAAATTCGCATTTTTCACTCTTAGCCGTTTTAATTTTTTGTCCGTATCAACAAAAGATCTAACTGAAATATTTGTTTAGTGACTTTTTTTCTCTCAAAATCATGCTTATGTGGGTCATTTGATGTAAACAACAACAGTTTTCATCATCAATATACTATCATAACATATCCTTTACAAAAAGAAAAAGTTTTTATCTATTAATATTTATGTGCACTTTAATTTTCATTATAATTATTTCTCTCTCAAACCATCGTTAAAAGTACTTCTGGTTTCGCTTTGTTTTTTTTTTTGGCAAGCCCAACAAATGAGGGTCATCGATTATAATCGAATTGCCAATTACGCAATAAAGGCCAAAACGTAACGAAATCGATAAATCACAAAAAACACTGTAACCCACTTTTGCACACACAAAAACAAAAATCTCACAATGTTTGGAATGGGATGGGGCACAATGGGGCGTGTGTGCGTGTCTTTCTGTTATTGCTCTTTATATGGAAAATTCTATAGCTGCTTAGATTGTGGCTAAATTTGTATGCTGGTGTGATAGTGTTGGTCTTATTCATATGTGCGTGCGTGTATGTGTGTGTTGATATTGGTATTCATATTGCATGTGTTGAAATACAATTTATTGCCTAACGTGTTTGTAGCACAGTGTGCAATGTCGTCGTCGACTATCCTACCCCCTTCCCCCCTCCCCAGCAAGCAGCTAATTTATTATCACTAACCTGTCCAGAATCCGTATCGAACTTATACAACCGCATTGCTGGATTATTTGAACCGACATTTGCTTTTCGTGGTGTTACTGATGGTGAAATCATCATCCATGAAACTGGTTTGCCTGCAATAATATATACAATAACAGCAAAAATTATTAAACGCAAACAAGCATTAAAATCCATATAAATAATGTAGGTAGATATATTCTAAAGCTTGTTTTTGGCTAAAGACACAAATAGTTTGGTGTTTGGCGCTTATGTTTTTTTGAGGAATTTACTAATTATCAAATTGCAGAAACTATTGATATTTATTTATTACGGTTTCAATTAAGAACATGACAAAGGCAGAACTTTGGGCCAAGAATGAGCAACTTTGCAATTAAAGGTTCTTATAAACATTGATTTATGACTTGGTTTATAGGTTTTCGGTGTTTTTTTTTGTGGTCGAAAAAATGTGAAGTAACGTAAACTTTTCCCATCCATATAATCTAAAAACTTCTAGACTAAAATTACATCAGTAATAGTTCCAAGCTGATTAAACGTAAGCTTTAAAGTTTAATAAAAAAAAACAAATTAGAGCAAATTAGATCGTATTTCTGGATTTTATCTTAGGTTCATGACAACAACACGATAATTTTTTCTTCAGATATATGTTTATAGAAATCAGATTAAGATGCTTCAGATTCTCAGGCATGTACTATATATTCCAATCCAATATATATATTATTGGATATAAATCCAATCCCGAAAGGCTTTTAATAGTTTCAAAATCAAAATAATTGAAGATCCGAGTACTGACTCACTACTACAGCATGAAACAAAGATATACAGATAGCTTGCTCCGTGTGCAAAAAATGAAATCTTCTGCGCACTACGTCACTCGAGCTTGTCAGCTGTAACACGTGGTGCATACATACAAAAGAATATGTGAAAAAGCAAAAAGTAAACACAAACAGCAAGCAGCACAATTGCAAGCATTTAAGAAATATTGCATTCATTTAATTCAGTTTCTAGTATTGTGCTTTTATAGTACGCGTAAATTAGAATTTTCAATTACATTTTATGTAATTAAAATTAGTACTAAAATTTTTTATGCTTTTAATGAGAATAACAACAATTTTAATTCGGGCCATAAAATGAATTTACAATTTTTTCAACAAACGAGAAGAACAAGAAAATGAAAACGAAGCAATCAAAGTGCTGTCAAACACATCAAGTAATGTAGCTATTTTTTTTGTGTAGGAGAACAAATGGGAGAAAGCACCTCTATTATATATGCATTTCTTTTCAATAATAGTACTGAAAAATAAATTTGCTTAAATTTATTAATAAACATATTTATAATGTAATTTATTTCATTTCAATAAACCAAGTTTCAATAAGAGAATGTCGATATTTTTCATCGCTATAAATAAATTATCCCCTTTAAATATATTGTGACTACGTTTTTATTTAGCCACTTTGACAAGCTCGAACTACGTCACAACAAAGATGGCGGACATGCGCAATACTTTATCTGTAGTTCTTTGTGTCATGGTACCACAGTACTACAGAGACTGCTTATCTCTTCGGATGTTGAAAGCTATATAAACCAGAATATGCATTGAATACTTGAATATGTTAGCAATTTTTATAATAATTTTCCTATGAATTTAGTCGGTGACGTAACGGTACTTAAAAAACCCGTAACGTTAATTAGGCTATCAAATTAACTCAATAAACTAAAACTTTAGCTATAAAGAGTTAAAATGAGAGTATTACGTCGTAATTTTTCGACATTTTTTTATTGCCCTTGCAGATGTCTTACTTTTTTCTTGTAATAATCTAAAAGCTCGGTCAAAGATCTTTCTTGGGTTGAAATGGCCAATTTATTATATTATTATTAAACATATTTGTAGGGACCGAAATAAACAATGATAAGAAGGTGCTAGAAAAAGAAAATATGGTGGGTTTGGCAGTTTGTATATTTCAATCTCTTTTGGAAATATAACTAGGTATAGACATCAAAAGGTCGTCAAAACATTCGATTTGATGTTTAAACTATTTTAGAAAAAATACTTATGATTTAATATTTTCTTGATTTTTTTTAATTGCGTAGCATGATCTATATTTCTTTACACTTATAAGATTGTAACGGAGGGTTTAATCTTCACAGTTGTTATCTTTAAAGTTTCCAAAACTACATCAATAATAACTTTTAAAAATGGAAGTAAAATATATTTAATCAAACAATTGCTTTATCAAAGTTATTATAGTTGGTGTTTTACAAGTATGCAACTTTCGTCCTTGTTCCCACGCTGTTTCTACGCTGGCACTGCGTCTGCAATCTAGCCACAAATACTGCAGCGTTTATGTTTTTGGCTTAACACAAAATGCTGTCTCGTTTATTATGACAAATTATTGTAAAGTTGGTTACTAATAAAAAAAAAATAAAAACAACTAGTTAGCTAACCGAGCGACCAACTTAAAGCTCTGAGTTGTTTTGAAAAAGCCAACCAAAAATTGTGACTGTTGCGGCCATAATTATTTGCTGTAATAGCTAACTCAGTTGGCTAAAGTAATAATATTTTAAAATATGTTTGTTTTCGAGGAAGCACATACAACCACTAACATTTATATAAGCTAGTATAAATCACACAAAGTGCAACATTTAAATGACAAATGACTGTTTATTTTATGTGGCCTGTGTGTTGCTTTAAATGCTTGCTGCATTTATGTAAGTATGTGTGTCTACTCTTAACTGTTATGTGGTGGTTTATCCTGAATTCATTTTGTTGTTTAACTACAAAAACTAAATAAGTTTTTGTGCCAGTTTTTTGGGTATTTTTTAATAACTTTATAAAAATGATGACGAAAATGATGATTATTTCTTTTCATAATTTATGGGGAAAAATTTAACTTATTTGAATTTGTTTATTTAGGAATTTCTTGTTTTACCCTGTTAAGATAAGTTTAGCTATTTAAACAATAACATTTGAGCAACTTTTTATACCCCCGAAATTGTTTACCCAAACGAAAATAAAAAAAAAACAAATTATATGCTTGCTCCATGCAAGAAGGCTACGGTTTTCACTCATGCATAGAATTATCCATTCAAATATTATATTTAATGTATTGAATAAATACGAAGCGAAAAAACTTAAGCGAAGTTAAAAAAACTAACCTTAACTATTTTTTCATTATCTCTAGCAAATGCCTTCCATTTTTACTAAAACAAAAAAGCTTACGAAACTTTTACTACACATTTACGAAAAATAAAAGCCACATTTGTTAAACAGTGCAGACGATTTGACCTTCAAGATAAATTCATTTATGTATAAATTGCTTAAATTAATAAAATTAAAATGTTTCTCTTAGATAATATCATAAAATAAGAAATACGTAATGTGTTTTCATTTTCTGAAACACTTAATGTGTTAACACTTAATGTGTTAAAGATAAAACACTTAATGTGTTTTATCTTCAAGATAAATTCATTTATGTATAAATTGCTTAAATTAATAAAATAAAAATGTTTCTCTTAGATAATATCATGAAATAAGAAATACTTAATGTGTTTTCACTTTTTGGTTACGGTAGAGTTTTTTTGTGGAAATGCCCATAAATTTTTTTTCTTACTGCTCAATAATTTAAATAAAGTGAGAACATCTTGCTTGAATATCTTGAAAGTTAGGTTGAAGTTTTTGAAGCTAGAAAATTTGCTCACTAATAAAGAAAGCATTTTTAAGATAAAAGACAATTTGCTTGATGCAAGTTAATCATTTTAGTTTAATTAAGTATATAATTTCCTTCGTTTGTTTTTAGATTTAATTTATTTTTACGATTTCTTCTTAGGTCAAATTGATCGACTAACACATTATCTTTTTTAAGGCATGCGTGGTAGGTGAAGAAAAGTATCTTTATATTTCTGTAAGAGTCCTCTTATTCCAGGAAATCTGCGACCGCTACAGAAACATTTGATATATAATTAGAAAGGTCTTAAGCTTCTCGAGCTTTAGGTAAACCAAAAATTATAAGACTTTTGATAGGCACTTCATGATACATTTTTTTATTTCTTATTTTATTTTTTACTTTGGAAACAGTTTTTTAAAAATCATATTTAAGTTTAAAAATAGACTTTGAATAAATATTTTAAATATTCAAATAAAAAGATTCTGCTTATGTGTATATATATTTCGGTAAATATTTCTGAGAAGTCAGAATTGGCAGGGTTTAGTATGGTAAATGAGGTATTGACTGGAAGTGATGAATGTGGAGGCGTGCGCAGTTTTTGTTTTTTTATTAGTGACTTCTGACCTGAAATATGAGCGTTTCAAGATAATTTACATGGGTTAAGAAGGAATTTTAGACATTGCTAAGGTGTACTACAAACATTCCAGTCATTTTTCTCTATCTCTAAATACATGCTTAATAAAAAATTATCTCTTATGCTTACAATAAGCATTTTTTTTTATTTAACATGTGTGAAAATATATTGTGACGGTGAAATTTCTTTCAATAGGATATTGGAGAAAATTCCAGATTTTTGAGATCAAACTTATGGCGACATCTCGAAAACTTAAGATTTTTTTAGAACAACGCAATTCCTTAAGGCAAGAAAGGTTATGGCCTTAAAATGAAAAAAAAAATAATATTGAAATAAAAAGTTTTAACCTATTATCTGATGACCAGGAGGGATCCTAAACCTTGTGATATTGTGTGGCAGGGGGATAGGGTATGTATAATATGAGGTGGGGAGCCAAACATGTAATATATATATATAGGGCCGACCCCTAATAAATATAATTTCAACAATAATTTTTGCATAATGAATTGAGAATATGTAAGAGAAAACCCAAAAACTTTAGAAATTAAAAATACAGAGTAGCCCCCCGGAGAATGGAACGAGAGACAATATTTTGTGACAACGTGTGACATACAGGAAAAGGATATTAAATAGAAAAAAAAACGTATGACAAAGTATTTGGAATATTTAGAAAAAACCCAAATATTTCTTTTACGAAAAAACCCAGCTTTAATTTAATTCTTTCCAAACGAAAACTCTTAATTTGTTTTCTTAACTGAAAAGTAAGTTTTAGTTTTAGTTTAGTTTATTTCAAAAACTTAATTAATGATAATAATAAAATTCAAATTAATAACATTTCGTTAATAAGATTTCATGCTTAAAACTAATATTCTAATTTTAACATCTTAAATAAAAATAAATGGAAATCATGTGTAAAGTTAATATTCAATATTTAACATTTAAAATTAATATAAATTGAGAATGGTAGTGACATTAATAGTATATATAAATACTATTTTTACTCTTTGAGTTCGGTGGTGTAAACAAGAAGCAAACCAATTATATATCTGATCTCTAAAGCCGGCAGCAGATAACTTCTTTAACCCTTTCGGAGCAAAATCTTCCTTACGCAAAGCAAAATTCTGAGAACTTGTACAAGTACTCCTGATGACATATTGTGCCAACATCTGTAATCAAAATTTCTCTACCTATCCTAGGAACGAAGATACTAATTGTTGCCATATGGCAACAAATAAACCCAGAGGTAGTATATGAATTGCTTATGAACACTGCCTACAATATAGCAATAACATAGGTAAATCTTGTAAAATATTTATGTTTTGACAAAAATATATCAATTGTATTTATTACAAAGAAACACAATAGCAGAATTCATAAAAAAATAATCTCATAAAAAATACTTGTAAGAACCATGTCGCAATTATTTCTGGTGGTAGTTGAAGAAGCAGTAGTTGTTAGACAATGGAAGACACAGATGCACTTGACACTTTCTACACTCGTATCGTGACGTACTTTTGCAGTCTGGACATTTACAGCGACACCTTTTTGCGGAATAGTTTGGCCAACGATCGTTAGAACGGCATCTAACGGTTTTCTTTCATATTTGGTCTTTACTGGTTGGAAATTATGTTCCTCACCTTGAGTAGAGGTTAATGGTCTGTCACGTTTTTTGGCAACTGTCGAGAATATAAGTGTTTCGGCAATGGAATTCCGAAAAGCTAGCAAATCCATTTGCTCTTTTTTCTGTACTTTATGGACCCCGCAATCTTTTTTATATTCAAGCCACGAATTGCACACGGCAAGATCGATAAAGTGCTCCCATAGCTTCACCGTCCACTTATTACTTTTTAGCGATACAGTGAAATCAAAAAGTCCATTTTGTCGACCCGTCCCATGTGTTTGCTATATTGCTTGATTATGAATAGCTGCGAGATCTAAACAAATTTTTTTTGTTGAACGTTAAATCTTTTGACATCGTGGCACGGTTCGATCCTAAAAATAGTAGATGCTGCAAGAACAGTACCGTTATCATGCCACTTAACTAGGCAAATATCATTTAAAACCCTGTGATCATTTGCTCCTCTTTTCTCTTTTTTGAGCTCTTTATCCGATTTTAATAGAGCTTTGTGCGTTCTGTTCTGACGCATAGTGCCAGTAGCCCAAAAACCATGTTCGCGCAGATAATGCATCAATGGCATCGTTGTAAAGAAGTTGTCGAAAAACATTTTATGATTTAATCCTCTTGGTATAGTTTCAGTGAGCAAAATCTGAGCAAAACCTCCGATTTTCTTGTCCTATTTTAGTGCCTTTTCCAGTATATAAAGTCTAGAACAAGGCCGTCAGGTTCGCATAGAACAAATATTTTAATGCCCCACTTATTTGGTTTTCTTGACATATTCAACGAAGTACGCCCCTTAAAAGCCATCATCATCTCATCTACCGAAAGAAACTCTCTACGGGGGATTTCGCAACACTGTTTAAAAATAGCGTCAATCACTGGTTTAACTTTGCACAAAACATCTGCTGTTTTTTCATAATAGAAGCAAAGAGCATTTCGAAGGCTGTAGAAGCGTTTAATGGCATAGATTCTTTTATCCCAGGTATCTCTCTCTCTCTGCGCCAGTACATTTTTGTTCTTGGAAGGTTAAGGGAACACATAAGAATCAACATACCAATAAATTTATAAAGCTCAGCATCCCTAAGACTCAAACATGAGCCAGTTTTTGTCAATGCTTCCTGTTTGTATTTTGCACTATAGATTTGATTAGATCATCGGTGATGTATTTATTAAAGTATGCAAATGGTGAAGGGATAGTTGTACAGCATTCCATATTTTGTTGGATAAATACACGATCATGTGTAATCCATGGAACTTTTTTCCAAATGAATTCCCTGCGAGGATGGTTGCTTTTTATCTCTGAGATTTCGCACTCGATATCAATATCAGCAGGAGCAACTCATCACTTGATGCAGCAGCAGCAATCTGCAGGGGTGTTTTTTTATAATGATTATTATAATTTAAGGTTTTATATTAAATCACCTCCACTTCATTTTGTTCTTCACATTCATTACGAATATTTTTCAATATTTCCAAAAGATCGCACTCGTCATCAGTGCATTCGTTACTCGACACATCCGACACATCAAAGTTGGTCAAAATGTTTGAACATTTATTTTCGTTAAATTTCTTCATATTTTTGTCCAACGCCATTTTTAATTTGTGGTGAAAACTAAGTTTAAAATGTGTATATTTTAGCAAAAATTAATATTAATCATAAATTGTTACCATACGGCAACAAATTCTGATAAAAAAAAGATTCCCTTTGGGAGTCTATGTTGCCTTATGGTAACAGCCAGAAACAACAATACAAAACATAAATAATTACCAATTTTTCTGCACATAAAATTCTTGAAATAGTAAGTTACTTTAAAAATGTGTGTCAGTAAACATTTATTTTGCGGTTTTTTAGCGAAAAAGTTTAAAAATATCACAATCGAAAAACCTCCAAAACCACATGTATCAATTTTGCAAAAATGGCTGATTAAAATTTTAAAGTTCAAGCACCTGTTTGAACGGAAATAGTCAACAACATCGGTTTACGACCATTAAACTCGCCTAGACATATTTATCATATACACAAACCAAAAAAGTTGCATTTACTATATCTTAGATGGCGTTGAAAAAATTGTTGCCGTATGGCAACATATATGCTGAAAGGGTTAAGAGAATGTCGTGATTAACCATGTCAAAGGCTTTGGTGATGTCCACGAATAAGCACGAATAACATGTTTAGTCGTCTAGGCCTTTTAACAAATAGGAGCAGAAGTCTAACAACGAGTACTCTATTTGGTTGGTTTATTAGCTATTTCGTTTATTAACGACCACTGCTTTTTTGTATCGCTAGTACAAGTGTGAAGCTTAGAGCGGTAGTAATTTTCTCGCGCCTTAGGTATTTCAAGTTTAATCACATTGCTGAGGTTTTTGTAGCCATTTTTCAGAGATACATTTTGCGGATGTTTACGGCATTTTAGGCTAAGCTTGTTTTTCAGGTGTATTTTTTAATAAGTTCACTGCTAATCCATGGTATTATTTTTCGATCATAGTTTTTGGGTGGTGGCTTAGTATACTGGCTTGATTAATATAAGATATCAATTTATATAAGAAGACTTCTGTAATATTGCTTACAGCGTAAACTTCTTGCCATGATTCAAAGCGGAAAAAGGAATTGAATTCATCGAAATTTATACTGGATTTACTGTAGCGAACGGGTTGTTGAATAGTTGCATGGCTAATATTGTAACAAAGACCAGTCATGCAATGGTCAGTTATGGCTAGATCAAAGTTAAAGCAATCAAACGAATCAGGAATGAATATAAACCATGTTTTGCTAGTTAAGTGTTGTCGATGTTAAAATCGTCGATTACTAAAAGGTTATCAGATTGGACATCACCTAGAAATTTGTCAAATTCCGAAAGAAAGACGTTAACTTTCTTAGCTTTCTATAGCAGCAGAGGAAGCTTAAAGTTTCTGAGTATCATAAAATAAAGTTTTTTTTACCCTTTGTATAGTAATAAGTTATTTTTCGATTGCAGATAAGCAATGCAATTTCGAGCAATGCAGATAAAAACAAAAGGGTACTTCACGATGTTGTTGCATGGTTGCAAATGCGTTTTTCGCATTTGCATGCGATTTGTGAGCACACCTTTTTAATATTATGATGTTGCAGATGCTTTACAAAGCTGTTTTTCTTTTTCGAATTTCTTCCTCCATCCATTTTTGTTGTGCATGCAACAATGCATATCAATGCTTTTTGTTTTTCTAAAAGCAGCTATTTCTGCATTTACAACGATGAAACAAGATCGTGAATTGTCTTATATATTTTAATATGCTAAAAAAATTATTTTTTTTACTTATACTGATGATGTTAAGCTAACATTAAAATGAAGCTTTTTATATATATTTATTTATTTATTTCATCTACTGGGTAATTGCCATCACAGATATCAACTTAAACTAAAACTAAACTATATAATTTATGTTTTTTGAAAACATCTTCTTAAATATAACTTTATTTTAACCGCTTTTGCTTAAAACTTCCCTTAAATATTTCCTTTCTTGAAATCTCTGAACTTGGCGAAATCGAATGAAAATTCTCCTATATAATGTGACGTCATCAAAAAGAAAACCTTGATGAGTTTCACAAGAATTTATGAATTGACTGTTGATTTTACACAACAAACGTTTTCTGAGCTTGAAATTTGAAAAATTTGTTTCAAATCTATACCCATCTAACATACAAAGTATTGTCATCAATTAAAAAAAACTGCATAAGTTAGAATTTATTAAAGTCGTGGGATATTTTAAATTTAGTCAAGTCGAAGTTAATTCTTTAATGTTTTTTATTAATATTTAGATCTAGAGCAAGATATATATATATATATATATATATTAGGGCGGGTCAATTTGTATGGACGAATTTTTTGGAGGTCTGGCTCAGCGAAATTCGTAAAATACATGTAATTTCAAGACTTTTTCTCCACTACAGCATATACAAATTCTGAAAAAAAGCTATGCGGACTTTCGTAAATAGATTTTTTTCTCAATTATAAAATATGAATGTATGAAATTTGAAAGAAGTGTATAAAATGTGTATAAAAAAGATTATTTGTGCTGTCATTTCTAAGGTAAATTTGGGCGCTGAATCTGAATCTGGCATTAAAAATACATTAAATCCAACTATCAATAGAAAAAATCGTGATTTTTATCAAAATATCGCGATTTTTGGTCAAAAAATAAAAAAAATGTTGGAAAATTGTCTTTATTTCAAATGTAAGCTCATTTTCAAGGCTTGATTAAATATTAAACACGTTTTATTTTGATTTATGGCAGGAAATTTATTTAGTAAAATTATATTTAACACGCTTGTGTAAATTCTTTTGTCTTAATTACTTATCATAAACTTTTTCCTTTAAATTCTAAAATCCAAATTATTTTATCTTTAATTTTCTTGGTAAACACATTTAAATTTATCCTTTGTATTCAAAATTAATTTTTTTATGAATTTTAAAATCTTTGAAATTTAAATTTCTTATATTTTATTTTTAATATTTTATTTTTAATATTACATTTCAGAATACAAGCTATATCATGGAAACCTCACCGTCATCATCACAACCCGAGCTGGACCGTAAAATAACTTCAATATTGCAGCATGATAAAACTTTA
Organism: Dichetophora obliterata; assembly: GCA_963920525.1. NCBI lineage: Eukaryota > Metazoa > Arthropoda > Insecta > Diptera > Sciomyzidae > Dichetophora > Dichetophora obliterata. Next base: position 132,973,035 of record OY986438.1, on the reverse strand, counting down.
TTTGGTGAAGCGAAAGAATTGAACGTTGAACGTCTACCGACGTATGGCGATATTTTGTTACATTATTTTTTCATGCAAGAGCACTATTTCGAAGACAACCCACACATTTCATTCCAATCAATTACTCGTCATGTGGCGGATAAAATTGTTGAAATTTGGAATAATCTTCCAACGCCAATTATTCAGAGAAAATCCATTTGCAACAAATTAGACCGATTCATGGCTCAATATAGAGAAGCATCAAAAAACAAATCCAAATCACCCGATGTTCTTGTTGATTTTCGTGGTTTGCTAGGAAATTTGTTTTGGGTTTCAACATGTAATTGCAATTTATTAACAACGGATTGCAGATGTCAAAATACACCACTACCACTATTCATGAAAACATTTTTTGTGGACCAGATGACAGATAGAAATGTCACTATTACTGAATTTCTTCAAACGCTACCACAACCAAGTTTAACAACAGTAACAACTACAGAAGTGACTAGATCAGAGGTGGTTTGGCAACCTGAATTATCAATGGGTAGTATGGATTTTGAATTTGAAGAAGGAGTGGCAGCTCCAGGTGCTGTTCGAGGGCCGTATATGCAAAACGTAACCTTATCAAACTTTGCTATGGAATGCGATAGAAACGGTATATCAAATAGAGCTGCGGCTGCACTCGCATCTGCACTTTTGAAAGATTTAAGCGTAAAAGATAAAAATGATCAAACGTTAATTATCGATAAAAATAAAGTTCAAAGAGAACGCAATCGTTGTAGGAATGAGGTCTTGAAAAAACGATTAGACACTTCCACGTTATTGGCATTTGCTTTCGATGGCAGAACAGACGAAACATTAGTTACCGAATTTATCAACAATAAAATTCATACACGCAAAATTAAAGAACCGCATATAGTTGTTGTAAGAGAGCCAGATTCCAGATTTTTGGGCCATATTATTGTGGAAGAAGAAACAGCAGAAGCAAAAACGCATAAACTTATTGAATTTTTTGATAAAAACGGCTTGTCATTAGATAATTTGGTAGCTATCTGTTCTGACGGTGAACCTGTTAACACTGGAATTAGAAGTGGTATAATAAGACTTTTCGAACAACATTTACAAAGGCCATTACATTGGAGTGTATGTTTGCTGCATTTCAATGAGTTACCGTTTCGTCATTTATACAATACACTAGAAAAAAGTTTCGCGAAAGGGCCAACTACGTCAACAGGACGATTAGCAGCGGTTTTAGGCATTTGCGATACGATACAAGTAAAATACGATTATTTTGAGTAAATAAATTATATAATGTAACGAATTAAAAAAAAATTCTGCTTTTCAGGTTGTCAATAATTTTGAGATAATTTCACTCCAAAATATGCCACCATCATCACCAGATTTTGATGAACGTTCTTTCTCAACAGATGCAAGAAATCTTCTCAAATTAGCAAACGCGATTTCAACTCGCTCAGTATCAATTGATCTAGTAAACATCAAGTTGGGACCAATACATCATGCTAGGTGGTTAACAAAAGCTGCTCGAATTTTACGTACGTACATAACTACGGACAAACCGTCAAAAAACTTGCGAATTTTGGCCACATACGTGATGAAAGTGTACATTCCAATGTACTTCAACGTTAAATATTACAATTCAATGGCATACGGAAGTGTTTTGTTCTTCAAATTTATACAATGGACGAATTATCTGCCACCGAATTTACTTTCCGTTGTTCATAGTGTAATGTCAGCCAATTGCTACTTTGCTAGCTCTGAAAATGTTTTGCTAGCAATGGTTTGTCACAATGTGAAACATATACGTCAAATGGCAATCGACAAAATAAAACATATCCGAAGTGATCTCGATCGGACAACATTGAGAGAATACAAAAAACCGAAAATCAATTTTGACTGCACCCACTTTTCCAACATGATAGATTTGAATGATGATGATATTCTACACGAGCCGCCATACACAAGAGACATTCCATTGCAACATTTGACTGAAGATTATTATGATTCTGATGAGGTTATGATTAACGTCGAAATACCATGCCACATTCAAAGCACCGAACGAAATGTCCAAGAGATGACTAGAGCATCCAAACACGTTACTGAAAAACACAAAAGTGGTTTTATTGCGACATCGATGGAATCGAGAGAAAAAAGGCCCAAAACTGAGAGCAAACGAGACTTGGAGTACTAGAATTGGTACTAAATAGTACTAAATAGTAAACGAGAATTGGAGTAATTTAAATGGGAGATTTGAATTCAGCGCCAAATTTTCCAACATTTTTTTATTTTTTGACCAAAAATCATAATATTTTGATAAAAAATCACGATTTTTTCTATTGATAGTTGGATTTAATGTATTTTTAATGCCAGATTCAGATTCAGCGCCCAAATTTACCTTAGAAATGACAGCACAAATAATCTTTTTTATACACATTTTATACACTTCTTTCAAATTTCATACATTCATATTTTATAATTGAGAAAAAAATCTATTTACGAAAGTCCGCACAGCTTTTTTTCAGATTTTGTATATGCTGTAGTGGAGAAAAAGTCTTGAAATTACATGTATTTTACGAATTTCGCTGAGCCAGACCACCAAAAAAATTTGACCCGCCCTAATATATATATATATGTATATAAATATGCCTCAATAAAAAAAAAATTACCATTGCCACCGACAAAATGTGAACCTTGATCTTTTTTATGACGATTTTCAAAATATTTTGGCTGTCACGATAACCGCCAGTGAGCTAAACCATTTTGAAATAACCTCCAAAAATCATGTTTTTCGTAAAAATTTCGGCTGGTGTGGTTGTTAAAAAAAAACGGTCAGAGATTATAGTACTATAAAAGTTATTCAAAATTGCATCAAAATATTTAAAATTTTTGCAATTGGATTAAAGATATTGCTGTTTTTTAAGCTTCTTCACTAAAATTTAAATAACTTCATTATTTCCAATGCGATTCTTACTATCAAGATATCGATGAAAAGATTTTCATTGCTTGAATAGACTCATGGTCAGAATTGATTAAATTGATAAATATAAAAGCTAAAATATAAATTTTAAAGTTAACACCTCCTGAAAAATAATGAAAGATATTGAAAAAAACTAGAAGTAATGTAGTTATTTGAGTTTTGAAACGGTTTGCATGAAAATAAAATAAAAAATTATCAAAAATAAACATGAAAACAGCATTATTTTTAATCCAATTGCAAAAATTCAAACATTGTTGATGCAGATTGGAAGAGATTTTTTCGGCCTATAGTTTCTGACAGTTTTTTTTTACAACTTTTACACCAGCCAATATGTTTACGAAAAACATGATTTTTTGAGATTTTTTTTTAAATGGTTTAGCTCACAGGCGTTAATCATGGCAGCGAAAATATTTAAAATCGCCATAAATTAGATAAGATTCATTTAAGGACGGTGGCATCTATAACTTTTTCTATAGAAGTCGAGGCAACTTAATATATGTATGTATATTAGGGAAGTTAATCCCGGGATACCGAATGATTTAAGCCCTTTTATATCCCAGGATTGTCATTCCTAGATCCCGGTATTTTGTAAACAAAAATTTCTATTACAAATATTCATGTAAATGCAAATATTTCATTTTAAGTTGATATGAACACAGAATTAGAAAAAACTTTTATTGAGGCTGAAAAAGATTGCTAGGACGATGAGTGTGAATCACTGGAGCAAGGACCTTGCAAAGTTTTAGAAGAATTTACAACATCAGGAAGTCAGCTAAGTATTTAAAAATTGTCAGATATTCTGACTTAGGAAATCATTTTGTTTTACGGTGAAGGCAATCGTGATCGAAACTTAAAAATTGCTTACAACAATTGTACAACTGTTTCTCCAACTAGCATAGAATCAGAACTATGCAATAAAAAATTAAACGAATTGATCTGCTTAATGTGTTACTTTAAAAATAATTAAAAGTGTACAAAAAAAAGTGTAAAATTTATATAGTAATACCTTAAACTTTTCTGTCTTTTTTTATATTTTTTGTTCTTTACCCATTTCAAAGGCTAGGCTAAATTAAGAACAAACTAATTGTTTTGAGGTAATATTCCTATAGTTTAGGTCCTTAAAAGATGAAAGAACATACTTTTCATTTTCACCTGCGCTACTTTCGATTTACAAGCTTGTACAAAGAAAAAATTGTTTTGCTCCTGTTCGGCACAAAGTCTTTTTTTTAATCATTTAAAGGTTTTCCAACCCTTTAGATCTTTGTTTTTAAACCCTCTTAATATTATTATCATTAAAGCCATAAAAAGATACAAAAACATAAATTTGATCTTCGTTTGGTTGATTTTTTCTTATAAAATAGGCCAAACAAATTTTTTTTTTGCTTTTCTACTTTCTGACGTGTCCAATATACTAGACAATTCAACTGAAAGTGTTAAATTAATACAATGTGCTAGTCATTAATATTATAATAAGGGTATTCACAATTGTGTGGTATAGTAGTATGGATTTTTTTTGCCATAGTCGAAAATCACAATATGAACACCCTTTAAAATAGAATTTGTGGCTGGGAACCTCCCACTATAGCTTTTTGTTACTATGCAAATAAATTAACTATCCAATTTGATATATTTCATTAATATATGGCATAAAAAAGTTTAACTTGCATTTTGAGCTTCTTTAATTTTTGCAATTAGAAAATAAAAAGTAACAGATCAGCTGTTTATGGAACTTTAAAAACCACGTCTGTTAAACATATCATTGGGCTATTTAAAATTACCACACTTTTGGTTTTTAGAGATTTCATGTAAAACAAGAAAAAATATAAAAACCGCTCGGTAAAGTGTGGTACAACACCACGGGGTTTTTTAACTACACTGAAAACCACACAATTGTGAATACCTTAATGTGTTTTGTTTTGTTTTTGTTACATTATAAATTAATTAATTTACATTTTTTAGTTTCAAGTAATAAATAACAAAAAATTGTATTAAAAACGTTTTTAATTATTTTCTTCTTAAAATTTTCAATCCCGAACTAATCCCGGGATTGAGATTTTCAATCCCGATAATCCCGAAATCGAGAAAGCTTCCGGGATTGGACTCCCTAGTATATATATACCTGAATGCAATAAGGTGTAAGGAAACATTATAAGCCTCAGGTTTTTCACTTTGACAAGAGAGTCTTAGAGTCTGAGTTTTCATTAACTACTTCCTTGTTCTCATATCCCATTCTCTCTCTGTTTCCCTCACAATACCTGTCTCTTTCTCTTCCTTTCTCTCAACTACGCAGAAAATATTTTCAATTAAAACGTGAAAAACTTTTTGCCGGCACTTTATGCCTCATAATAGAAAAAGCTGGCACATAATTTTGTTTACGAAAGTTTCCGCTAATATTTAGATGAAATATAAAAAGTTTGACAGGAACATTAGAACAGAAATATTATGATTAAATCTTAATTTATTTGATTATTTTCTTTGACAAATTAAAGTAGCGCTCCTGCTGACGAGCGCTCCATGTGGTACACTCGGCATGGAGTCACCCAAATATATGCAGACATTAAAAATTCAAAAAACATTACAACATTCACTCACATACATGCATACATACATACACACAGCATTCATTCATTCATACATTTGACTCTGACGCGGCATAAGTAAGATATGAAAATAAAAAAAAATATATTAAAACCAGGTCAAGCGGCGCTACTTCAAAGTTCAGTTAAACTTCTGAGAACGTTTTTTTATCCAGTTTTGGTTTTTTGCCTTTTTTATTGCATACCACCAAGTTGTGGCAGGACGTTGTTGTTTTGATTTTGATATTTTTTTTGGGTTTGGTTTTTTGCTTTTTTTTTTGCTGGTCATTCGTCACGTACACTTTTGGGCGTCCGTTTGACAAACCAACTTACAGACCATAATAAAGCTGTGTGTGCATGTGCTTATGTTTTTCGTTTGTGTGCTTGTCTCTGGTTTGATTGTGTTTGTGTGGACAATTTGCCTAAGGAACAAAGTGTGCCGGATATACTGGGCTGTGAGAAGCGGAAGCAAGTTTTCGGATGTCAGAAAGTATTTTTTATGGCTTCAATGGAGAAAAATGAAAAATGAGTTAAACTTTTATGACTTTCTTGAATTTCTAATTATCTGCTGAAGTTGATCAAGTTAGGATAAAAAGTATATAACATCAAAAATGAAAGCAAATATAAAAAAATAATAGGTTAGCAATTTGACAAATTGAGCAATTAAGTTTTGTTGTTAAAGATTAAATAAATCTAAGCGATGACCAGCGAAAAAAGTCATAGGGATTAAGTGAAATTAAGGAGAACGAAGAGCTTTTTTAACATTTATTATTACATGATTACTGCAAGCATTAGATCGGAATAAATTTGTTAAAAAAAATAAAAAAAGGTAAAGACTAATAATACATAAATTTTGGCATTTTCAATGTTTCCTATCGGGTCCATAGCTAGAAATTAAAAGCCAGGCAGGTTAAGCCTCTACTCAAACAAAATATACTCAGTTAATTTATAGCTTTTTTTATTATCATGATGTATCAAAATCAATAAAACACTTAATTGTCAACAAATTGGAATGTATTTTGTTTATTTACAGCTTTTTTTTACAATATTTATATATCAAAATCAATAAGAAACTGTTTAATAAAAAACGCACCTCTATTGTTTTTTCATTAAGTTTGAGAAGAAAGACTTCATGAAAGTTCTCGCAACCGTGCTTTAGCCATCGAGAATCTTTCAACTCTATTGATTCGATTAACATGGCAAAATGATACTTCACATACAGCGGTTCTGCTGCCGAACGTTTCGGTGGCACAAAACAATTTCGCTTCATTTCGTAAGCTGATGACAATGCCGACAAGATGCAATCATTTTCAGAGAAGCGCGTTTTGATTTGGAATAAAATATTAAAATTATCAATCGGAAGCGGACTTGATTTCAATCGAATCTTTACTTCTCTCACCAAGTGTTTGTTCAACTACTGAGCATGATAGAATAATTAGTCTCATGGCTAATCGTGATCTCTTTGAAAATACTACCACAATTGTCAAAATCAGTTATCTTTTAAGGAAAACAAAGATAATAGAGAAAATTTAAATTACTCAAATTGGATATTTTTGTGTTGTGTTTAAAAATTGAATTAAAGTGAATTACTTATTTTTTTTATTAAAATGGAGTGTGTGTATGTGTGTTCTGCCAAAAACATTTGGGCAAAGAAAATGGGCCGATTTTTCGTGTTCCAGCTGACGAACCTAGAAGACAACGATGAAACATAGCATGTGTCAAATATTTTAAAAAAGATGCTCGTGTTTGCTATAAACTCTTCCACGAAAATGATTTTTTGGAACCTGATATAAATTCAACAGCTGTACAAAATCCTGTTTTAATTGATTGATCAATAAAACATTAAAAAAGCAAAAAAGTTTCAGCCATGACAGATTCTTTTTAATTTTTCCTTTCTCATCGCATTCTCATCGGTTGCAGATTTTGTATGAGCTGTCAGTTGCTTTTTGACAGCTATGGTAGTTCGCTCTCAGCCGTGCGACTACCTCTATTCATCTACCATGCTACTGAGTTGCTTAATAGATTCGATCGACGGCGCACTCTACGTAATTTCACTGGATATGGGTTCTCTTCTTGGTCAGTCAGAATAGGAGCTGCTGAATAATATTGGTCGAATTTTTCTTACGTTCTGAATTCTTTTCAAGTGTCCGGTGTTTGGTGATATAAGTGAAATAGTTTGACGGTACCACATTTCACGTTTTTTGCAGCATTTTATTTGCTATTTTTATAGTCTCAAGTAAAACTTTCATGCAATTCTACATGAAAGCAAATAGTTTCTTGACTAGAAAATCCCTGCGGCTGTTGCTTCTGCCGACAAGTCATCTGTTGTTTAAAAATTAAGCAAATTCTCGAATATTATACCATTTTTCACGTACCGAACTGCGATAGATATTATGCCCAAGTCATTTCTATCCTTTGTTTCGTCGACAAGAATGGTGAAATGGTCCAATATTATGATCTCCAAGCTGATTTTTTTGCTCATCATCGAAGCTAAAATGACAATAAGTACGTTTTGAACGTGTAGTGAAGTATTGTATTTGGCATTATCGGGCTACATTTCGGAACATTTTTTAATTTTTTAGTTAGTTGAAGAGTTCAAGTGTTAGTTGAAATCAAAGACTTGAAAAATGTGTTGAATAATAATTACTCTTCTTGTTGGGTTTCATCGTCCCAAGAACCACGTAAATCGAAGCCAATCCATTTTTGAGAGGAATGAAATGTTTTTAATTATATCTTGAACGTAATACCGCATTTTTTCAAGTACAACAGTTGCCAAGAGCGAAGATATTTCTTTCTGCTCATCTCAGCGAATTTCTTTCTCTTTCCATGCACTCATGTTTGTTAGATGCGTGTTGCTTGTTTGATGCTTGTGATGGAAACATTTACATTTTTTCAAGACCATTTACTAATCGTTGTAGCCAATATTTACAAAAATCTGATTTTTCAACTAATTCCAGAGTTACGACAAGAATAATATTTAACTGCATTTTCGCCTTACGAATATTCCATCCACTTATATTGTGCATTTAAGCCATTGTGGTTCAAATAATCGGTCTTTTAAATTTTTGGAAACTTCTTTTTGAAAAAATTCTTTCGAATAGTCAATTGGCGTAACGTCAATTGTTGGCAACATAGGTTGCATTGCTTTTCAGTAGCAATGACTGAAAATTTTATGATTTTCATTTCATAGCTGTAAAAGACATATTTTTCACTGCAGCTGCTGCTGTTACAGTAACTTCCACCGAATCTGCTTTAGCTGTACTAGCTTTTACATTGCAGTAAAACATAAAAGTCTACTGAACGAGTTTCGAGCTTTGTGTGTATCTGTGATTACCCAAAACGTGACGCATATTTACGTTACAGAAATCAGATTCGTTATATCGATTAAAACTAATATTTTAATTGTAGCATAGATTTGGGAGTTAAATTCGAGTTTTACGGAGCTCGAGATTTGGTTAGGGCAAGCTTGATGATTTCTAAGCCAGGCTAAGCATGACATAGCCCTAAACTGCCTATGAGCCTATTTCTAATAAATAAAGATGTTCCAAATATAAGAAAGATAAAAAAGATGTTCTTATAAAACTTTATGATTATTAACTTGGCTTACGTGAATTTATTAAACAAATTTATTTTCATATAAGAACACGTGTCTCTTTTTTTTCGATATAGAACCCGTAAAAAAAATTTCATGCAAGTCAAAAATGGGTCGGTCATTTTTTGTTCAAATCTGTACGGTTTGTAAAAGAATGACCCATATACTAAAAAAATTAGAAACTAAGATATTGAGATGCCGTAAGAGTTCCAGATATGTCTATTTTGGTCTAAGGACATTTCCAAGTGTTACTTACATTTCAAATTACTTTTTAGGCCAACGAAATTTTGTTTTTGTACTTTATGATTTTCCACAGATCTTTTTAATTTTAAAGTTGTCATATAAAATTACATTATTAGAATTAATTACATGTTATTTACTTAACACATTTAAAAAAACATAAACGGAAAAATTTATAACTGTGACTTAAAAGCCTCTAGCAGTATACAGTGGCTCACAGCTTATTTTATGCAGTGCATACTTTCAATTTTAGGGCTTTATAACAACTAAACTAACAGGAATAGAAAAAAATAATATAGTATCATTTAAAAAAACAAGATGTTGAGTTTTCTTAATTAACTTAATTTATTGTAAAAATATATATTAAGTTGGCTTAAAATTAAGAAACCAGAAAATACTGCTTAATTTCATATCACAGCTTATTTTATGCAGTCACTTGTTATTTATAAATTTTTCGTATTAATTAATGATATCTGATATTTTTATTATTTGATATGATGGCCCTTGTTGTCCACAACAGATCTAAGGTGGTTTGGCATTGATTCGACCAATTTTTGAGTGATAGGTGGCGAAATATTCACCCACTTCGATTGCAATCTTCTCTTTCAGGTGGTTTTTGTTTGAAATTTGATGTTTCCTGATGTTATTTTCCAATAAAGACCACACATTTTCAATAACATTAAGGTCTGGCGACTGTGCTGGCGGCGTCATCAATTGTGGGCAGTTGTATATTAGTCTGGTTTGCACAATACCCGCTTTGTGCTTTTGATCGTCATCCTGGTAAAATCGGAAATTCAATTTTATACCCAGAACCTTTGCACTCTGCAACAAATTGTTCTTCGGGATCTGTAGGTACTTAAATTTGTAAATTGTTGTTTCAATAATCGGCAACTTCCCAGTACCAGCAGTTGACATTCAGGCCCAAACCATGACGCTGCCACCGCCATGTTTCACGGTTTGTTTTAGGTTTTTTGTTTGTTGACCTCGGTATTCGGTTTTCGCCACATACTATCTGAACCGAATAAATTTATCTTCGATTTATCTGCAAAAATAACTGAATTCCAGTACTCTGGGGCCTTGGACATATGTTCTTTGTCGTAGTTGATTCTGCATAATCTGTTTTTGGGGCTAATAAACGGCTTGTTTCGTGTTACTCGGCCATGAAAGTTCTTTTTGCGCAAGACGCGTCAAATAGTTTCAGCACTACACTGTTTGCTCAGGTCAGTTTGAATTTCAAAAGCCATTTTCGGAGCTGAGAGTCTCGGGTTAGCCTTTATCTTCCGTACAATATGCCGCTCGTCGGTTGCATTAAAAATATAGATTGGTGCTTCTTTGCTCTTAATGTGCAATCGATTCTTATGGACGAAGCGCTCGATGATATTTTGAAATTTAGCAGTATTTTATGTTTTCTTATTTTTTAAACAACTAAATTTATGTATTCACAATTAATGAAAAACCTTTATTTAACTAGACTTTTTGCTCTTTTAAATGACATTATATTATCTTTTATATTCCTGTTAGTTTTGTTTTTATAAAGCCCTAAAGTTTAAAGTTAAATAAGCTGTGAGCCACTGTATGTTATATATTCAAAAGTTGTCAAAACATGTTTATGATTTAAACACAAAGAAACTACATTACAAAGAACTTTTGAATAAAATAAAAACTATATTTTAAAATATTTTATTTGTCTTTATCGCTGTATATCGGGCATTGTGTTTGCTTAAGCAAACTTTTCGAAGAGTTTCTGCCTTTTGCTCTCTGTGTTTAAACGTGGTTACCTTAGTTGGGCCTGAAGACGCTTTAATCAGCTTGTACCTGCGTATGCTTGAGCAACAAAAAGGTTTTTACGATAAAGCGTTGTCAATATTTTGTATGAAGATCGATTACAATAAATTTTGAAAAAAAAAAAATTAGTAAAAATTTAACGGCTTTTAAAATGGCAATAAAAGTTTTTTACACTCTCATACTAATGTTGAGAAAATTAAAAAATGAAAAAAAATTGTTTCTAAACTTTCGAAAATATTAGCACCTAAATAATGTAGCGACGAATGGTTTTTTTAAAAAAAAGCAACTCTAGTTCTTATAATTATACTACACACTCGGAAGAAATTTCTCGGAATATGAGAAAAAAAGGCATGATATTTAGAGAAAAAAGGTATTGACTTTTCTCCAGAGAATACTTTTCTCTAAATGTGATCCCAAAAATTCCCTAAAAATGGTAAAAAGCTTCCATGAAAAAGAAAAATATTTTCTCGTCAATAAAAACACCTTCCCTTTAAAAGAAAAAGATTTCTTTGTAGCAGGTTCAAACCGTTTTCTTTACTGTATCAATTTTTCTAAAAAACAGAGAAATATTTATTTAATTTTCTTAAATCTTTTCTTTAAATTGCGTTAATAGTGTCTCACACAAAAACAAAAACAAAAACAAAAACAAAAACAAAAACACTTCCTTCAAAAGGAAGATATATTTTCTTAATACTGGTATAACATATGTTCTTACTGCGTACATTTTTTCTCAAAAAAGAAAAGTATATCTGCAATTATGATTAAAAATTTCTTTCATCTATGCAATCCTGTATAAAAATTCCAGGAATTTCTTCTAAAAACCGATTTTATAAATCCATCAAAAGAACCAGTGGCAATAAACAACATCGATTTGTGTAGCTATGTTAAATAAAAAAACTTTTTGAAGGAACAATCGTCGTCATAATGTGCAGAGTATGCAAAACTTGCTTTTCGTAACATCATTCACTCAGTTTCACGCTTTCTATTTTGTTTCGTACCTTATTCTATATAAGAAAAAAATATCGTTTAGAGAAGAAGACTTTTTTATTTTTGAGAAAGGATTTGTTTTTATCGAAGAACATATGTCGCATATTAAATTGTTAATCTACAGTAGAGAACATTTTTCATTTTCCATACATTTTTCTCTAAAAATGAGAATTTTGTTGTCCTAGAAAGATACTTATTATTATAAGAGACATGCAATTTCTTTATTTCCCACAAGCGAAGAAATATTTCTCTGAATAGCTATTTAAAAATTTATTCTTATTGAAGAAAATTTTATTTGATATAGAGAAAATTGCTATTATCGAAAATAGAGAAATTTTTTATCATAAAAAGATAGGAGTTTTTTCTGAGTGCACTGTGGTGTAAAACAGTAGACGAGCCTATTTTTTTACACATTTCCATATCTATGGAAAAATTGAGAGAAAACCAAAGATCAAAGCAATAAATCAAAGCAGAAAATCAAAGCAGTTTGAAAAGAAATAAAACAACTAAAAGATATAGAAAGTTTACTTTACGGATTACTTTTGCGTAAGATGGCATTACCTTGCTGAAAAATTCAATTTTCCGAGCCGCGTCTTTCCAAATATGGAAGCAGATTTGTTGTTAGCAATATTGTATACTTCTCCGAATTCATGCGAGTGCTTGAAAATGCAATCTCCAGCATTTCATCTACATAAAATGCTTCCCAAACCATCAAAGAGCCACCAGCGAAATTTTATCTTTGAAAAAATACCGTGGCTAGTAAGAGTTAAAACCATCCACACCATCTAAATTAAACTTTTTCTCATCAGAAAAAATTATCTAGAATTAAAAATTGGTTAGTATTTTTAAAAGATATGTTATGGACAAAAACACACTTTTTCCAGCCAGTGTTCATGTTTGATCCTCCGAATTCGGGGCGGGATACTTTACGGCGAGTTAATAATTTTTGCATTGACTTTTGTTTTTGCCGAACAATATGGTTACATTTTTTTAACACACGATTAACGGTCCTTTTTGAGCCATTTAACCTTAAATCATTTGCTTTTTGTCCTCAAAGAGTTACTGGCTGCTTTTATAATACTGCGTTTATCACGCAAAGAAAGCTTTTGTTTTCTTCCGTATTTCTTATTTTTACTGTAACTAGTTGAATGTATCAAAAAATTGTGAACTAAGTGATTTGATCGCTTAAGTTTTCGAGAAATTTCACTAACACCTTCTTCTCTAAAAGCGACAATTTTACCCTTTTCTGTGTCGGTTTTATAAAGAATTAACAAAACCTCTCAAAAAAATTATTTATCAGCTTTTATTATTTAGCTTTGCCGGTGACAGCTCTCACATAAGTGAAGCATATCGAACGTGCGTCTATTGTTATGCACCAGCTTAAATTTAGAAAAATAATTATAATGGTACGTAAAAAGCAACCAATTTTTAATGTTCGCCACCTAAGTTGTCAAATGTATATGTGCTCTTTAATGCATTTAATAAAATAACTTTTTCTTGTCATGGGCGTAGTTAACGTAGAACAGGCATGAGGTCATTTTTTCGAAAAAAATTGCATTAGACTTTGAATGACCGTATACATATATTAATTGAAAAAAAAATTTGTCCAACTTTCCTCATTTTGTTGTCATTTTAAGGAGAGTCTTCCCTTAATATTTTGATGATTTTAAAATAGCTTTTATGATTTATAGATTAGGTGAGCCTAATATTTATGAGTGACATTTAAGTAAGGAATATTCTGTTCTGTGGAAATGTTACTCTGCCTAATAATGGACTAGTTTCATTTTTTCACATTTATTTTCATTTTTTTCACATAGTGTATTGAAAAACATGTATCAAAAAAATTATTGAAAAAAATTTTCTGTGTACTGCATACATTACTTTTCTTTTTTTTATTGTTTTAGAACAATTATGTGATATTATATTAATAAAAACTCAAAATATTGTTTTGAAAATGAAGTAGAAAACTTAGTACGCACCTTTGAGTATTTAGTACAACGAAAAAGGTTCATATTCATGTTACTAAGTGCTTTTACTGCCATAAAAAAATTGCTCTATTGCTCTGCTCTACACATACGGTAATCTATGTTCATTCTTGTGTGTAAACATAATATGGCTGAAAAACTTAGATGTGATTGAATCATGGTTGCTACAAATATTTACACCACTCACAATGCTACTACCCACCTACTCACTAAAAACATACACATAGCCATATAAGTATATTTAAGCGTGCTTGTATGTGTGATTTTAATGTAAATTATGGTCAAAGCAAGAGAAAAACATGATTGATTTCATTCATTTGGCCTTTATGTGGCTACCAACAGCAAAGGTTCTTACTTCAGAAGTCCGTTTTTTGGCCGTGCATAAGAGATGCTCAAATTATAATGTATGTCTTGGGACATGACTCCAACACAATATGCAAATTTTCATTTTTTTTTTTTTCTTATCCAATGGTACTATGCTTCGATGAGCATATCCTTGGGATATATTTACGACATTATTACACACAAATATTGCTGATTTGTCTGTTTCCAATGTGAATTTGTGTTCACAAAAACGTTCATTTAGACGTGTGTTGGGTATATGCAATACACAGTTCAATATTTAAACGAACGACATTAACTACAACGTCAACGACCAAAATAATATCATCAAGTACAACAAAAACAAAGCAATCAATCGAATCATTTTGCTTGTTTTGTTCGATTTCGATGTAGTATTTTGGACATTTTATTATTGAGGATCTTGTTGTTGTTGTTGTTATTGACTCTGTCCTTACTGCCTGGAGATATTTTCATTCTGCTTGCAGTAGCCTTATGACATTTTGTTGCATGAGTTTTTTTACATGGCAAAAAAATCCGAAGAATTTTCGATATCAACTTATAATATATGGGGCAAAACGGCCGCGTGTAGGCACTATGACTCAGATTTTGATGAAATTTAAAGGATCAAGTTCTATATCCAAGAGATATCCATATTAGATATCATATATAAGAGATATCCAAACAATGGCAAAACCCAAGTTTTGAGATTTTTTTGATGATTCTCTAGATTTTACAGGACAAACAATTTTACTATTATCATTGTTTTATTGAGATCATTGAGATAATTTTCAATTATCTCGTAAGAAAATTGATCTAAAATTCTGAAAGTTTGTACACATATCCTTAGCTAAATTATCTTTCAGAACAAATTACCAAATAATTTTGTTTTTCAAAACTTTAAAAGTATATTTATCTCAAAAGATGCATCCATCGATTTTTATAAAAAAGATTATATGTTGTAGCTGCGAGTCTTAAAAATTCGGAATATTAATTTTTGACGATCCCGTTAAAATTGTGGAAGTTATGAATATTTTTAAAAGGTATAAAACGTATAGCAAGGCCATAATTTAGGCTACAATAAAGAACAGTGATCGGCAGCTTTGCCCCGAAAGCTTTTCCCAGCAAAGCTCTTTTTGCTCTTACATGGAATATGGATAAGACAGTCACAAAGCTCGCTGTGCTTTCTTTTAAATGGTTAAAGCTTTTTTACCATGATATAAAAATTGGGAAATATAATATACATATAATAAATTGAAAAAAAGCGTAAGCGAAATTGGGTCTATTTTCACATCCTTATGAGCTATATGTTTAATTAGTATTTCATGACTTTGATGCACATTATTGTATTTAGCAGAAAAACTAACTTACGCAATATTTATTTTAAGAACTAATTTAAAAGAAAACAAAATTACCTATCTCACAATGTATCAACTAGCCCACCTGACTTATCTATTCCCGAGCTGTACTCGTGTAAGAATTAAATAATTTCGTTGAAACTACAAAATTTCAAATTTGAGAGCAATTTTCTCAGAACTTCGTGAAATAAATCCAATTTGATTGCAGTATCAATTTGGAAATTTAATTAATTTTTTTTTAACCCATTTTCTACCGGGCTCCTTCTTTTTTTTTGAGAAAAAGTGTCAAACTTCTAAATATCATCAATCAAGGTCTAAAAATAAGTTACAAATGCTCAGATTGCTTATTGAATTGAAATTTTTATCCGTTACGAGAAAAAATGTGGTGGTCGTTTTTCCGACCAGCAGCGTAAAAGGTGATCAAATATGGTAAAAATAAATTACTCCAATAACCTTCAATTGTTGTTTAGTAAAATTTTTAGTTTTTTAAGTATTTTGCCATCATTATATTTGCATTATATGTTTTCTAAAAAAATTTTCACATACAGCCAATAAAGGTCCAAAAATAATGATTTTTTTTTCATTTTAGGCCCGAGCGACTTAGTGTAAAAATCTTGAACAATTTTTCAATAGATCCTTAAGAAAGTACATTAGTCAGACTTTATTTAAAAACACCAAAAAGAAAATTATCAAATTCCATGTATAGAAGCGGAGATATGAGCGTAAGTATGATGGGTCCTTTCACTGGACGGACAAGCGACCAGTGGTAGATAATGGGTTAATGACACCAAGAACATAAACATATTCCTAAAAATAAATATGTAGTTTGTACCTAAAAAATTAAACTTCAAAAAGAAACATGACGACTGCATAACTATACTGTATTTTTTTTTTTTTTTAACTAGAAAGAAAAAATGATAAAACATATTCGAAGTGTCCTCCATTTTTTTTTAATGCAATACATGATTTCTATTCTCATTGCAGGTTTAAGGAAAGTTTCGTTAATTTCTTGTTGTTCAATTGTAGCAGCTGTGATTCGATCAATTGCTCCCCAGCTAAAATTTCTACTGCATAAAAGAGGTCTTTCACCTTCCCAACACCAAAAAAAAAAATCCAGTGGCGTCAAATCTGGTGATCTCGAAGGACACCTAGGTGGATCATTTCTTCCAATCCAGTTTCTATCCAACCACTCTTTTCTGCTTTACATTTTTCAATAGCTCCGGCAGAGTATCATAAAGGAGGTAGATTAGAGATATGTTTATGTTTTTGATGTAATTGAAAAAGAATTGAATATATTACAAAATTCATAATAAAAACAAATCTTATATATTTATACGCAAACATCAAATGTTGTCGTACACTTTTTTGATACTAATTTTATAATAAGGGCAATGAAACGTATAGCATTCGAAAGGTACTGCACCGTAGATATGCCAAATCATGTAAGATTTTTAATTGATGATCTCTGACCCGAAATATTAACGTTAAATTTTATATTAATTTTAGTAAGGAATCTCAGGGCTTAGAAGAGGTAGAATAGTGAATCAGGTATCAGATAAAAGGTCTGGCTGCACAGTATGATTAAATTTTAATAACTGATCTTCGATCTGCATTACGAGCGTAAAAAGAGCATTTAATAAATAAAAGCTAAACCCTAAGAGATAGGAAACCCTTCTGCATGATGTAAAAGAAAATTTTAAACATTGATAAGATGTGCAAAAATACCTCAAACATTGTTCGCCATTTCTTACAGATACCCTTAAATAAGCTTTTTTTGTAACAAGTGTGAGTATATATTTTGATGGTGAAATCTCCTACAAATAGTAAATTTAAAAAAATTCCCTTATTTTAAAATAAAAATAATTGTGATATCTCGAAAACTATAGATGTTTTCAGTGCAACGTATTTTATATGAAAAGTTGTTGGTTGAGAAATGTAAAGGTATACGAAAGCCTTTTTGTTAACATTATTCACGGATAGTATAAAAAAAGATTTTCTCAGTACAACGTATTTCCTTGAAGAGAGGTCATCGCCTCAGAATGAGAAAAAAACCGATTGAAATTTTAAGTTTTGATTTTGTTAGCAAATATCTCAGCCATTTTTCAATCGCTTTTCGTCAAATTTTCTTTGTCTGAAAAATCAGTTAAATTTCTTCGGAGAAATATTAACCATTATTTCACCAATTCAATGTTCATATTGTTTTAAATAAATCTTTTAAATATTCATTTTTTCTGAAAAAATGGGCCAAACGTGTTTTTGTTCTAATTTTTATTTCTTCTAAAATTTTATTTTTTCATACTTTTCCTACTTTGATACATAATTCAATAAACAGTTTAAATCACCGAAAATCATGAGCTTACACCCTGTGTTTTCTTTTTGATGAAAAATTAATTTTTCGAAATGATTTTTTATTTACAAAGTTCTAAAGCTTAAAAATAATTTCTGTGAAAAAATTTTTCAAGTATTTTAAACAATTTCAAAGTAATATGCACAAATCTATGTTTAAAGCCATTTCGTTACACAATATAGAAATATGCGTAGGAGAAACAGTTCTACCGTGTTTCTGAACCGATTTAGATAATTTTTTTAAATAAATTGGAGTAGGGAAAAGGACTTCACCGAATATTTTTGTGAACTTTGACCTGAAATATGAGCATAAAAAGAACATTTCTGAAGTAAAACCTAAACTGTAAGAAATGGAAGAATATGTTATAAGAAGGAAACTTAAAAATTAATACAATGTACAAAAATATTTTTCACTTTCTCTTACGAATATCCTACAATGAGCATTTTTTTATGTAAAATGCGTGAACATATATTGTGATGGTGAAATTTCTTACAAATAGTAAATTCTGGAAAATTTCCTTTATTTTGACATCAAAGTTATGACGATATCTCGAAAACTATAGCTTTGCTCAGTGCAACGTATTTTTATATGAAAAGCCTGGTTGTGAAAAATTACGGTGTACGAATGTTTTTTTTTGGGCAATGTTTTTACAGAAAATATTTTTAAAAAAATTTCGGCTATTTTTATATCAAAATTATTGCGATAATTTGCAACTTTAGACTTTCTTAGTACAACACATTTTCTTAAATCAAGGTTATCGGCTCAGAACGAGAAAAAAACTATTGAAATTTCAGAAAGTTCTTCGAATTTCGTCCACAGGCGATAATAGTTTCATTTATTACGCAAAACTCTGAGAAAATTGACCTCAAATACGAAATTAAGAAGTTTAAATGGATTGATTTCATCTTCACTCGAGCACAGCTCGAGATTAGAAATCGTTCGTTAATACGCCGCACAATGTAGCGATGTCTATGGGATGAGGGACGAAAATAGAAGCAATCATCGTCGGTACATGCAATTTAGCATGTGCAATTATTTCATATATATAATACCACAAAAGCTTTCAATAAAATCGACCACGCCCTTCACCCTCCCAAGTATATCTCGAGTTGGAGAAAATTCAAGAAACAAAATTAACTAGCCTTTTTATTAACTATTGTTATGTTGTTACCATATAAAAATATTATTAAGATCTGCCATGCCCTTCACCTACCTCCCATACAAAATTTACAATAAAAGTTCAATATCTCGAGTAGTAGAAATTGTAAGAAAAAATAAACGAATTACTTGGCTAACAAAATAACAATATAAAAATTTCATTTAGATCTGCCTAGCATTTCGTCCATATCCAATACAAAATTAAGAAAATAAGTGCAGTATGATAAAAGTGTAACATCTCGAGTTGTAAGAAGTATGAGAAAGGAAATTAATTTTTTTTAGTTTATTTACAATTTATCAAAATTTTCAACAAGATCTGCCGCACCCTTCCCTTTTTGCAAAAAAAAAGAACAAAAGTGAAACATCTCGAGTTTTAAAAAGTATAAGAAAGGAAATTAACTAATTTTTTTTATATACTAGATTCACATAATTATCATAACATAAAAGCTTCATTATAATCTGCCACACCCTTCACTCATCTTCTATATAAAATGAAGAATAAAAGTGCAACACTTCGTGTTGCAAAAAATATAGCAAAGTAAATTAATTTATTTTTTTATTTACAAGATTCGCATAACTATCATAAAAAAATTTCATCAAAATCTGACGCGGCCTTCGCTCACCTCCCATACAAAATGAAGAATATTAGTGGATCGTCTCGAGTTTTATAAAGTGTAAGAAAGAAAATTAACTTGTTAATTTTTAAATTGTTTCACTTAATTATCATATAACTAGTATTTATATAGGAGTCCGTTCTAAGACAGGTCCGCCGCGCACTTCTTTTTGGAACAATTTGCCGAAAGGACTTTTTCTCTTTTTAAAGCTTTACTTTTTATTCAGTTGATGTTTAGAAAATACAACTATGTCACTTCAAATAAAACTTTTAGTATTGAAGCAGTGTTGAAAAATTCGTTCTAGTTGAAAAGTGCAAAAAATACAGTTTGGTATAAAGACCTACACAACTGCAATTAAAAGCCGTTTCAAAGCATTCTCATAACAACGAAACGAAAGTTAGCAATTATATTAATGGAACGAATGCAGTGAGAGTGCAAACAAAGCGCATAGAATGGAATGGAATGTTGCACTTGTGAAGATGGATGGAATACTCTCAAACGAATACTCTCAGTTTGAGAGTACTCCCAAATGTCTGACCAAGCTTGTGTATGAAAACCTTAAGCGTATTAGGACTTCTTAGGGTTCTCTGGATTCCGTGATCGGAAGTTTTAGGGGGTAGATGATTTCGAATCTGATGTAAGAATTTAAAATTCAAGATGGCGGATAGAGTAGCAACCTAGATTTTTTTTTGTATTTTTCGAATTCTTGTAATTTTGCAGTTCTGACAACGGATTTTATTTCGAATATAATGTCACAGTTTTAAAATTTAAGATAAGGTTAGGGCTGCCACCTTAATTTTTAACACACTTTGCCACATAAAAAATATATTTTTAAGAGTTTTAAACATCATTTAAAAGTTTTAGTGGTTCACTGATTTCGAATCTAAATTTATAATTTAAAATGCAATATGGTGGATAGGGCTGCCACCTAATTTTTTTTTATTTTTACGAATTTGGTGCTGGCGCGAACACAATGTAAAAATGGGTCGCTGAATCCGAATCCGTTCTCAGAATTTCAAAATTATTTAATTTTTATAATATGGTAACCACATCTTATATGTATTATTAAGACTATTGAACATCATTTAACAGTGTTAGGGAGTCGTTGATTTTGAATCGAAAGTCAGAATTTTAAAATTCAATATGGTTAATAGGGTTTTTACCTAAATTTTTTTTTCTTGCGAATTCGATGCTGGCGCGAACACTGAGTAAAAATGGGTCGATGAATCCGTTGTCAACATTTCAAAATTATGAATTTTTTATAATAGGGCTGCCAACTAATAATATGTAATTTTAAAAGTTTTGAAGTCAGAATTTTAATTTCCATATGGTTATTGGCCATATGGCCAATTACATTTTTTGTATCTTTGCAAATTCTTGTAATTTTAAAAGTCTGACAACGGATTCGGATTCAGCGACCCATTTTTACCTAGTGTTCGCGCCAGCACTGAATTCGTAAAAATAAAAAAATAGGTGACAACCCTTTCCACCATATTAAATTTTAAAATTCTTTCCATCATATTGAATTTTAAAATTCTAAATTCAGATTCGAAATCACCGACCCCCTAAAATTGTTAAATAATGCTTAAAAGTCTTAAAATTACATATTATTAGGTGGCAACCCTATTATAAAAAAATTATATAATTTTGTTATTTTGACAACGGATTCGGATCCAATAATCCATTTTTCTTAGTGTTCGCGCCAGCATCGAGTCCATAAAAATTTTAAAAATTTAGATGGCAGCCCTGTTAACCATATTGAATTTTAAAATTCTAAATTCAGATTCGAAATCAGCGACCGCATAAAACTGTCAAATGATGTTTAAAACTATTAAAAATACATATTATTAGTTACCTACCTTAAAAAAGTTACATAATTTTCAAAAACAGTATAATAGGGCTATTTGCATATTTATTTGTAACTTGCATTATTTAGATTCATATTGCCCAAAACTAAAATACTTAACATGATCAGAAGCAGACAAAAAACTAAAGCAAAAGTCAAAATTCATGAATTTCATTCCATTTGAGAGTTGTCCAGCTACCAGCTACAAACGACTAGATGATCAATATTTGTTAAAACTCTCTTAACCAGAATGGCACATTTATTCGCTTCGCAAAATTAATGTTTCACGCTCATTCGTTCCGATTTGTAAATAGTTTGAGAATATGGAATACTCTCATAGAATGCATAGAATGGTAAACGCACGGAAAACATTCTTGCAGCTCTTTAGTTTAGTAACAATCATATTTATACACAACTTTTCAAACTTGGTTAAAATGCTTGTGACTAAACAAAATAACATGTCCCTACAACATTTTTATTATTCATTATTAATTTTTATTAAGGTCTCTAACGTCTTTAAGAAGTCGAGGCTGGTACTTCTTTGTACCATGTGTACAGAAAAGTAGGTGTGCCCTTACGTACAAACGTATATAAAAGTGTGCAGGAAAATAGGTGTGCACTTTTATATTATGAAAATGGCTTTTTGAAGTAAAACTTCTTAGGCGGCGATTTGATATTGAAGGTAAAATTTTTTCGAGTCTTGTCACGAAAACTTCAGTGTTCAGAGAAATAATAACCAAAAATGTTTTACCCATTACTAGCTGTGTATGTCTTTATTTCCCTCTTTAATCTCGATAATATTCCTTTTCTTTGACCTATCGTAACGAAATTCAATATATTTCAGTCAAATATATAAAATTTGTCCCAGATCAACCCAGATGCAACGCTGGTATTCCTTTGGCCAAGACAAGAAATAGAATTTTTCGCCAGGGGGAGTCCATAGGAACCTATTTAAAACGGTTTTATAAAGATTTTTAACGAGTTAAATACTATCTGTCGAAGTTTTAGGGTATTTTTTTACCATGTTATAATTTATAGCAACTTAAATATGGAAAAATTTTTTTTTATTTTCTTTTTTTCACTTTAATATCGTTTCACAAAAAAAAAGTTAGAGTTTTTTTTTTTTCTTTTATGTTGTCTTAATTTATATGTGACGAATTTTTTTATGATAACCTGTATTTTAATGATAAGCGATAACAACAATTAAAATTACGGACTTTTTATTTTTCAGATAGAAATGCCACGTGAAACCACTTTATCTGATGAGGTTCGTAAAATTTCAAAGGTTTAAGTGAAAGAAATTGCTAGGATGTCTTCGAAAAACCACAACAATTTTTTATTTTTAAAGATCAAAGAACCAAGGCATGCGCCTTTTACAAACAACGTTTGGTCTTTGACCTGAAAGGAAAGGGATAGATTATTAGAGAAAGAATTGATTGGAATCATACGTTAATTATTAGTTAGGCGGAACTGCTTCAAGCTGCGATTGCCTGCAAACGCAACAACAAAATTTTTAACGCCTTTTCACTGCGTGGTTGCATTTATATCAGAACACATAAAGGTGGCGAAAAAATTAAAATCGGCAGCTTGGATGAGCTGCATAACTGCACTAGTGATGTCATCGATGGCGAGGTATCAACTTAATCATCATGCCCTTTATTATAAGCCATTAACAGATCAATTTAACTTTTTAGATATAGTTTTTGCTCCTTTTTTCTCTTTTTCATATTTTTTATTTCTCACTACTTCTTTTTATCTTTTACTTTTCTTTTGTTTTCTCCTTTCTAAATTAAATGTTTGTAGTTATTTTCGTTTAGTTATTTATGTCGGTATTGAATAGCATTAACTCTGACGCTGACGAAAACCATAAAATAATGATAGAAGTTCTGTGCAAGCAACGCTCTGGCCTGAAGATTGTACATTTTAATGCACGAAGTTTTAATGAATTTAAACTAGACTGCGCTAAATTTGTTTTCGAAAATTCTTCCGTTGACATCATTTGCGTATCTGAAACCTGGTTTCATAAGGATGTCAATGATTCATTTTTAAATATAAAAAATTTTAATCTTTTTCGGCATGACAGGTACAACAAAAAAGGCGGCGGCGTTGCAATATATTGCAAAAAATATTTAAATGTCACGGTGCTTGGAACATCAAGTGGTTCTGATGTTGAATATTTAAACGTTGAGATTCATAACAACGGAACTAAAGTCTTTCTATCGTGTGTCTACAACCCAAATCGAAATTGTAGCTTACAATCTCTACTCACTAACATCTCTAACTGTGCAATAGACTATCAACATTTTATTTTGAGTGGTGATTTTAATATAAATGTCCTTGGTAACGATAACCTTTGTATCGATTTTATTGATAATTTGGCTCAAATGGGTCTCACTGTAGTTAATAAAAATACTCCAACCAGATTTGCCAACAATGCCTGTACGAGTTTACTGGATATTTTTGTCGTTTCTGATTTATCTCTAGTATTGCTTTTTGACCAATTGTCTTTTGTGTCAGATCACGATCTTATATTTTGTACACTGGACATTGAGCTCTCACAGGTCGCAACTGATACCAGTTTTATCTATCGTAACTTCAAGTCGATTGATTATGGATCATTGTATGATGATTTGGCACTTGTCAATTGGACAGATTGCTGGTTTTTTAGTTCGGTCGATGAAAAATTAAAATTCTTTATTGACAAAATATTCATTCTATTCGATAATCATGTACCCCTTTGCACTCGTTGAGTTACCAACTCGTCTTGTCCCTGGTTCACGTCGTCTGTGAAAATGGCTATAAAAAAGCGCAACAAAACTTACACCAGGTGGAAGCGAAATCCAACTGTACTGAACTGGGAAGCACATAAATCAGCAAGGAATGAAGCTACCTCGGCAGTTAGATCGTCCAAACAAACATTCTATTTGTCAAAGCTAAGCCTCTCTTTACCTTCGAAGCAGTTGTGGAATAATTTAAAAAATATTGGAATTACCACTAATGAAGTTGAATCATGCAAAATTGATCCCAATTTACTTAACGATTTCTTCATTTCAAGCTCGGAGTCTGCTGACTCAAGTGAAACGTTTAATTACAACAGTACTGTCACTGAATTTTCAACTCAGTTCGATTTCACCGCTGTTAATGAATTGGATGTCGCACGTTGTATAGCTAAAACTAAGTCGAACGCTTCCGGTGAAGACGGAATTTCAATTAAGTTCATAAAACTTATATTACCTTATGTGCTCAGCCCTCTTGTGCACATAATTAACCATAGCTTTGCAACCTCGTGCTATCCCTCAATCTGGAAGGTAGCAACCATCATTCCAATTGCAAAAAAATCGAAAACTCGTGAGCCGGGTGACTTTAGACCTATTAGTTTGCTGTCCTCAATGTCAAAGGTCTGCGAGTCTTTAATGACTGAACAGATATCGAACCACATAAACGAATTTGGCCTTATGTCAGATCTTCAGTCTGGGTTCCGCCAAGGACACAGCTGTTCCACTGCTATCGTGAAAATATTAGATGATATCAGAATGCCATTTGATAAGGGAGATCTGACATTGCTCTGCTTACTGGACTTCTCTAAAGCATTCGATACCGTAAACCATAACATATTATGCAAAAAACTCAAGTTCAACTTCGGATTTTCAGATACTGCAGTTCGTTTTTTAAATAGCTACTTAGGTGGTAGGACACAGCGAGTAAAAGTAGGGAAAAACTTTTCATCATTTAAAAACAATACTAGTGGAGTGCCCCAAGGCTCAGTTCTGGGCCCACTGCTATTTTCTATGTTCATCAATGACATTTTCGATAAGTGCAATAATGTCACAATGCATGCCTATGCGGATGATTTGCAATTGTATTTGTCTAGACCAGTTGGACTTATTGAAGATCTTTGTGTTAGAATCAATGAAGATTTGGATATGATATCAGAATGGGCCCAATCTAATAAGCTTAAACTAAACGCCTTAAAATCGTACGTTCTACCAATCTCTAAAACACCTCTTGCAAACATTGATCTTCCTCCAATTCTTTTAAGCGATGCTGAATTGAAAGTTGTTATTAAGGCTTCAAATCTTGGCTTTCAAATAAATACGTCCTTGTCCTGTGAGGATCACATAAATTCTTGTGTGAGTAAGATCTATTATGTTTTAAGAAATCTGAAAATGACTGCATCATTTGTTCCCATCGAAACGAGACGAAAACTAGTCTTACAACTGTTGATGCCAATTATCACCTACTCGGAAGTCGTTTATAGCAATCTGGATTCACGATCATCTCATAAGTTGCTAGTTGCTCTTAATAATGCTACCCGTTACGTTTATGGTCTCAAAAAGTTTGACCATGCATCATTCTTCCGCACTAAATTACTTGGTCGCTGCATATTTCGGTATCTTGAGGCTAGAAATTGTTTATTTCTGCATAAGATTATATACTCACGTTGTCCACATTACGTTTATGAAAAACTTCAGTTCTGTAGATCAAACAGAAGTATGAACCTATTGATTCCAAGTTACTGTTATAAAAATTCTAGTAGGCTGTTTTTCGTCAGTGCAATCAGGATGTGGAATTCTTTGCCTAATTACATTAAGGTTGTTTCCAACCAAAGAACCTTCAAGCGTTTAATTTTCGAATATTACTCTTAGTTATAATCTATCCTTGATTTCTATTACCTTCTTTATAATTCTATTACTCTTTTTCTCAGCCTGGCATTGTTAATTTTCCTTAATTCATTTATTGCATTGTTTGCTTCATTATAAAATTATCTTATAATACTTATACAGTTAAGCTAAAAATAATTGCCTCAGTATGCCTTTTATCAGCAATTTCTCATGTTGCTTAAAATTGTTGTTTATTTTTAATTCAGAGCATTGATTACCTGTTGTTATTTTATTCAATTTTTAGTTTTTAAACTTTTAATGTTTTAATGTTCTTTTTAATGTTTTAATGTTTTTCTTATTACTTAATTGTTAATCTTTAGAAATTAATTTTATAAATTGCTGTTGTTATTTCCTTTAAATGTTTTTAACATTGGCTGTGGCATGCTAAAGAAATTATTCTTATATGCTAACATATTCGCATAATAAATACAAATACAAATACAAATTGTTGAAAACAAACGTGAAAGACATTTTGAATTGCTTATAACCGAGGCTAGTGTTATGCCTTCACCTCTGATAGCATATCCAGCCCTCAGTTTTTCTGTCTTATAATTCAACGTTTTCCACAATTTAGTTGTGATTTGTTTGTTTCAATAATTCTTAAATGTAGTAAAGAACAAAGAAAGCGTAAAGAACCATGCCCACTCGGATTCGAACCGACGACCTCTGAGTTAATAGTCTAGCGCACTCTTCACTAGACTGCAAAGTCCGACAAAATAACCTGACAACTACCCTGTAATCAAACGTAGTGGATGGAAATCGGTGATAGACCAATGAAGCAAAATACAAATTTGACTTCTTGCTGTGTTGAAAGGGATAAGTTGTGGTAAAATTTCAGGTCATTTGGATCTAAAGCTTACTAGAAGTAGAATCCAAATGTTTTGTCAGTTATAAATAGCGCTCCTTTTTTACCAGCTTTTACCACGACACATTGCGGTCCGTCTAGCATTTGCCGAAAAATATAAATTTTGATTTAAAGAATTCCGAAATGTGATATTAAGTGATGAGAAAAAGTTCAACCTTGACGGCCCTGATGTTTGCAAAAAATACTAGCGCAATTTGCGACAATCATGACAAACTAGGTAAACGCGTAGCAGTGGGGCGGATCATTGATAATCCGGGCCGCTTTTAAATGCTTTTTTTTATACTGAACCAACGCTCAGGGAATGCCCCCTATAAATGTGTAAGCATTATGTTGATTCGGAATATGGGTGATAGTTAGTTGGAGGGTGGGTAAATGGAGTGGTGTCTGTGACGATTTGTTTTAAATTTGCACAACTCAAACCTGCCGGGAAACACGCTCGCAGGGAGACTATTCCACAACCTTACTGTGCGACTAAAAAACTAATTATCTCGGTAATGCGAGGTTCTAATGGCCATCGAGGCAATGGTAAAGGCATGGGCTTGACAGCTGCCCGAGAGGACCTGGGAAACACACGAGCTGGTGGTGGCCGGCCATGTAGCTCCCTTGAACACTACCCATGCACGGTAAAAAATATGAGCATAAATTTTATACTATTTTGTATACATATAAATCCAAACCAAAAATGTTTTAAAAGTTATACCATCAAACCTTATAAATTTTTCCAGACCATTTTTCTCGTCAGATCAATCGAAACCACTATATATTTTAATTTCCCTATTTCGGTGAATTTTTTTCTTTCGAACCAGAATATATTTTGATGTCCATATTAAATTTTTAAATTATATTTGTTTTATTATTTTTATAATATTGAGTGGTATAAAATTTATAAATTATTTGGAATAAAAAAGTTTTTACCCCACAAATGTTATAAAAAAGATAAAATTTACCCTCAAATTTTTTACTGTGTGGTAATACCTATAAAGAAGGCTTTGGCAACCAACATTACGTCGATGCTCAAGAGAGTTGAGAGAGGATGAAATACTTTCATCCCCTATCAAATATATCGCACGACGTTGAATTCGATCCAGAAGCTTCAAATAAGATCTTGAAGCCCCTGCTCAAATGTGCGAATTGTACTCCACTTTCGGCCTAATATATGAGGTGCAGTTCATGCGAAGATCAGCTGAAGTGAAATATTTTTTGCACCGTTTTGAAAAACCTAGGCACTTGCCCGCTTCTTTCGACACATCGAAAATATGATCATTCCAACAAAGATCAGATTGGATCAATATGTTCAGAACGTCAAGAGCGGCTGATTCCACAAGAAGGAGCTAAGGGGCAATCCATCCGCTTGTAGGTTAACAGACAGCACTAGGTCTTGCTTGCACTGAGTTCTTCTCTATTAGCAAGACCCCACTCGGAGATTTTTCGTAGATCATTAAGGAGTGTGTCCTTCATAATTTGCCTCTTTCTCTCAATCTCCATAGAGCTTGGGTGTTTATTGAATGTTTATTAATGACAAATGTTGCTGTCTTCCGCAAATGAATGTATTGGGCTATGTGTCAACGACAGAAGGTCGTTGATAAAAACCAGAAACAAGGTTGGCGATAGGACTGAACCCAAAGGTACTCCTGCGTTGATAGCATGCTTCTCGGACAAAATACCGTCAACTACGACCTGAATCGTTCTGTCCTTGAGGAAACACGTGATCCATCGAGCGATCCATCCACCAAAACCATAAGCAACAAGTTTTGACACAAGCGCTTTATGCCACACTCGGTCAAACGCTTTAGAAATATCAAGAGCAATAACCCTACTCTCGTCGAAAAAGTGAACGCATTTATTCCATTCTTCGGTTAAGAACGCCATCATATCACCAGTAGATCGAGCCATACAGAAACCATATTCAGCCCTTGGAAGGACTTTGACCTAGCCTCTATTGATCAATTGTGTTGTGTGTGTTATTAAATGTTTGGCCACAAATGACCGAGAACTGGACCTACGTGTTTTATGCCGACTCCGAACGGCTCATGTTCTCAAGAAACATTAAATTGCAATTTTTAGTCTCTGAGGTTTGCCATTGTGTGCAGAGAGGTGACGACCGAACAGAAAAATTAATTCAATTGAAAAAACTTTCTGTCTGAGCTGGAATTGAACCCGGGCTATTGAACCGGTCCCATTGACTTACTCTTTTTAATTTTCTATGTATGACATGAAACTTTCCTCTTCAAGGATGATTACTTGCCTGAAAATTTTAAAACTAATGGAATTCTTACAATAATCTTTTCTGCATATTGACAAACTTTGATTAGCCTGATGTTTTGAAGGTTGTTTCAAGGCGACAGTTTTTCATCATTGTAGGTATACTCAACCTCCATTATTCCAGCAACCTCATTTAGCAAATTTTGATTAGTGTCATTAATCACCAGTTTGTCGTCTTCGTCTTCTGTCAAATAATCCACACGGTTGGGTGATAATATTATAACATCGATGTTGTCTGCTCTGTCAAGGCAACCAGTGTCTTCATCACCTCCACTCCATTCTTGCTCGATAATATCAGCTATTTCAAGAGAGCTTAAAATTCCGCAATGACGAATCATTTCAAAGTTTCACTTTAACATAAAAATTGCAAAAATAAAAAATCACTTCAAAACGTCGAATTGTAAAAAGCTGTCAGCACTATTACAATGTAATATGTAAGTGTTGCCGAACATCTTAGAGTTGCCACACATTTTTGTTCTGGAACACATTTTAGTGTTGCCACACAGTGAAGGTAATGTTTACCATTAATAAAAAAAAGATATAAGAAAAATAAAAGTTTGGACAATAATAATAAAATTAGTAATGTTTTCTTTCAATGTACAGAATTTTGGCACACCTGGTGCCGAACGGGTGAAATTTCACCTAGTTATTATCTCAGGTGTTCGGACAGGTAGACACCTAAAAATTTTTAAATTCTATTCTAGGTATTCCTCGCTAACATCTGTGAATTTGAAAAAAATTGGCCAGCGGGAAATATGTGCAGGCAGCAATGGGTTAATGATATACAAAAATCTCTGATTGGGGTCTTGCTAATAGAGTAAGTAGAGTTTAATGCAAGCAAGACCCAGTTATGTATAACCCACATTCGGATGGATTGCCCCTTAGCTTCCCTTAATGTGAATGGTGTGGATCTCGTGAAATCAACTGCTCTTGACATTCTGATCACATCCATCCAAACTAGTCTACGTTGGAACGATCATATCTTTGATGTGTCCAAAGAAGCTACCAAGTGTCTAACTTTTTTGAAAAGGTGCATGATCTACACGTCATATATCTGGCCGAAAATGGAGTACACTTCGCACATTTGAATCTTATTTGGAGCTTCTGAATTGAATTCAATGTCGTGCGATATATTTGATAGGAGATGAAATTACTCTCTCAACTCTCTTGGGCATTGACGAAATATTGGTTGCATCATCCTTCTGTATAGGTAATACCCTGGGAGGTACATGGCCGGACGCCACCAGCTTGTGTGTTTCCCAGGCCCACTCGGGCAGCTGCCCAATCCAATCCCTTTATAATTGCCTTGATGCACAACAGAAAATCCCATTACTGGCATAATAAATAATATTTTTAGTAGCGCGATAAAGTTGTTGAATAGTCTTCCTTCGAGCGTATTTTCCGGCAGTTTCGAGCTGTACAAGTTTAAATTTCACCGACACTACTCCATCTATCCACCCTCTAACTCACTATTACCCTTCTTTCGAATGAACACAATGCTTACACATTCATAGGAGGGCATGCTCTGAGCTTTGGTTCAGTATAAAAAAATTTTGTATTTATTATATACCATTAAATCTTTTAAAATAAGTTTTGCACATATAAATGTGAGCTATGATGTTTTGAAATACATAATTTTTTTATTATTAACAAGTTTTTAAATAAGTTATATCTTTTTTGAGTAGTAGACCTTAATATTGTTTCAATAAAAATAATATTAAAACAAATAAAGTTATATATTTTTAGAATTGCATTTGAAGTGGTGCACATATAAAAATTTGACTGAGGTAAGATATTTTTATTCCAAAATAGAGATTAAGTTTGAAAATGAGCCAAATCGGATGAAAACAACGTCTACTTCTTATACAAAGTGACTTAACCCAAACGGTAAAATCTTGTTAAATTCCACAAAAAAATCATTTCAATGATAAGGAGTTAAGTAAAAATAAAACTGACCTCACATTCCATTAAAAGTGACTTCATCAAATTAGTAAAACCTTCATAAGCTCCAAAATAAAATTGTTAAATCTGGATATCTTACACATCAGCTCTGATAATTTAATTGTGCTCTGAGTTTTAATTTTGAAATATTTGGATATAAACTACTCTCTTGAAAACTTCGAATGAAAACTTCGAATATTCTTGAATACGGCTGTGTGGATTTTTTAAATTTGGTCCAGTCGAAAATAATTCCTTACTAGTTAATATCTTAATTTTGCACATTACCTTAAGAGCTCAACTAATCAGTACCCACAAAATTTTCTTATCTTGTGAACAATCGAATGATAATAATTGGCATGACTCAGTCACTGCTTCTAAAAACCTCACTTAACTTGTAATCAATATTATTGCATTCACAAAGACGCATTCGATTATATGTGCCCAAACCAATAGACAAGAAATCGAAAACCCAAAACCCCAAGTAAATAAATAAGAGCATCAGAAAACTTTAGCCAAAAGCAAAAACCTTTTGTACGTACATGCTTGCTTGCTTACCTTTATCATCGTAGATTATTCTAAATGAATCCGAATGCAAATGTCCGAAAAACTGACCCTGAATAATTGATGAATATTTGCGCACCAATTCCAAGTATCGTTTGTTGTTGCTTTCAGTAAAGGTTGTATGACCATTTTGCTGAATACCAATGTGACGTTCATCCGAACCGGGTGGTATGTGACCGACAATGTAAACCTGAAAATTGAATTGAAAGTAACCGAAATTAGAATATAGGATATAAAGATAATTGATTTTGAGTTTGGTGAAAAAGCATTGGTTTGGAATATAATAAAAATAGTTTTTGTATGTTTTTGGCACACTTTAGCTTCGATGCCTGGTTAGATGACAACTTGCATTGAACTACATTCAAGCGCAATGAAAAGACTTTTGAAAAAAAAAATACAAATACTCACAAGCCCACAAACACACAGACAAGCCAGAAACTGTATAAAATAATATCAACTTAAGGACGATGATCCTTATCGATAAACTTCGACTCAACTTGTCTTCCAGTCGAATAGGCAGCAATTCTGCTGTTCAACTTCAAAGAGAACTTGCTCCAAGCCGACTTCAGTCGAGTCGACTTGAGTTGAGTTACTCGAGTAATTGGAATAAAGTGGCAGAAAAGGCTAAACTTTTCCCTGGATTGCTGGATTGCTGGTTGGAGTGCAGCCGACTTATTAGTTCAACAACTTTTGGGACACATTCGATGGCACTGCAGCTTGAATGTGTAAGTAGCGCAATAAAACAACAACAACAACAACTTACACTACTACTTGTACTACACATTGTGCAAACAAAGTTGACACAGGAGCACACACACACAAACACACAAACATACGTCATACACTGGTTAAGTTTATAAAAAACAACAACAAATACTAACTAAACTGCTAAACTTGGCTTTTTGTAAAAAACCAAAGAAAATAGTACGATAAGAAGTCGGTTAAGCTTGTGTAAGAAGTACTTTTGTAGTTGCACAAGAGAACAGCAACAAAAACTATGCATATCCACTGTCTAGTGTTGCATCATGTAGTTTGCTTGTGGTTAGCCATGTTAAAGCTATTTATAGCAAAAAAGTAGAAAACAGCATTTTATATTATTTTATTTTATGATCTCTGTTGTATGGTTTCAGTATAGGATTTGTTTGTTTTTTTTTAATGCTGAATATAAAAATTGTCTGGTTTCTTGCTTATTTAGAGAAATAATTGCTTAAATGAGGTCAATAGTTTCGTGTGTTGGCTTTAAATTTATCAGAACACTCTCCTATTAGGAAATTTTTATTAAAATAACAATGAAAACTAAAATAATTTTTTATTCTTCTCCAAACAAATGAACATGAAATGAAACGTTATAGGTTCAAAAATTTAAACTAAACTTTAATAAATAAGGCGAAGTTTTCTTAAGGTTTTCTTTAGTAATAAATGTTTCAAATGCAAGGAAATCAAAAAATTACAAACGGTCGAAAATTTCAGTTCAAATTTGAGACTTTCATGGTTGAAAAATTTATTCAATTATAAAATGGATTTGAATTGAAACTTAACACCCTTCTGTTGA
Source organism: Dichetophora obliterata (assembly GCA_963920525.1). Lineage (NCBI taxonomy): Eukaryota > Metazoa > Arthropoda > Insecta > Diptera > Sciomyzidae > Dichetophora > Dichetophora obliterata. Next base: position 132,939,389 of record OY986438.1, on the reverse strand, counting down.
AAATAGAATTTGAAACAATATCAAATACATTTTCAAAACCAAGAATTGTTTTTAATTTTATTTTGAAATCATTTTATTAAGAAATCTAAAGCAGCTTAGAATTTAAACTCAGTAGTTTTGTTTTTAAATCATAAGTGCTGCGTAATTGTGTTAACATTTTGATACACATTAAACAAGCAGCATTTTTGTTTAATAAAAAATGTTGACTATTTAATGACTTTAATTGTATTTGAAGCAGTCTGAGCCCAAATTTGGATTATATTGTTATAATTACCTCTAATAATAATATCGAAAAAAAATGTTGATGTCATAAAGTCCTTCAAACCTTTTTAAAACTTAAAATCGGAAAAAAATTCAAATATCTTTGGGTTAGTAATGGTAGGATTTTAATGCGCAAACAGGAAGGTGATAATATTTTGGTTATAAAATCATATGATGATTTAAATAAAATTTCTTCATAAATACAAAATTGTACTTATGTTTTAATAAATTTTAAAATTTTATATGAATATGGATAATATTAATCCTCTAGGGTATCTATTTATTATTCCTGTTAGACATTGTAATAAGTTTAATATTTTAGATTTTTCGTGCACGAAAATGGCATTTTGATTTCCTAAAGAAACTTACTGCATGAGTTATTTTGTCGAAAATTCTTTAGCAAATCTGTCTTGTTTTCGTTCATCGAAATCAAAATAGTTGAAACCAAAATCGACATGTTTCGTCAAAGATGAAGAAAAACCGAGCATGATTCGTTTAAGATTTCTTCGAGACTTTGACTTATTTTTTGTCACTTTGACTAAGAAGTTTGTAAACAAAAATTAAAGGTTTAATTCTAAAATACGACGCTTTTTTCGAAGGCCAAATAGACTACACAGACTTTCTGCGCAAACACGTGCTTGCGCAAACTGTCGAGCAGTGTATTTGGCTGGCTTAGGTTTGTTCAGAAGCCAAAAGTAGATTTAGACATGATTATAACCAATTTATTCTTAACGCAATAATAGTAAATAGTAAAATAATAGTAAAATTTACATGATCTGTAAAAATTATTTAGAAAAAACAAGATTAAGAATTTTTTTTCACTATGACAAGTTGTTGTTTATTGTGAACGAGTCGTACGATTTTTTCCCACCTGTCCCACGATGTCCCTCTCACCAGTCACAATTTCTACTTTCTATATGTTCTTGTAGAAACTAAACTTGGTGCTAATTTTTAGTTTCTGTTGAATACTATTTAATCATTCCATAGCATAGTAAAACACATCTGGCTCTGTATAGTATTTGGGCTTAAACCTCGATTAGAAACGCAAAAGGCGGAAGAGAAGTATTTTTGACTGTTCCACCAGTCACAAACCCGCCAGATGACCTTCGGGGAATCTGAATGTCCAAAACCAGGACTCAAAGAGTGATGGTTGGTTATAAAGTGGACAATTTATGGGGCACGGCCCATGAATTGATCTCAAAATGAGTTCATTTTTGAGGCACGGCTCTTGAATGTTCATCTGATTTCCGTAAAAAAAGGTTTACCTGGAGCTTTAGTTGTTGGCGCCAAATCTTGGAGAAAGCATGGTTTTGGTATTAAGTTATCATAACATTGCTATTGATGGACGATCAATCCAATATAACTTGAAGATGGGCAGTCATCCATCAATGATGAGGAGACCTGATCTATCGTTGTTCTGCAGACCTTGTTTTAGAATGAGGGTTCTATGTAAGAAGCATTGAATCCTTCGACCGAGTATAAGCCCATTGGTATACTACGGCTCACGCTTCCTAGTTTTCTGAAAGAGGCTTCTAATTAAGCCTTAATTAAGCTAACGAAGTTACGTAAGAAGGATTGTGGTTCTATAGGTATTTTACTGGGAAACCAATGGTTATTTTAACCTAGTCATGTACAATTCTAGTAGCTGAAGGTGTCACAGTCAAATATAATTGTTCTGAGAACTTTTGGTCTGTAGACGGGAGGTTGAAGAGCCTTGTCTGGTGGAACCTTGAGCCCGGGATTGACTGTCGTGGGCATAGTCCTTCGGGGTTTCATACGCTCTGGCTGTGGTTAGACCAGGAAGTTCGGTGTAAGTTACACTTTAGTTGAACTCGGGTTGGTAACTCCCTTAAATTACTTAGAGAATGATGGTAGATTAAACTCTCGTTATTTCAAACAGTAAATATTGGGAAGGTAAGCAACTACCGGATCAATATACTGTTACCTTTGGAATTTGAGAACAGGCGACGGTGAACCTAAACAGTCTGAGTTGTGTCCACTAATGATTGAGGAACCTGACGACATATGTGACAGGCCATAGTAGACTTGCTTTCTAGTTTTTCATGTCAAACTGCGCCTCTTGATATGACGACGAAGTTGCGTGCCAAAAAGTAAGGGTTATATTATCGGTATTGATACCGATATGACCCAAGGTTATTTTAAATAACCTAGTCATGTATAAATTGAAGTGGCTGAATATAGTCAATCTGACAGTTCAATGTTGGTCAGTGCTATGAAATAAGGGGAACCTTTTTGGTGACGACGCTTCATATTGGTCCCAAGCCTTGGAGCACAGTAGAATTAAGCCTTCATGGCAGGGGTCTACGTTAAACACATAGAGGGTTTCTGTCCCACCAGTCACACTCCTGTAACCAATGAAATATCAACAAAATATTTATATAAACAATTTTTTTTGGTAAAAGTTTTATAAGTCGGTTCATAATCTATTGTAAAATATCTATTTGATCATTAAATTACATCAAAATACAAAGGGACAGGTCTAAAAAATAGTGATTTTGTAGTAAACTGTCCTAACAGTCACTATGGAAAGCCCCAGAATAAAAAATATGTGCTGTTTGATTTGGATTACAAAACTCTCTTAATTGGGCAAGACTTTTTGTACACAAAGTTTTTTAGGAGGGTTTGAAATAACATAAGTTCATTTTCCAAATGACTAAATTGAAAAATCCTCTCTGGATTTTTTTTTGTTAGGATTTTTGATCTGACGTTGCGTCACTGGTGTTAAGTTCCTTAAATTTCAATCGTAAGTCAATTCGATAATTAAGTAGTTAAGTAATTATGTAATTTAGTTATTAAAAAACAAATAGAATACATTTTTTTTTTTCTTGCCTCAACCATTTTTTCATTATCTTTAGCCAATGCCTTCCATTTTTAATAAAACAAAAAGTTTTCGAAATATTTACTAAACATCAACGAAAAAAAACTACACTTGTGAAACAGTGCAGACGATTTCATCATCATGGCAAATTAATTTATGCATAAATTGCTTAAATTAATAAAATTAAAATGTTTCTCTTAGATAATATCATAAATTAATAAGTTTTTAATAAGTTTTAATATTTTGGGCACGGTAGACATTTTCTATGGAAATGTTCATATGTAGTTAGTGGCATCTATGCTATAAAAATTCAAAAGAAATTGTATATTAATTTTTGTATCCCCGTTTTTCAAGACACTATTTTTCGAAATTTAGGTTGGTTTTTATAATGAGTCCCTGACAGACGTTGGTTCTGTTTAAAAAAAAAAAAATTAGGTTGAACATTTTTGCCAACAAAGCAAAAGAAATTAGCTGCATATACTTGCAGAACTGCCTTCTATTTATAATGACTTATTTCAGGAAATCTATGATTTTTTTCATGCCCCGCTTGTGGTTGCTTTATATGACATATTTCCTTGCAAATTTTAAATAGGTTACTCCTTACGACAGCACTTTTAACGCAAGAAGTAAACCATATACACGTGAAACTAGGGACAAAGAATAGAGAATCAGGATTTTTTTAAAATACTTTTAAGTTACAAAAAAAAATTGTTTAAAAACATTTATTTACATACATAAAACCTTCAAAACTTCACAATATGGATATCAAATAAAAGAAAACAATTGCTTTAAAGTATAAGTCGTCCCTTTTTCATCATAGAAAGTTTGTCAGTATGTAAAGGTATCAGTTCATCATTTGAAAATTTTAATTTATTATTTTAAAATAACTCATAACTGCATAAAGCCCTAACACATTGGCCCATATGAATAAAAAGTAGCATCTTCAGTAATTTGTAGTAACTTTCAAATAGTAAAATGCTGCAAAAAAGCTTGAATTCCGAATGAATAAAAAACTTCGAAAGTAGCATTTAATGCAAAAATGTGATATATGTTCGTCGCAGCTGGTAAATTCAAAAAGGTGTATTCCCGATTCAATGCATTTGCCAGTGCAGCTGAGGACTGAAGCAAATGTATACTTGTGCACATTGAAAGTTTTTACAGCTTTGAAAAAAGTAATAGTGGCGTGTTCACGAAAACCCAACTGCACAGCTGCGAAGTCCTCCAGTCTTCAACTGCACAGGCAAGTGCAGTGAATCGTGAATCGTGAATACCCCTAATAGAGTGAATCTAAAGAGCGCTTTAAAATAGCCCATGGCCGATTGCCATGTTTGCAGTTTGCTTTCAATTTCAACAAATCTTCTTTTCGCCTGCCCGAATAAATATCAAATTAAATAAATTTAAGCAATTTAATATATATAAATAGCTTACTACAAACTTGTAGTATGCCATTTGCTTACTACAAACTTGTAGTATACCATTTGCTTACTACCCAAAATCAGTTGCAAACACTACTTTTATTCATACCAATCTGGCTAATTTGTAGCAAGTTCGAAACAGATGATTCTTGCAGTGCAAAAAAGAGCACTTTATTCATATAAAATAATTTTTTTTAAGGTTTTTTATTTTGAATCGTAGTTAATAATCTGATGAAGCAGAGGAATCCAAAAATAAGGACTATAAAAAGGACAGATACTTAAATATGTGCAAGATTTTTCGAAAACGATAAATTGTGGATTTCTTCGATATATGTTCCGCATCATCAAACGCAAGAATTTCATATTTAAGGCATGACAGAACTCAAAAGGGGTGGAAATACAAAATATTATGTGGAAATGTTAGAATTATAAGATAATTAAATAAATATCGATGAATGTTTTCAACAATACCTATTAGGTTAAGTCCTTTAATTTTATTTGTTATTTAAAATTTCATGTATTACTCAAATTTTTTTGCTAAGAATTTTTTGTTTTTATTTTTAATTTCAATTTCTTTAAATTTTGGTACTTAATTTTTTTTAAATTTAAGATGGAAATTATGATAAAAATGTAGCTCTAAATACAGCTCTACAATTTGCAATTATTTCAAAGAATAAACTTTTTAAAAGTTTTTAAGATTCTTAATTCTTAACCAAAGAAGATGCAAGGCTTCCAAAAACTTATGTAAAAGTCGGCTTGGAATTTTAGACAGTTTGTATTAAAAACACAACACCAAACAAGAACTACATAATGAACAACCACGCAAAAAAAAAAAATGTTTACTTCAACTTCAAACATAGAAAAAAAAAAATTTATTAAAAATAAATACACCTTTCAGCTACTCAAACTAATTCTGAGTCCATTTCTAACAACCACCGAGCATAAAATAATGATGACTAGTTAGTTATTCAATGATGACTTGCAGCCATAACTGTAAATACATCGGTGTGCAACAGTATGTGGTTGAATAAAATTTCTCTCTGCCGTCAAGTGAATACCTTAACCGGTACGGTTGATAAAACTCAAACATGCCACCCAGCAAAAAGTGAACTCACATATCACACATTTAAATATATATAAATGTACATCTACATACCTACAAAAACAGACATACACCTTCATAGCAGAAACTTGCCACGAGGCACAATTAAATCTTTCAGGTATACCTTCTATATGGGGTACCTAATTGTTCAATGCTAAATAATTGTAGTAAAGGTAAAATCTATGAGTTTTAAGGCGTTGCTTTAGGGTGACTCTAATTAAAAAGTAAACTTTATTGCCGAAACATTTAAGCTACGCTACTAGAAAGTCAAAGTGTTTTTAAAGGTGGTGGATTAAAGTGATGAAAATTTTATTGATAATAATAATCACTCTTCAGCACTTTAGAAATTTTAAGTAATTGGAATAAAACTTAACCTATTAGCTATAAATTAGACAAATACTTCAAAAGTTGTAAGGGGGAAGGGGGTGTGTGTGGATTTTACTGAACTAATTACAAGGTTATTTTTTAAAGTCACACAAAAACCAAAGTATGTATTTAACTATTTCTCTTCTTTCCTAGCTGCTTACCACAAATCAACTTATCTCTAGTATTGATGTTATTTTAAGTTTTAAATACCTCAAAAAACTTAACTGAATTGCTGGGATGTGTGGGTTTTAATAGCTACTTTGGTGTAGTGGTATATGTGGTTCATGCTTTTTTTCTCTTGTGTCTTTTTTTTTCTAGCTTTGTAGCTATGTGTCAAATAACCCAGTCTTAAACAAATACAAAATCTTGCTTTAGGTAAAATACTCAGAGGGGATAAAAAAAGAAGTTGAAAAAAGGATAAACTATAACGTTGCCAGAAGTTAAACCAAACTGTGAGCTGCGGTTGTGGCAACCATACTGAATAAGCACCCTTCTACTATTTTGAACGCAGAATAGTTTTGTTGAATGGATGGTAGCGTGCTTTGCTGTGGGTGTGGCTGACTGCTTCCTCTTGGCATTTAAACCTTTTTGCCTTTATGCCCAGAACAAGAAACTGTATAAATTTACTTTTCTGACTGAGGGTTAATTTAACTACACTTGTTAGAGCAAGCAATTCAGTTTAAGTTGAAAATAAATACACAAAACTTATTGTAATCACAAATTTTTTTGTGCCCAAAGTGTCAGCAGTGCTGCCTTAGCCTATCAGTGTTTCCCAAAGTACGGAGAGATATTTTTCTAAAATTAGGTACTCTAAAGATTAAAGTTTTTATATAAGGAAATTAATAAATTTTCAGGATTATTAATGGAATATTAATTCTAAGGAGAACCAGGATTCGATAAAATACTCTACCATTAAAAAAAACTAGTGAAATTATAGGTAAATATGTCTTATCAGGGCCATAGCAAGGAACGATTTTCGAGCTAAGCCTGCATGATAGGATGCATACACTGAAAAATTCGAATGATTTAAAATTAACATCAACTGTATTCCGTACGTATATTAAGGCGCCGCACGAAAAAAAGTTGTTCGGCACAGTTGCTTAAAATAATCCTTGGGTTATGTTATAATGATTCCCCAAATATCTCGACTCTAGTGATAGCCATCTGTGAGCTGTGTTGTGACTCATATCACAACTCTCTATCCCAAGAAAGTATTCTGTAATTAATGGCCAATTGCTGACAATGGAAACTTATCTACCGCAAAACCAATTCGGGCGATCAGCGTTCATTGCATTGCAGTACAGTAACATATTTACTTCAATGCCAAGGCCGGCATATTTAAAACAGAATAGACAATAAAATTTAATAAACACTGACGCCAGTTGGGCGATCAGTTTTCATTTTAAAGAGCAAGTGTTATTTAAAGCACAACAGAAAGAAACCAATAAAACAATTTCCTTCTGTGCAGCCGGCGTAACAATGCTAACGATGCATTTTTGGGCACGAGCCAGTTAAAGCAGAAGTAAATTAATTTAAATAATATTTTATTGTTGGTTTCAGCACAGTTGGAAATATGACCCAATTTTTCCATGCTGAAAATATTTGTACGCTTGTTCGGCTCAACTTGGCACTATTAAGTAAGTATGTGCGTAGATTTGTATATTTTAAGAATGTTATTAAGGGTTTTCATGCAAAGTGGCAGGCTTCTAATTTGGGCAATTAGTTATTTTTATCAGACAGGTTGTATGAACAGCCCTTAAAGTCGATTGTGCATTTGCAGCATATAAGTCAGCTGTGCGATCTGCCAGCGATTCGTTCCATTTAAACAGGGACGCTTTGCGGATTGTTTGCTTGTTTTCTGAAATTTTTAGAATTAAATCTTTATTAGTTTTGCTCAAATTATAACTTTTCCTTCAAAAAAGAAAACAGCTGATTGATCATATAAGTTTGCCACCTCGTTTGCTCACCTAAATCGAAGAGCAAATTTATCTGGTTTGTGCAAAAGCTTTTTCATACGAATTTTGACAGTTCATTTATAAGGCTGATAAACTTATAAGGTTTATACCATTTATAAGGGTATTGCCCATTTGCATGAAAACCCTTATTATATTGGAAATAATTGTAATAATGAAATAAATAAGTTTATAGAACTAGAGTAAATTCTTGAGCCAGATATAATCTCGGTCAAGAAATAAGGAAGTGCGATAGTAGCATTTCCTAATTCTTATTTAGACTAAGAAATAATGTATGTGAAATTTAGAAGATGAAGCGAAGCCACATAGGTTATAAATATCTGGTCCCTGCTCAAATAAAAAGAGTTAATTTTTGGCTTGAGAAGCGGACACAAGAACAAAAGAAGTCCTCTGAGTTAATTCTAAGAATGTAGTTGGTGAGTATACCTTTCTTTCCAGGAAAAATAAGCAGTCTCTGGCAGAGTGTGCTTTCCTTCTGGTTAAAACGCATTTGGCAACTTTATGGCCTCGAGCCTGCCCATAGGGACCGTTAGGTGTTAGGATCTACGCGTATCCTCACAAGATGATACAACAGCTGGAATGGTTTGAAATAACCTCTAATAATCGAGTTTTCTTGTAACCATATTGACTTGTGTAATAGTTGTAAAAAATAAACTGTCAGAAATTACAATCCGGAAAAAGGTCTGTTAAACTGCATCAAAAAATTCAAATTTTTGCATTCAGATAAAAGATAATGCTGTTTTTCATGCATTTTTAAAAAATTTATTTTCTCTGAAGTACAAAAAACTTAATTATTTCTGATGCGGATCGCATTCAAGATATCGTTAGAAAGAGTTTGAGTGCACTCATGAATTCCATCACTAAGAATTGCTTAAATTCATATATTTTAAAACTTAAATATTAATTATAAAATAATTACCTACTGAAAAAATATTGTAAGAAATTAAAAAAAAAGCAAAAGTGATTTGAATTGTGAAAGATTTTGTATGGAAATAAAATAAAAAAAATCCAAAAATATGCATGAAAAACACCATTATCTTTAATCCGATTGCAAATATTTTCAATTATTTGACGCAGATTGGAAGAGCTTTTTCCAGCATATAATTTCTGACAGTTAATTTTTTTACAATTATTACACTAGACAATATATTACAAAAACCACGATTTTTAGAGGTTATTTCAAACCATTCCAGCTCACGGATGGCTACACTCCAAAAAGTTTTTGTTGAAATTTACTACAATACTTGTAGGCAACAGTTTTGCTGCTGTTTCTGTATTAAATTAACACACCTATTAAAATTCAACATGTGTTTAACTTTTAACATTGTAGTAAAATTCAACACTGAATTTACTATTGATGTTATAGTAAAATTAAACTAGACTGCATTATTTCATTTCAGCAAGTATAGTTACGTTTTTAGCATTGAAATATGCTTAAAAACGTGGCAATATTTGTATGTCGGTATGGTTTGACCCAATATGCTTGCACTAGCTTACTGAACAATTGGAAAAGGCATTTTTGTTATTTGACAATTTTTTTAATATAGAATGACGCGAGAAGTGCACTTCATAAAAGTTCTAAGTAAAGAACATGCTACTGCATTTTGGAAGTAAGGGCTAAACTCATTAAATTTATCTTCTTTAGCACCCAAAACAAAAGTCCTAACGTGATTATAAGCAAACTGGAATAAAAACGCACGACTGCTACCGTTGTTGAAAGTTAAACAATCGCTGCATTTTAATGCAGTAGTATAAATTTCTACTATCGATATTGTAGCAAAATCCAACTTATGATGTTTAATTTTACTGAAATTTATGCTAAACTAGCTGAACCCGGTGTGCTTCGCTACCCCCTCGTATAAAATAAAATTAAAAGTATTTATATATTTACAAAAATTTATTTATTTAATTTAATTATTTCAATGCTTCGCCTCTTTTTTTGTTGTAAACCAATTAGAATTCAGCACTGAATCGCATGTAATTTGCTTCAGGCTCCCCCTTTTTATTTTTAGACCAATCAAAAAGCAGCAATTACACAATCAGCTGTTTCGCAGTCAGTTGTGGGAGAATGAGAATGGGGTTACCCCACTCTCTATTTTAATTAACACGTATTATAAAATCAGCTGTTTTGAAGACAGTGGTGGAAGAAAGAGAATGGGGCTACCCCAATATTTTAATTAATATGTATTTTAAAAATGTGGGAAAGCCGTTAATAAACGTAGTAAAAAAGTAGGTGCAGAAGTGTGCATAGTCGAAAAATATTATCATGTAATAAGTATTCCTGAGCCAAAGCTGAACGCTGTGAAAATTTAAGATCGCTTATCAGGTACAGCCTCCAATATATCGCAAACAAAGGGGCATGCTCCGCCCACTTTTCTTTTGGTACGTATTTCTATTCATGCCAATACCTTATATAGCAAATACTGCCGCCATTGGTCAAAAAATGCCCAAGATATGACGATTTTAAATTTTAGGTTACATGGGCGAGGCCACGCCCCTTCGTCCACCCACAACTTTATATAGTTAAGAATTTATTATTTCGTAATAATATCCTATTGTGAAAATTTAATGACGATCGGTCCAGTAGTTAAGACTATATTGCGATTTTTAATTTACCTAGAAAGGGGCGTGGTCCCACCTACTTTTCTCCTGGTACGTATTCCTAATTATGCCAATACCATATGTACCAAATAGCATCAACGTAGGTCCAAAAATGCCCAAAGTATGGCGATTTAAATTTTTGGGTTATATGGGCAGTGCCACGCCCCTTTGTCCAATAAAAACTTCATATAGCCTATTATTCTTTCCAGAGTCATAGTAAAATGCTGTGAAAGTTTCAGGAAGATCGGTCCAAGGGTTTGGCCTCCTATAAAGCACAAACAAACAAACAAACAGACAGACAGACAGACATTCATTTTTATATATATAGATTGAAAGCAGATTAATTATAATTAAAGTAAAATGGGGCGAAAAATGGGGATTTGGTAATAAAAAAATCTATGGCTAGCTTACCTGTAGATAAAAAGTATATAAAACTTTAGGTAAATACATATTACAAAAAAAGTATTTTGTATAGCAAACATTGTTAGTGGTATAAGTAAGTATCTGAATTAAAAAAGGGGGCGGTGAAGTGGGCGTGGTTCATAGTAATATGGCGACGTTAACAGTATTAAGAGCAATATACTACCAAATAAAAAATAATCCGTTGGAAGGAACAAATTTGTACAGAGCTGTTTTTCATTCATTGCAGGCCTTTTTGTTTATGTTTAGCTCATGATACAATAGGGGTAGGTAAAAAAAAGTTGTAAATAATTTAATTTCGAGTTTGTTTGGCATGCGCATACGACTGCAGTATTTCAATATTGCAGCATTGCTAAAGAGGAACGTACTATGAAAAAATTAAATGCATTACTGCAAGCGTCAAGAGTTCGATTGAACATAATTTTTGCTTTACGTGCGCAAATAGCACATTGTACATTTTTTGATGCGCAAAATGAAAGAAAAACTTGAATTTATTTGAGCAAAACTTAATAGATTAGATGAGCGGTAAATTCTTATTGTTTCAAATATAATTTTAGAATTTTTCTTCTTTTCCCAATCGGTCGTTCTACAAAACTATTTTAATGCGCATTGGCAAAGCATCGCAACAGAGTCGTATTGCATGTGCAGTGCAGAAAAGCACTAACGATGCATTGCATGAGCAATATTGCACTATACCGAACAAACTCTTCATTATAATTATTATAAGGGTATTCAAAGGTAGTCTTGTTACGGTGTTAGATTGCTGAAGTGTTCATTATTTCAAGAACACAACAACAACAAAAAATGCACGTTTTGTCACATATCAACAACTCAACACCTCGACCTTATTGTTATGAGTGTTGGTACGGTGTTGACTTTTTTGTTGTCAGTTTACAATCTAATTTTGACAGAAGAGTAGGTGTAGCAAAATAATTTAATGCGTGTGTTCAAACGTACATCAAGATTTCAACAATCTAACACCGTAACAAGACTACCTCTGAATACCCATTATGTAATTATATAAATAATTTAATTGCAAATTGTTTTCACTCAAATTTTGACATAGCAGTTGCCAACTGTTGACTCTGCTAAATGCAGCCAACACACGTTGAAGTACTCGTTAAAATACTCTCTATTTTGTTTTTTTTTTTACATTTAAAGATTGCAGAAAATAAGTAGCTGTCAAGGCTGCCTAACAACTATAGTATAACTAAACAAGGTAGTGTAAGGGCTGAATGTGCTCCATTTCATAGTTACCATAACAGAGCATAACAGTGCATAGTTACCTTTGTTAGTGCAGACTTCCAGCAGGCTGCTGGACTACATATAATAACATAAGCATAGAGACTAAAGTAAAACAGAAATACAACAACAAATGTGAAATTATGAAAATTGAGAAAGACTGAGAAATTGACACTTCAAATCTCATCGCCCCGGTGGTGCAGTGCGTTAGTGCGCGCTTGCACGGGTATCACAAAGATTTCTGATGACGCCCTTAGCCAGGCAGAAATTGTGCCAGAAAATCAGATCAACTAGTGATTTTTTCCTTTTCATATTGAAAAAACTTTGTCGTTGTTGTTGTTTCTTTGGAAAGATTCGTTAGAACAATTAATTGTTCTAACTTTGACCTTAAGCTCAATAAACGATTTTAAACTATCAAACAACTAGAATTTGTATTTAAAATCAAGTATGATTTAAACTATCAAACATTAAGAATTTGTATTTAAATCATATAAAGTCAACATAAATAATAAGAAATTTTTAAAGTATAAAATTATATTGTGGGTCAAACTCAATTTCTTCAATGTATATTGCTTTCATGTTAGTTTTAAGACTTTTAATAATTTATATGGAAGTTTCTTTTTGCGCTGTGCTAGATGAGCACGAAGAGAAATAGATAAATAGAGAAAAACATTGAGTTTATTCAAACTTTGCAACACAAACGCGTCAAAAGACAACGAATAAGCATTGCGTGGTAGTTAGGATGATTTCTTAAATAACTTAATACCTTACTTAAATATACTTATTATTCAAGTTTCGAAAGAAAAATACCCCTTAATAAGACTGTAGCAAAGATATGATACTTACAAATTTTTTTTATAAAAATTGGCCCAGAACTTTTGGAGTAAAGTCGTAACTTAAAGTTTTCACTTCAATTTTATATAATAGGACCCAGTGGCCATTTAAGCGAGTGCTCCACAAAAGAAGTCATGCTAGCATTGCTATTATTGGCATCAATACACCTTCCATGATCACTGCATTCATGAGTACTTCTGTAAGGCCTACCTTTTGAAGGTTCTGATTCTTTTCATATTATTTTATATGAAAAAATTTACAAAAAAATTCAAAAAAAAAATTTTTAAATACACATAACAGTTTGTAAAAAAATGTAGATTTTAAAAAAAAACAACAAAAAAATATTTTTTTGTCTGAGTTGGGTCTCGAACCAGGGCTCCCGAAAGCTAACTTTCATTTGTATTGATGCAAAATAAGCTACTGCTTTTTAACAACAACGATAGACGAGTGGGTAAGATGTCGGACCGCCACATAAGAGGACCATGGTTTAAATCTGAAATTGCTAGTTATTTTTTATTTCAAATTGAAATTTATATTACTTTTCCTTCTAACGTGACTTCTCGAAAAGCGCTTTTGGCAGTTCTGTTTTGAACAAGGAGAGCAGAAGGCCTGACAAATTTTCCCATTTCATACAAGCAATCAAACGGCGTTTTCAAGGAGTGTGGAAGGTCTTTTAAAACCTAACGCAGGCCTGCTAGAATGACTTCGGACTCCTACAGTTGCCCACTGGGTATAGATCAGTGGTCCCCAAACAAAAACTAATACAATTTTCGGATTTTGTGCTTATGTTAGTAGCTCTCTCACTCTCTGCACTGACACAAATTGTTGAGCAGGTATTAAGCAAGAATTGTATTATTATAAAAAACTATTTTGAGTATTTTATTATTAAAAAGACACAAAAATGGGAAGCCTGCTTTTAATTTGTATCCATTTGTGAATTTTGTGAAGAACTAATTCATTGCGTTATTCATTTTCAAACAAACGAATATTGAGGTTTCATACTTCTATAGTGCTTTTAAAAGAAATATATTCCAATATGTCACTTGTGCATTGTCAAACCAAGCATTATGGCAGTCCTTAAAAATTTTCTGCAAATAAAAAAATCATTTTCGTATTCCAATTTAATTTTGTACAGTGGATAAGCTGATCTAACGGCGTGAACCTCTTCGTGTGAAGTCTCAGCGCCAGCTGAATAAGAGAACTTCGTACGTGTGATCGTGTCGGTGTAATGTTCGAATTCGTACTCGAGTTCGCGAACTATGAAATGGAGACCACTGGTATAGATATATAGATAGAAGTAAAATAAAATTATTTTATAATTGAATTCTGTTCAAATGTTCAAAAGATGTACCTTCTGTTTTATAAGATGCTTCAAGTAAACTTTATTACTCAGAACACGTAGCTATTGAAAATAATGTTCATCCACTCTACACAAAAAGCAAAAAAGTTTGAGCTTCACTGTAAATGTAATGTGTAAATATTTGTCTGAATATTGTTTAAACTTTAAAGTGTTTTAGTATCTATGTGTGTAGTTCGTTCTCTTCTCATGCTACTATATAAAGAAAAATTTCAAACCCAACGATCCTAAAAATTAGAAATTTTCTAATTTCTATGCATATTATTTTTACACTGTCTTTCTGTCTTTCTGTCTGTCTGGCTGTCAGTTCATTGTCTCACTGTCAAACATGAGACATTTGTTTCTTCAATTCAAAATGTTGTCTGTGGTAAGCTATGACTATTAGTGTCTGTATGTTTGCGTATGCCTCACACTTTAAGTTTGTGCATGTTGTTTTGCCTCTGCTGAATCTTAATTCGTTTTTCTCGTTTTTTTGTCTTGCTTTGATAAGCTGGGCTCGTTTTAGTGAGGAAATTTGGTGATGTAACCGGGATTAGCATTAATCGACGAGTTTCGTCAATAATGCACAATTTGTTTCGCTTTTGTGGGTTACACAACTAAGCGCAACTAATTAAATGTGTGTTTTGCCTCATTCGAACCTATTTTGCCCCAACACCACTGGGCACACAGTGCTTATCACCATGACTAACTCAGAGTTTTGGAGTTTGCGTGTGTGTGGGTGTGTGTTGTGTTTTTGTGTTAGTTTTTCACATTCTTGTTTGCATAAAGCATCAATTTTTGTGCCTAATTCTTGCTGTAACTGTTCCATTGAGGGATTTTTCCCTCTATTATATTCCGCCTATTGCGGCTGTCAGCATTTTCCCTCTTTAATTCCGTTTATATTTTTAAATTAAATACTTTTCTCAAATAGCAGTCGGACTTTTATACCTTTTTCATGATTATTATTCGTACGTTTTATATCTGCACATTTGGCAAACACATTTTATTTGTTTGTTAAAATAAAATGGAGAGATAAAAATGGAAGAAAATTTTCACTGCTCTAAATTAGCACAGGTTGTTTAGCATTTTTTGTAGCAATTAGATAAGATCATGACATCAGCTATGTTAATTTGTATACTTAATACGCTCAGTTAGATATGACTATAAAATAGGGCTAAAGACATAGACATAGCGACGAGAATGCAGACATAAGAATAAATAAGACAGTTAAATTCTATTGTAGACGTTAAATAAGTAGCTGCGATTTTATGTCCAAACATCTTTCTTTTCAAAAATTTTTATTAAAATTGATAACTGTGATTTAAAAATTTAAGGTACCTTTGTGATTTTTTCTTCGTGGAAATCTTGTTTTAAGAGGCTATTTTTAACTTGATTACGTTATTCAAAAAACATATTAACGTATTTAGTATTAATTATACTTTTAACTAAATATTTTTTGGAAATAATCCAATATTTTTTTAGGTTAATTTTCTCTGTGTAAAAAGTACTTTATAAGATATCGAAATATTGTTAGTCGAAATTTTAAGATATCTTTATTGACGTATTGAAAGTACGTTAGTGGGGCACTAAGTCCGTTGAAAGGTAAATTCGAAGTGGAACACCCCAGGGTGGTGTCTTCTTGCATCTACTCTTTAATCTAGTTGTCAATGAACTACTGAAAAACTTTGAAGGTAGAGCCCCGAAGATAACATCTTATGCACATGACATAAGCATAGTACACTCAAAGAGGTACTTAGATGGTCAAATACTTTCGGTCTAAGTATTAACGCAGAGAAAACGGGTTTGGTTTTGTTCACAAAGAAGTAAAAGATACCACCGTGGGTACCACCAAAAATAAACGACATACGCCTCATACCGAAAACTTACAAAAAATATCTAGGATCCGTCCTGGAGATCAAGCTTCCATGGAGAATTAATGTTTAAGAAAAGCCACCCTTGCGCTATACTCATACAAGAATATGTTAGGCAGTACCTGGGTTCTCTCGCCCATTCTAATGCATTGGATCTAACTTATGATATACATTTTGTTGGGTTTTCTAACATACAATTTTTTTAAATTTATTCCCAGTGGTCGTCCAATTTTGCTTAACCAAAATTTCAAACATTGTATAATCGGCAAAGGTCTATCTACTAGCACGGACTACATGATACCTCGTTTAACAGTCACTTCCAAAATACTTACACTTCTAGGACCAAATAAATAACTGCTGCAAAGGTGTAGAATAAGCAAAGCTGTCAAATTATTAACAGACGGCTCCAAAATCATTACGGGGTAGATGTGACTGTGTACTGTGCTTGGTGGAGACCCTGGAGCACCTACTATTCACATGCCTGACCCTAATAAGATCAAGAAAAAATACTGTCAATAAAAGATGTAGCCAAAATATAAGGACATGAATGAGAACATTAAAATTAATGAGGCTATTAAAACAGTTGCAGAATGGGCCAGAACGAATATGCTGAAATTAAACTCTCTTAAATCATATATATTGCCAATTTCGAAAACACACCTCCAAGACACCTGATTTCCCACCTGTGTTATTAGACGGCATTGAGCTGAAAACAGTCAAAAAGGCAACCAATCTTGGATACATTGTTAATTCAACCCTGTCCTGTGAGGACCACATTAACTCTTGTGTAAGCAAAGTTTATAATGTATTACGAAATCTCCGTACGGCTGCTTCGTTCATGTCAATAAGTTGGTTTTACAATTGCTGCTTCCAATTATTACATACTCAGAAGTGGTTTAAAGCCTGCTAGATTTGAGGTCTTTTCACAAGCTGTTAGTTGCATTTAATAACGCTACCCAAGGAAGCTGTTTGACTCTCCCGTAAACTGCGGACGCCCATGATACTTACGATCTGAAAAGATATGACCATATCTCGCTATATTTCAACCAAATTTTGGGCATTGGCTTATTCGGATACCTTAAGGCAAGAAACTATATTTTCTTACACAAATTTATCCAGCCTTATTTTACGTCAAACTTTATTGAAAAAAAAATAATTTTATTTTTCATTTCCAATAGGCCAAATGGCTGTAAAAATGCAATTAATGTAGACACAACAAAATTCGAACTCTTCAACTTTAAAAATAAGTTGAAAAAAATTTTGATGTCCTTGAGAAGTCAAATCAGGTGCGATGGACTCTCAACATGACCTTCTTTAAGAATTTTTATAAATTTTGGATGTGCTTGTTTATTTATGGTTTTGGCACACTGTGTTATAATTCAAGAAAAATAATATTAGTTATCAAATTATTAACTCGTTGTTTTTTTTTTGAGCGCGAGTATATATATGCAGGTAAATGAAAGCATATGAGTGTACAAAAAGTGCGTATGAACGCACTTAGCAACGCATGTGGACTAGGATTGGGTATTTTAGTTCACAAAAAGATCGCTCTTCTTAGTTCAGTCGAATTTAATGAACTAGTTCGTTCATATAGTTCTTTTAGTTCATTTAGTTCGTTCGCTCTTTTAGTTCGTTTCGTGCACTCGTTCATGTTGTTAGTTCGTTAGGTCTTATAGTTCGTTTGGTGTTTTAGATCGTTAGGTATGTTAGCTCGTTATATTTTTTAGTTCAATAGGGCTTTTAGTTCGTTTTGTTTACTCGTTCATGATCAGATCTATTAAATTATACGAACTATTTGACCGAATCAATCATTAACTGTGGACATAGAAGAAATTTGCATAAAAATACTACAATACATATGGGGCATGCCACACAATATTTGCCACAAAATCTTGTTTTTCCAAAAACGTTTTTTTACCGTTCATTAGCGAAAAACTGTATCAGCACGGACTCAAAAAATTGTTGAATAAAGTTTTTCTAGTTCATTTCGATCTGACTCGCTGCAAAATTGATTGAACTAAAAGAACTAAAAGAACTAAAAGAACTAAAAGAACTAAAAGAACTAAAAGAACTAAAAGAACTAAAAGAACTAAAAGAACTAAAAGAACTAAAAGAACTAAAAGAACTAAAAGAACTAAAAGAACTAAAAGAACTAAAAGAACTAAAAGAACGAAAATCAACTACCCAAGACTAATGTGGACAGTTATTCTTATTGCAAATTGGTACACAACTTGCGCTAGCAAAGAATAGAAAACCAGTTTGTTCAATTTATAAATATCAGACTTAAAGCTTAAGTGGGAGGCGTCAATGCGGTTTTAAATATTTCAAAGTTTGGGAAAAAATCCCAAACAGTGCCTGTGAAACAAGGGTGAATGAAATGGTATATTAACTTATCACTGCGACGCACAGTGCTTTGTCTCATAGACAAAAATAAAAAAAAAATTGTCTCAAAATATAATAAAAGTTATAATAATCGATAGATAACAATACAACTCAAATAAATTTGAAATAAATAGTTTCGTTTAACTCTCCTACACTTCACCAGAGGGCGCTTAAGTCAACGAAATTTAAGCAAAAATTAATGAATTAAAAACTGAATTGTATTGCTTCTAGAAAATAATTCCCAAAAATTAATTTTTTTAAGAAAGAGCTTGAAATTTCAGTTTTTGTGTTATTTAGTATAAGCAGAACTCAGAAAAAAATTATGTGTTGAATATGTTAACTGGATTTATTTGTAATCGCTTGCAAATAATATCTTTTTCTAAAAAATTTTAAAAATTACAAAAGTTTGATGGAATTAAAAAAAAAAATCCGACAAATCCAACATTTTTTTATTTTGTTTTTATTTAGTTTATAGTGTTCTTAGAAGGTCCAAGAAAGAATTTATGCCCGCTTTTTGCCGCAACTTAAAAAAAAATAGTTTTAAAAAAGTTCTAAATTCACATTTTCATTCACCGCTGCCAGGTTGCTTATTAGCGTGGAGTGGAAAGGTACTTTTTTTAATTTGAAAAAGTTACACTCTGGAAGAGATGTATTTTGGGATCCTAACGAAGGGTAAAATTAGGAAAAAAATTTTAGGGGGCTATTTCGGCGATGATTTCAAAAAATCTTAAAAACTTACAAATCAACTTATTTGCAATTTCAAAGTTTCAGCTTGTGTAGTACCCATACAAAAGTATTTGAGGCAAATTAGAGGATAATCGACCAATATTTGTAGCTTCAACCTTTATGTTATTGCATTCAGATCCCGTATTATCATCAAAGAGGAACATAAAAAAAATTATTTTGATTTGGCTGGTATTGGAAAATATATACACAGAGAAAATATTGATTTGGGATGACTCCTGTGGTGTTGATGCTTAGTTTTAATCAAAAGAAATAGCAATATCGATAAAATAAATAATTTTTTGTTCATACTGCACTTGATTGATAATGACCAAATGTGAATGTTGGTATTTTGCTAATAAAAACAATTAAATATGCTGTATCACGTTATATTATTAGAAATAACGTATAAATATTAGAGAAATATTGCACCTTTTATATGGTAGGTACCAAAAGTCGTGGTCCGATTTCTTTTAAATTTGCCTTAAAAAAAATGTTTTAGAAAGTTTGGTTGAAACTCTGCTGTCTGATTCGAGACCCATTGCACCCTTTGTATAGGAGGTACCAGAATTCGTAATCCGATTTCTTTAAAATTTGGCACTAAATTTTTTAAATTAAAAATCATGCAGTTTAGAAAGTTTGGTAAAATTTGCACACTCTGTTAGGATGTTACAGCGCTTTGAATTTTCGGGATCCCTATACCTTTTGTATGGGAGGTACCAGAATATTTCATTCGTTTAGAACCAAATTTTGATTTTTTTTTTTGCTTACTCCAAATACAACATCATACGAAATTTTGTGGACCTAAGACTAATCCTTCTATTTTTGTCCCATCGATGTACTGGGACAAAGCACTGTGCGACGGGTACAACATACTATTTAAAAATGCATGCATGGTTTAGCTCAGCTTTATTTATAAATATACCGTAAACGAAGTATTTTTGAGTTCTCTTTAAAATATATTGACATATATTTTATGAATATATCGTCATATAAAATCAAAAAAGCCGTAAGTTACAATAATTCTAAGTCGACTTTTTGATTCATTATTGATGCAATTTATCAAAATACATGATCCTGCCCAATTTTACACTCCTACATCTAAAAACGACGTTTTTATTAAACAAGTTCTAAAATCCCCAAGTTTGAGCGCAACTTACAATAACATATACAATTTAGGAAGTTGTTTGAATCTTCCGTAAACTGCGGACGCCCATGATAGTTTGCAGAGCCAGTTTGTAAAGTTGTGTATAAATATGATTGCTACCTAACTCGACTTTTTGCAGTTTTTCACTTGAAGTAATTTTTCAAAACTGCTGATTGAGTATTAACTTAAAGTGTTATTTAAAGTGGTATATTTGTATATTGCAAAAGTCAAGTGAATAAAAAATCAAGCTTAAAAAAGAGAAAAAACTTATTTTGGCAAATGGCTCCAAAAAAGTTGTGTGCGGAGGACCCGTGGCACAGTGGAATGCTTTCATACGAAATGCAGCCAGTGATAGTAAACGTTATCAGAAAGCAATGAAATTTGATGTATATGTGTTTTAGAGCCGTAAAACAAAAATTTGTAAAAATGCTTGAAATCGGTTAACACCTCCTATACGAATTTTATTCTAAAAAAGTCATTATTCCACGAAATGCAGTCGTAAAATAATATAGTTTCACACACACAACACCTATAACAGCAGAATATTATTCAGGAAAATTTTTTTAAATCAGTCTAAAAACTCGCATATCCCCATACAGAATAATGTTTCTAAAATAAATTTTATGTTGCATAAAATTTATAAAATTTACCAAAAAAATAAGTATGGATTTGGAATTTATGTTAAGACATTTGTGCCTGTTGACATACAAACAATAACTGAGAGTTGTAAATCTTAAAAAAAATAAAAAAATGTAAAAACTTTCGCCTTTATTTATGAATAATGTTGCAAAATAAATTCATAATATTATATACGGCTACACTCACAGAACTGGCGATGCTATCAAAACTTCGCTTCTTCTAGCCATAATATTACAGTTCTCAAAAAATTTAAAATATGAGGCTCTGACAACTTCCATAAGGGCTGTTAGATTCCAGTTTAAAAGATGCTTTGCCAACCTCTCAGAAAGTTTTAAGTACTTTTAATGGTGAGAGGAATTCGGTTTTGATAGCCGAATTGTTGAGGGGTCATAACAGCGCCTTTTGCGATGGTGAGAGGAATTCGGTTTTGATAGCCGAATTGTGGAGGGGTCATAACAGCGCCTTTTGCAATAGCCATAAATCCTGATGTTGAGGTTGTCAGAACTTTTTTCATTCAAGCTCCTTACCTCTTTGCTTTTAAAGTTATCATTAATTTCTAAATGCCGTTTTCTTAATAAAACTGTTATTTTTAAATATTTTTAAATTTGTATTTCAAATCATTTAAAAAAAATACTGTTTTGATCAAATTAATATAAAATTTTAATTGTTCATAGAAGTTTACAAACTAATTATTTTTATGGAACTTTGAATATCTCATATTATATACGACAAACAATTAGCATTAAAATTTACTTCTGAAACATGCTTACAAATAGTTTTAGACAATGGAATTGTAAAAGAGTCCATTCTTTTTTCAATAATATAGGCATAATAATGATTATCAAAGTAAAGCGATTAGCAAAGTAAATACCGATTAACTTTAAAAACAATTTATTTAATATTTGCCAACAAGCACGCTGCAAAGCCAAAACTAAAATGGAGAAATTTGTCTTTTGTGGTTTTAGTATTCTCAGTAAAAGCATGATAACTGTATTGAGGCTACAATAGCCAAATTGGAGTTTCTCTACAAGCAAGATTTAAAAGTTGGTTGCAGTAGCCACAATACTGAATGTATCACAACTGTAACCACAGCTCTTATTTGCAAAAGACGCTCAACAAAAATTTTTATTTTTTTTTTTTATGATTATTGCAGGTTCAATTGGGGCTATGACTTTCAGCTAAGGTGACTTCATTTTATATAAGTTAACGACACATGTTAATACGCCCACGAATCAACATTCAACGATAGCGACAGCGATGGACAACAATAGCCAGCCACCTGTAATGTGAGCGCTGAACGTGACTATCCAGCGACCAGCTGCTCGCGAAATAAATAACATAGAACTTGCAACAGTGAGAAAATGTAGACACTGCATTTTCCCATGATCTTAAACTTGTTATTCCTAGAAGTTTAGTTCTTTATAATATTCTTCTTCTTCTTCTATTAAAATTATTACTTATGATTGTTGGTAAAAGTTCTTAGCTTTAGTTCCAAATTTGATGTTATTGCAAACAGTTGAGCATAGCTCAAAAAATAAATATTAAATAAAGAACTCCGGATCGTCGTTTTTATTTCGAGAAACCGATCTGTTTAACTGGCGCCCAACAGTGATTAAAACGAACACTCAACATAAATTGAACAAGTAAATGCAAAAAGCATTGAAAAGTGACTTAAAGTGTTTAAACAATTTATCGAGTAAATGCAAAAAGCATTGAAAAGTGACTTTTAGTGTTTCAAAAAAGTAAACAAACTTCATAAATTGATCTAATAAATGCAAAAGCATTGAAGCTTTTTGAAAAAGTGGCAAATACTTTTATTAAATAAAAATTAAAAGAAGTTATAAAAAGGATTTTTACTTTGAAAAATTTTCAAAATTTTAATGAACAAGTAAATGCAAAAAGCATTGAAAAGTGACTTTTAGTGTTTCAAAAAAAAAGTAAACAAACTTCATAAATTGATCTAATAAATGCAAAAGCATCCAAGCAAATACTTTTATTAAATAAAAATTAAAAAAGTTATAAAAAAGATTTTAACTTTGAAAAATTTTGAGAGTGCTGAGATATAAGAGCAACTGAGTAAAAAAAAAACAATTGAAGAAGTCTTATTAAATCAAAGGAAAACCAATTGACTACTTGAAGAGGCGAATCAACAGCATCCCAAAGCAGCAGACGACCAATCTCTTGTGAACATTTTTTCTTCTTGTCTTATTTTATTTAAAAATTATTAAGATGAAAATAATAATCTTTATGTAAGTACGAATCAGAGTCTTTATGTAAAAAATAAACAAGAAATATTTTTTTTTTGTAAGTGATTGATTTCAAGTATTTTTAACGTCTCTGGCTTATTTTATTTGTATGGTTATTGCGAAAAATATTAATGTCGGATTTTTGTTTTCTCACTTTCATTGAGTTTTTGTTGTGATTAGTTAATGTTTGTTTGGTTGTTTGTTAACAGTTAATTACCTGTTTAAATATTTTTTGTTGTTTTGTTTTTTAAATAAAAAAATGGAAGTTACTAGAGAACAAGTGCTTACCATAGTTAATGCAGCTGTGGAGGCATTGAATGGTCGCCTTACCACCCAGTTGGAAGGCATAACAAACGCTATTGGCCAATTGAGCCTACCAAGTGTGGAGTCATATGCTCCAGTTACTATTTTACCAAATATTCAAAATAAGAGCACGACTTTAGATCTTATTAAATCTATACCAGAATTTAACGGAAATGCTTCAACATATCCAGCTTGGCGAGAAGCAGCTCATTTTGCCATTAACTATTACAAGGAAGGTTCAGAACACTATTACATAGCAATGGGAATATTTAGAAATAAAATAACCGGCTCAGCTAACGCAACGCTTTCTTCTTTTAATACAATTCTTAATTTTAAGGCCATAATAGCAAGATTAGATCAATGTTACTCGGACAGAAGACCAATTCATGTTCTGGAAAACGAGCTTAGCATTCTTCGACAAGGCAACCGTTCTCTCATTGACTATTATGACAATGTGGATAAACAACTGACTTTAATACTGGACAAAAATAAGATGACACATAGTAATAACGAAGATGTCATTTCTGTGCTTAACGAACGCGCACGAGAAAACGCCCTCCGAGTTTTTATCTCTGGTCTGCGACGGCCATTGTGCGATATTTTGTTTTCAGCAAAACCTGCTGATCTTCCCTCGGCTTTAGCAACCGCTCAAGAGCTAGAAACAAATCAAAAAAGACATGATTTTGCTAAAACATTTGCTGCAGGCAATTTGATCAAAATTAACAGACCACAACAACAATTACCTCCAAAAAACCTTAATTACAATTCCCACCCATCTTATAGACCTAAGCAGTCAGGGGATAAACCTATTCCAATGGAAATTGACCCAGGCTCGTCTGTTTTCAGAAAAAATAACAACAATTCAAGCAACAGGCTGCCACAGCAACAACAACAATATCAATCGCAACAGTACGATTCCCATAATCGCGCTGTTAAGCGAGAACGCGAGCAGATTTCCTCCGGACGCAGTTCTATGATGCAAAATAAGATGCAAAGAATCAATTGCATGCTGGGAGAGCCTTTAAATGACCCTGATGTCGAAGATTCCGTTTATGAGGAGGAAAATGAGGGAAGTGTCTACGTAAATGATGAACACACTGAAACCGAAGAAATAAATTTTTTAGGCTAACGTCGCTCTTGCCATTCATAACAAAAAAAAACAAAAATGGCCAAGAGCTTCGCATTTTAATAGATACCGGGGCATCTAAGAATTACATTAAGCCTCATAGTTTTTTAAACAATATTAAAGCAGTCGTTAAACCCTTTAAAGTAAGCTCCGTAAATGGTACGAATATTATAGAAAAGGAATGTAAAGTAAACATTTTGAACCAAACAGCAACCTTTTATCTATTACCTGCCCTTAAAAATTTCGATGGAATTTTAGGTTACGATTTTCTCAAAGATATCGAAGCTTTAATAGACGTAAAAAAAGGCATTCTGCACCACAAAACAGGCAAAGAATTTTTGACGCATCAAAACTACCAAGAAGTCAACTCAATTATACTAGATTTAGATTCGGTTCCATCACATTTACTCGATCGTCTTCAATCTATAATTTCATTAAATGCAAATGCATTTGCAGATCCCGATAGAGCTCTACCTTATAACACTACAGTGCAAGCGTCTATAAAAACAAAAACAGAAAACCCTATTTACACAAGAGGTTACCCTTACCCGATTTCAGCAGCTGAATTTGTCAATGAAGAAATAAAATCCTTACTGCGAGATGGAATTATACAAAAATCAAATTCTCCATTCAACTCTCCTATACACATAGTGAACAAAAAGGGAGCAGACGTAAATGGTAAACAGAAATTACGAATGGTAATTGACTTCCGAAAAATCAACGAACTTACGGTCCCCGACAGATACCCCATACCTGACACTTCTGTAATACTAGCTAATCTTGGCAAATCAAAATTTTTTACTACTTTAGATTTAAAATCTGGTTTCCACCAAATCATACTTGCCCAAGACGATAGACAGAAAACAGCCTTCAATGTTAATAACGGCAAATACGAATTTTGTCGCTTGCCATTTGGACTGAAAAATGCACCTAGCATTTTTCAACGAGCAATAGACGACATTCTAAGAGAAGACATAGGAAAGATATGCCATGTTTACATTGACGATATAATAATTTACTCCCCAAATGAAAATTCACACTTAGAGCACATTAATAGAATACTTCAGAAACTTGAAAAAGCAGGCATGAGAGTCTCATCCGAAAAGTCTAAATTTTTTCAGACACAAGTAGAATTTCTTGAATTTATTGTCTCCGAGAAAGGTATAAAAACGTGTCCCGATAAAGTTCACGCTATCCTTAATTACGAAAAACCCAAAACATTAAAATCACTGCGTTCATTCCTTGGATTATCAGGGTACTATAGACGATTTATTAAGGACTATGCGCAAATAGCAAAACCCCTTACACGGTACCTCCGCGGTGAAAATGGTCATATTGGAACAAAACACTCAAAACACCAAAAGATAGAATTTGACGAAGAAGCCTGTCTTGCTTTTAAAAAACTGAAAAATATCCTGGCCTCCGAAGATGTTCTTTTAGCACACCCCGACTATACTAAGCCATTTGAACTGACAACAGACGCTTCTAGTGTAGCATTAGGAGCAGTGCTATCACAAGAAGGTAGACCGATCACAATGATTTCACGCACACTTGCGAAGACAGAAGAAAATTACGCGACTAACGAGAGGGAGTTATTAGCAATAGTATGGGCTCTACAGGCTTTGAGACATTACCTGTATGGAATAACAAATATTCATATTTTTACCGACCACCAACCACTTACTTTCGCAATTTCCGATCGCAACCCGAATTCCAAAATCAAAAGATGGCGCGCGTTTATTGAAGAATTTGCACCCACTTTTCACTATAAACCAGGAAAAGAAAACAAAGTTGCTGATGCTTTGAGCAGGCAATACCTTAACGCAATGACAGAAATTTCGGTCGACGCAACAGTACACAGTGAACTTTCCTTGTCACAGGTTATAAAGACTATTAAATTCCCAGTTAACCAGTTTAAAAACCAGTTTATCTTGTCTCAAGCATCTCACAGCTTTAAGGGTACAAAAATTATATTTCAAAAATTTATCCGGCATACCATGAATTTTACTACTACTGATACCTTAATAAAATACCTAACAGACACCATCAACCCTAATACCATTAACGCCATTCATTGCGATTTGCAAACTTTGGCACTCATTCAAGACAAATTAGTGACAGCATTTCCTTCGGTGAGATTTATTCACACCGAGCGTCTAGTTATTGATATTATAAATAAAGATGACCAATTAGAAACCGCAGTAACAGAGCATAACCGCGCACATAGATCGCTGCAAGAGAACTTCCAACAAATAATTAGTGAATATTATTTCCCGGGTATAAAAAAAATGCTTAAAGGCATCATTGCAAATTGTAAGATCTGTTTGGAAAACAAGTACCAACGGAAACCCCAGAATATAGCAATCGCAGAAACGCCCATGCCAAATTTCCCTGGAGAAATTTTACATATGGACATTTTTATTACAGGTAAACAGCATTTTTTAACTTGCATAGACAAGTTTTCAAAATTTGCTACAGCAATACCCATTACCTCTAGATCCTCTTTAGATATCAAAACAGCTCTTTTCCAAATCCTTTTGAAATTTAAAAATACAAGACTTCTAGTTTCGGATAATGAAAAAGCATTTCAATCCAACATTATATCCACATTTCTTAGGGATCACTTCAACATAGAACAATACTTCGTGCCCCCAATGCACAGCAAGAGCAATGGCCAAGTAGAAAGAATACACTCAACGCTTCTAGAAATAGCCCGTTGTCTTAAAGCGCAGTATGACATAACAGATACAGAGGACTTAATTCTATTAGCAACGCTAAAGTATAACAACACTATCCATTCCGTTACAGGCAAGAAACCTATAGATATTCTACATAGTTACACGGAGGACGAACTAAAAATAATAAAGAGTAAGTTAATTAAGGCTCAGCAAAACACAGTGCGCAGATCTCACGACAAAAGTATTAATAAAGCTTACCAACCTGGAGATAAAGTTTTTATTCGCAGAAATAGGCGATTAGGAAACAAATTTGACAAAGTTTTTGTAGAAGGCATAATACAAGAAGATTTGGGTACAACAGTACTAATAAATGGGAAAAAAGTACACAAAAATAATTTAAGATAACATTTTCTTTCTCTTTTCCTTTTCTACATATATATTTTTTTTCCCTTATTTTTCTTACTTAGGATTATATATTTGTTTCGACAGTCTTTAACCAGAATAATTGATTATTCACCGGCACATTTCATAGCAGTTACTAATGGGAAAGTAGCAGTGTTTGACGAATATACGTACCTTATTCACGAAACAAACCTGACGGACTACCAGCGGATTATCACCGAAACAGAGGACACACTCACTAAAGTTGGAAATATTTCGCAATATCTGCAAATTATAGATGCACAAATACAGGAAATCGAACGAATTATAAGCGCAATCCGTGTAAATAGAAGATTTGCTAGATCAATAGATTTTTTGGGCTCAGCACTAAAATTCATAGCCGGCACTCCTGACCATGAGGATTGGGAATTATTGGTTACGAAACAAAAAATGTTAATAGAAAACAACAACAGACAAACAAAGATTAATTCAATCATACAGGAAAAAATCAATGAATTGACTGAAAGAATCAATATCCTCCAAAAAGGACATTTCGCTAACAATATTCTTCAAAGTAGGGAAGCGTTATTATTAGAATTCATAGCAAACCGAAATACAGCTATCATTAACCACTTGAACAATGTGGTTCTATCCATAGTCCTAGCCAGAGACAACATAATTAATCCACTAATATTAGACAGTATTGAAATCAGTCATTTAACCGACTCTGAAGCCGTACCCCTTAGCATTAGTAATATATTAAGAGTTGCTACTATAAAAGTATTTCAAAATAATGAACTCATTATTTATATTGTAAAAGTTCCTAAACTTATCCAATTTTGTGACTTTATTAAAATTTTTCCCGTAAGCCATAATGGAATAATTGTTAAGTTAGATATTAGTGAAGCAGCAAATTGTCATGACATAACACGACCAGTTAAAAACTGCACCGATTTATCAGTCGCCCGAATTTGTCAACCGACAACATCATCATGTTTGCAGCAACTTTTAAATAACAACACGGCAGCATGCCCAACAGAAACTGCATTTCACTTACCATTGGTACGAGAAATCGACGAAGGAATCATCATCTTGAACGAAGTCGTAAATACTACCGTCACAGACCAGCAAAATCTAACGGTCTCGGGAACATTTTTACTAACGTTTACATCTGGATCCATACAAATTAACGGTACAAGGTTCGCAACTAAAATGAATTCAACATTTTCACAACCACACCCTCCAAAAACCATGGACATGAAGTTTCTTCAGCACGAATTGAAGTTATCCTTACCGTATCTCCACAAAATACATATAGACAACACAAATCAAATCGCATCAATTAATAAAGACGTACAATCACAACAGACATATTGGATAATAATGGTTTTTGCAACAACTGTTGGTTTAATCAGCATACTAGTTACTTTCCTCGTAAGACAATTCATGAAGAAGAAATTATCAGCAAACGCAGAGAAGGACCTTAAAGAAATTTTAAGCAGAATCAATGATCAAAACAGGGACGTTTTGAATTTAACAGAGGGAGGAGTTAACGACACATGTTAATACGCCCACGAATCAACATTCAACGATAGCGACAGCGATGGACAACAATAGCCAGCCACCTGTAATGTGAGCGCTGAACGTGACTATCCAGCGACCAGCTGCTCGCGAAATAAATAACATAGAACTTGCAACAGTGAGAAAATGTAGACACTGCATTTTCCCATGATCTTAAACTTGTTATTCCTAGAAGTTTAGTTCTTTATAATATTCTTCTTCTTCTTCTATTAAAATTATTACTTATGATTGTTGGTAAAAGTTCTTAGCTTTAGTTCCAAATTTGATGTTATTGCAAACAGTTGAGCATAGCTCAAAAAATAAATATTAAATAAAGAACTCCGGATCGTCGTTTTTATTTCGAGAAACCGATCTGTTTAACTTATATAATAACTCTAGTATGGCTACTACAGTATCATCTTTTTCATGGCAGCCGTGTACGAAATTCAATAATTCCCTGAGTGTACTGTCAGAGACGTCCCGTGGTACAGGCCAAAAGAACACAAATCTGTATGGAGCCCTTAAAATTCTTTAAACATTGCCAGGTAGAAAAGAGTATTCTATGATCGACAACTTATCTATGATCAAAAAAGTCTCAAAAATTATAAGTATAATATTTTAATGGATTGTGCTAGTGCACATATTCAGCAGAAAATTTTAGATTATTGTAAAATGTTTTACATGTTGTTTGTACACAGTAAAAATTATGAGCATACATTTTATTCAATTTTGTATACATATAAATCCAAACCAAAAATGTTTTTTTAAAGTTATACCATCAAATCTTATAAATTTTTCCGAACCATTTTTCTCGTCTGATCAATCAAAACCATTAAACCATTTTTTCTTTCGAAACAAAATATATTTTGACTAACACATGATATCCATTTCAAATTTTTAAATTATATTTGTTTTATTATTTTTATAATATTGAGTTGTACAAAATTTATAAATTATTTGGAATAAAAAAAGTTTATACCACACAAATGTTATAAAAAAGATAAAATTTACCCTCAAATAACCAGTATTACACAGTAAAAAATTCTTATTCTTATTTTATTTTATGATTACTTTCTACTTTTCAATTATCAAAAATCATTAATTTTGCTTATATTAATAATATTTTCAAATATTCAAATAATTAAGTTATCTTTACGAATCATAAAAGTTCCTTTCAAATGGCATTCAATCGTAAATGCATTTTTTTCGCATATGTTGCAATAAATGCATTGTTTTGCATATTTTACAAAAATTCCTATTTTTGCATATTTATTGCGCATACTTTTGTATATTTGACAGTAAATGAATGTGGTTTGTGCATATTTTTGTGTTTTTTTTTATTTGCAGCCATGTATAATTAGTGCGACAAATTTTGGGAAAAGATACCTTACAATTATTACTTCTATACTCACTTAATATTTTTGTTGTTTTTGATAAATTAATTTTGTACGTATTTTAAAATTAATTTTTTTATTTTATTGTTAAATTACACGTAATATCTATTTTTGAACTGATAATAAATTATTATAAAAATATTTTTAATTGCATATTTTTACCACATATTTTAGAATTTTTAGTGCATTTTATATGCGCATATTTTCACTTTTTTAGTGCATGAGATGCCTTGCCCTAATAATAAGTAAATCAAACAATATGTACAATAGTGTACAAATAAGTACGGTCGCCAAAAACATAGTTTGCCTTTTCAAACCTCTACTGTTAATCGCTATCGCTCGATATATTAGAATTAAAAATTCTGGAAAAATACCCTTCGTGTTCTTCCTCTTGCAGCACTTTATCATTATAAACATTATTTCCTAATATTATTACCGCAATAAATTCGGGGCTCAGATTATATAAGAAGCGCAACGATCAGATCATAATAACATAGTTCTCCTGAAACTTTTCTTCTGCGGCTCTAACGGTACTTTCGTATGTCTTTGCGCTTTGCTTTCAAGCCTCCTCAGAAAAATTCCGATTGGCATGGCGAAGTTTTTAATTATTGTACATCCGTGCACAAGGATTTTATGGACTGTTGGAGACATTTGGTACTAGGAATAACCGTACCATAAAATTTCCCTTGTCTCCGCTAGCAAATTTACAAAACTGAACATATTCGCCTTTTGCCAGCTTGTAATTACACTTAAGGCAGCATACAAATTTTTTAAAAGATTCAAATCTAAATCTGTTATCTCAGCCTATACGCTAAATTTTTTTAAAAATGCCAGCTGTGTTGCCATCATTCGAGCTGCCATACCTTATCCCCTATCTAAAATTAACCCCAATTAATTTTTGAATTCCAATTGAATCCCTATTTTATTTCCATCCACAATTGACTTATCTTCCTGACTATAAACTCGCCAATGACATGTAGGAATTCTGTAGACAATGTGGTTCAAAAATTCGAAAGATTTAATCCAAGCATAAAGCGGAAATATTCCATACTTCAGGACTACTTATTTTACAGGCTTTTTAAGAACAGCAGGTGAACTCATGGTAGGGCGGGAAGAGGTTTTACTACAAATATAACAATTTAAAGAGCTTGTTTTTTCCAATACGTAAAAAATAGTGTCATCCACCATGGTCAAATGCATTTTGAATTGAACGTTTATAGTTTTTTTCTGTAATAATAGCTGTAAATGTTGTTTAATTTTCGATTTGATTTTTCATTTGTAGCTCTTCAGCTTCAACAAGTTGTCTATTTTCACGTACGAACGAAAATTTAATTGGTCAGCAGAATGACGTGGAGGAAGAAACTTTGTTAACCCACTCTTCATTACTGATTTTCCAGTTAGTGATGCGCAATGGCACCAAAGCTTCAACAAATAAGATCTCATCACTTTGCTCTTCAGTGGTAAATTTTTGTTTATATAGATTATCACCTGAGCTCCCATCAATTCCCCATTTACACTCTAACATGACCATGCTTTTTTGCACTAAAAGTGCAGCTTTCTAGAATGCTTTCTGCTGTTTTGTTCAAAAACTTTGAAGAGGCACTTCTGCATAGGTCTCGTCTCGGTGACTATAATTGGCTCTGGCAATAGCGTATTTTTAAACTTTTTTGAAGCATAATAACTTGGAATATTCGTGAAGTGAGTTAATAACAGAACTTAAATTACGATATATTCGCTTCGAAAAATTTAAATTTGTATTCTTGAAAAAACATTTTCGAATGATCGCTGCTGCTTTTTGCTAGTATTTCCTAAAAAGTAGAAAAAAGTTAACCAAACCTCAAATAATTCAATAATTTTTATTTGAGCAGTCACTACAAAGTTTCTAACAAATATGTAGCTCTTCATATATATCAATTTCAAATTTAATTTCCATACTTTCTGCACTGATTTCACGTAAATGTATTTATATTAAAGGCAAATCACTTCAATTAAATTTAAAATTTTAATTTAACTCAGATTTCTTTTCGCTATTTTTTATTAGTTTGTTATTGTTAAAGTAAATAAATAATTAATAAATAATTAATATGGCTAATGTGTAAAGCAAAAGCTTAGCTCATGATGACTTAGAAATGCACCTACAGTGTGGAGTAGATAATTCAACATTGTGTTTGATAATTTAATATATAATTTAAGAATGAAAAAATAAATAAATACAAAATTTTGCTAATCACTAAAGCAATTAACTTATTGCAAATACATAAAATGCTTGCATTTCAATAATATGTTTGCATATTTCTGTTTGAATTCTATGCGAGCACAACCTAAATAACTCATCATACTGAAGCATATGTTCGATATGAATCTAATATTATTCAAATGAAGACAACAAAAAAAATTAAAAGAGAGTAAGTACTGTCGAAGCTGGCATAGTGCAGCAATCCATTTTAAGGCTGGCAAGAAATTATTCCAGCTAGAAATTTTTAAGATATTAATAAGTATTTTTTTTTAATACTTCTAATATGTATAACGAAATATATTTAAAACAATTCTGATATTACACTAATTAAAGTGGTTGAAAAAATCAAAGACACAAACTGAATACAAGAAAGAAGAATGTAAATTTCATTGAATAGCAGTTTTGTGGTGGTTGACGGACGAAGTCTTTTATGCAAAAAGATAGCTAAGCTTCTTTTTTTCTAGAGTTTACACATTCTGGTTATAAAATATAAAAAAAGGTAAGGAAGTAGTTTTTTTTCATTTTAAAATATTTAATATTTCAAAAATTTTAATCAGCTTTTATTTTACATTAGTGCAATTAAAAAAAATATTTTTTTTTGTTTAGTTTTATCTATTCAAAATAAAACAGTGCAAACTATATCTCAATTAGACAAACACGTTCGTTGTAATCTGAGTAACAAAAACTTAATTTTTGAAACACTTGTTTCACGTACCATAGGAAAACCTATGTTACTCCGAAAGTGCATCTAGCAGTAGCAGCATTTTTTTTTTTTTCTTAAAGATTTTAGTATTTTCTCTAAAATATTTTAAATTTACGGAGTAATTATTTCTTGTTTTTTTTTCTTTTTTAAATTTGGATTTACATTTTTTAAACAATACGGTTTTTGTACAAAATAATAAAATTCAAGCTTTAGCAAATTGGGTGTTCACACGTCTGTCAAATGATTGAATCAATAAAAATTTGTTGTTGCTTTCCTATGTTAAAAAAATGAACTCTCTGCTAAAGCGAAAATGAACTTCAAACTCTTCATCGAATCAGTCAAAATTTTGATTGAGCTCCAGACCTACATCAATCAGCCAAAGGGTTGCATTTTTTTACTTGTCTGTTGTTTAGTATTTTTGAAATTATGTTGTTTAGGAAATTATTTCTAAAAAAGTACTTATTTGAACACAAAAGCAGTTTTTTTTAAGAAAAAAAAGGAAGAGTAGACAGAATAGTAGGCAAAAAAGTAGGCAGAAGAGTAACAAATGCCTGCATCGGTACTTCAATAAAAAAAATCATGTGTGAGCAGAAATAAATCAAAAATTTTAGAGTGAGTAAAAGAGAGTAAAAAATCGCGATAAACTTCAATCATTTGACAGACGTGTGAACACCTCTTAAGAAGCTGATATAAACAATGTTAAAATCGGTGAAAAACTGAGAGTGCTGCAGTACTTAAAAAATAGTACACCTGAAAAAGTAAAAAAGTTATGTATGTAAAACCTCAACTTTCACATCACTCTGTGGCAACGCTACAAATGTTTTTAGTATTGTTGTTTTATATTTGAATAGCTTGAAGTATTAGCTTTCAAATGGCATTCCCAGTTTATTCAATTATTGCAATTTTATTATTTTTCACGATTTTCTTTATGGCCACCTCGTTCCACTGTGTGTCGGAGGATGAGCTTTTGTACAAGTTATATAAATAAAATCATTCTCTCATATATCTTCATGTCCTTTTTTTGTAATTTGTCTTTTTATCTACGTTGTGCTCTGCACAACTGGGTTTTTTGCATCTGACAAAAGTTTGGTGTGGTTTCCATTCTTTTGTTTTGCTGTTTTTTAAATATGGCACTTGCCTTTGTACTCTACGCGGCCAGTTGCATCATGATTTGAAATTGCATTCGCTTCAAACTGGTGGTTCTCGCAAATGCTGGTAACAGGCTTTCATGTAGCAAAACGTGCAATGAGATAATTACCCAACAGAATGTTATAAAACTAAATACCTATAATACATTATTCAATAGCTGTTGTTACTGGAAACCTTACAATAACATTTCTATTTTTCATCCTCTCCAAAATAAGAAGGCGGGGTGGTCACAAATGCCCCCCTAGGGAGGTAGGAATGAAAAATAAAAATAATAGGTGTCATTACGTTTCAATCCATCAGTAATATACAGAAACACCGATTACCAAACTTAACAACTTATTGAAAAGGAAATTAAGTTTTCTTATCAATCTAAGCATAAAATTCTGCCATAAAGTCTCCACAAAAAAAAAGTCAAAAAATACTTTTTTTTTCTTAAAAAATTCAAATTTAAAGGCAATTTTCTCGAGAAACGACCAATTTTTTATGACATTGTTTTTTTCCTTGGTCAATTCTCTATTAATTCGCCTTATATTGTTTTATTCTTAGAGCAGCTATTTTTTCTTCTTTTCATTCTTTTAATTTTTTCCTTTCCCAAGGTTTTAAAATGCAAGGACTGCGACTTCGTTTACTTTGATGAGAATAACTAGTACAACAGTTAGATTTCACGGAAATTAAAAAAAAGTTTATTTGGTTGCTAGTTTTCATTATTGAGTGCTTGACATGCCTGAATCGATACAGTCTTTCACCGATCGTAGAGTTATAATGTTCTCCTATTCAGAGTACGCAGATATTGTTTTTTGTTACGGTTTTGCAAATGCAGAGAGCTTGGCTCTGCTTATCGGCTTGCACAGGTTGATGACAAAATAGAACGAATAGTGCACAATGATTCCACTATTAGTACGCGTAGGATTGCAAGCAGAGCTCCAGCATTGAAATCCCATGTTCACCGGGTGCTGCGTCGTGAGCGTTTGATCCTTATCATTAGACGTTGGTACAGGAGCTCCAGTGAGGAAAAAAGTGGTTATATACGAAACTCGTTTTTTTACGATAATTGACTGCTCTGAGAATAAAACAATGTAAAGCGGGTTAATAGAGAATAGACCAAGGAAAAACAACGTCGTAAAAAAGTTAAATTTAAATTTTTTCAGAAAAAAACGTAGTTTTTAAATTTAGGTGATCATTACTTTTTTAGTTGTGACTTCATGGCAAAACTTTGTGCCCCTCTCCCTAGGGGGGGGGCTTTTGCAACTACCCCCAACCCATACGATTTTTTGATCTTCTCATCACGAGGAACCACCCCGCATTATTGTCCTCTAAGTCTGGGACAACCTGTATATTAAAAAAGCGGAAAGGCCTGCCGTGTCCAAAGTTTTTTAGAATATTGTCATAGGCCAACGCAGTGTTTCTCTTTTTAATGTGTATTAGGACAGCATTTTGTCTCTATTGTATGCACCGCCTTTGGTTTTGTTGTAACATAAAATTGTTTCCAGTTTCTTAACTGACCTACAAAACCTCTTATTTTTTCCAGGAGCATAATAGCAAATTTTTATGTTTTCAGACAAGCCAAATAAGCTTATGGCCGTGGTGGCTTAAACTCATTAAGCACATATCTTGTGTTTTTCTTTAAATTGATCAACAACCAACATTTTCCAATTTTCCAGTTCCTTAGCTAACGGCAGTGTTGTAAAAAAGTGTTCCATAGTTACGTTTCTTCCTGCCATATTTCACAACCCTCTCACCGTGGCTTACGTCCCTGATGTTATTTAATTTTCCACGAAGTAATCATTTCAAAAAAAAAACGATATCAAATAATCTATTGCGTGCCCTACAATGAATATGAATTTTTATTCCAAAGCAGTGCTGGTGACTCTTGGTGGGATTTATTACTTCCACACAAAATTTCTATAAAAGCTGACAGTTCGTTTTCAGTAATTCCTTTTCACGTTCGCAACGGCTTGTCAGGGTTTTTCGCATTCCATCGAGCAAGCAAGGCTTCGGCTTTTTTGTTCGAATATCCGAAAATGATGTCTCTTATATCATGACTAAAAAGGCAGTTGAACTCTAGAAAAACCTTTGGTTATAGGATTTGGACCATAATCCGAGCCATCATCAACGCTAAACAACGATAGTGCTCTATTCTCTCGAATCACCGCTTAAGTTTCTTAGCAAACGCAATGTAAGCGTTTATTTGCGTTCACTAGTAATTACTGGTAACAAATTTTCTGTTTTTGTAATATTTATCTGTTTGGATACAAAAATATAAAAAAATATCATAATAATCATTCCGAAATTTAAAGGTAAGTTCCGGTGTTCGGAAGCTATATACCGAAATTTTTTTGGTCTATTCCGAAATATACCAAAATTTCCCTCAGATAAACAAAAAAATATAGGTAATTCAAACAAAGAAAACGCCGTTTAACTGGCGGTAAATCGCACAATCTGGCAAGGTGGCAACCGCATAATTTTGGATAAGTCAATTGGTTTGTGAGCGCAGATTGTAATATATTTTTCTTCTCTAGCGGATACTTACGAAATATTAGGAAACTTTGGTAGAAAATTGATAGCCATATGTCCTGTTTATGCCAAATTGAAGACAAAAACTTCTCCGGTTTCATGTAATCCAACAATACTTAAAAGCTTAGAGGTGAATCACCACTTTTAATATTTTAAACTGAAAGCACTGTCCAGAATACGTTAGTTTCAATAAACTGCACACAAATTAGGTTGAAAAGAAACCTTTTGTCTGAAAGCTGTGTAATCTTGGCTAGGTCGTTTTTTAAAATCTAAGTTTTCTGTCTTTTTATTTCTAATATTTACTTGCAATCGTTCTTCCGGAGTAAAGAAATGCCTAAGCGCCTTGGTACTTGTGTTTTAAACGCAGTTTTGCAAGCAAAATATAAATTTATATAAAAAAAAAGCGAAAGTGACGTGCGCTGCGATACTTGTAGTTCCGAGTTCAGTCTTGCTCACAGCAGCAAGGCCGACATCGAATCGCATTAAAAATCGGTTCTGCATAAAAATGCCTTGCAGCTGCTTCGAAAAGCAAAGATGTGCCATCGTTTCTTAAAAGTGCAACCTTAAGTGCATTCAATTTAAAAATTGCAACTTGAGAAGGTGTTTGGTCCTATCACATGGTCAAGGAAAATCATAGTTTCCGTTCATCAGATTGTGCGAGCAAAATTATACATAGTTGTTTTGAGCTGTCGAAATTTCATTGTTCACACACGAAATGCGAGTGACCAATATGATTGCGCCGTATTCGATCAAACAGCTGAAAAAAGTTTGTCAGAAGCTCTTTTCGTTACAGTACTAACCGATGCTTCAAATCATGGAAAAATTAAGATGTTTCCCATTCTGGTCCGCTACTTCCACCAAACTGAAGGCGTAAAAGTTCGAATCATCGAATTGTCGTCTGAAAAAGGATGTTCGTCCGAAATTATATTCGATCTGTATTAAAACCATTGATCGCTTATAACATTGAAGAGAAGCTGGTTGGATTTTATGGCGACAATGAAAATACAAATTTCGGTGGACTTGATCGCTGCGGTCAAAACAACGTGTTTTATAGATTGAAATTTATCAACCCACAAATATTTGGTGTTTGATGTGCGGCTCACATTGTGCACAACACGTTGAAGAGTGCATGCGATGAATTGCCATTCGATGTTGAACTAATTGTTGTTAAAATTTATTCGCACTTTTACTTGTACACTGTGCGAGTTACAAGCTGAAAGAATTTTGCGATTCTGTCGAAGAGCAATATGAAAAATTGCTTGGATACAGTTAAATTTGGCTTTTTGGCATTGTTGCCAGCTATTGAATCCACTTTGATAATCTTTGAAGGTTTAAAGGAATATTTTCTGAACACTGAAGTACTGAAAAATTTCTTCCGCGATCCTGTATCGAAAATTTGGCTATATTTTCTTAAAGATCGGGTGCGTATTCTTCTTTTAACTTTGATTGAACTGCAATCATTGATTACTTACGCATATTTGTATTTATTTCTGTAGTCATTGGTTTTTTCTCGAACAATAAAATTAATAGAAGGCGAAAATGTTTCGGCGATGGAATTGGCCACTCTCTCACAATATTCATTGAGGCTCTTGAAGAGAGAAAAAAAGCGAATTTGAAAAAAGCGTACTGAGAGAAATTTAAACAGTTGCTTGCGTCGATGATTCTGTTACGAAAGAGTCGTTTCTGCTGATAACAATTACGTTTTATGGTTGAAAATTTTGAATTCCTCTTGTTTTTCCGTATTTAAGTTTACTTTTTATCTTCAGAAACCGCCATCAATTCATATCCAAATGGACAGCACAATTCGATCACATCATATTGTTTGCCTCGAC
This sequence comes from Dichetophora obliterata, assembly GCA_963920525.1. Taxonomy (NCBI): domain Eukaryota; kingdom Metazoa; phylum Arthropoda; class Insecta; order Diptera; family Sciomyzidae; genus Dichetophora; species Dichetophora obliterata. The sequence goes on along the minus strand of OY986438.1, from coordinate 132,900,116 downwards.
TGCGCTTGACATTATCCCAGAATGGGAGCATATTCACGCCTTAGAGAAATATATAGCGGAAAAAACAGATTTGACTCGCTTTCAAGCGACAGCAATTTATTTGACCAATATTTTACGTGCGCAAAGATTCAATGTTGGGAAGAGAATTGCACTGCAGTCGATCAATGTTGGGTGGAAATCTTCGAAAATTTAAAAAAAACATTCCTTTTAATCATTTGCTATGCATAGTCGGCTTCGTCTTGTGTTTGCCAGGCACTTCTGCAAACGTCGAGCGAGTGTTCGCTATCATTAAAATAATTTGAACCATCGAGAAGACACGATTGCAAATCAATAGCTGAAAATATATTGTGAGCTGTTTTGTTTTCCATTTGTCACTAAAGTAAATATAATTTAATTCCACAATATAAATAATTTAGATTCGTCAATTCCAACTTGCAAGTTTCATGCTTGGACTTCTTTGAATTGTTGAAATCAAGCCCCAAATTACTTGAAGAAATTGCTAACAAAGAAAAATACACCTTCAAAATGAAAAATGAAACTGATGCCAATCCTTGTGCTAGTACTTCTTCTTCATGTGTGGATTTGTGGAACGTGGGAACACTATTTTTTAAACTGTATTTTATCTATCGATATATGTATCTTTTAAACTATATTAAAAACACAAAAGTTTTCAAATTGACGTATTACATATCATTTCGAAATTTCAAACCAGATTCCGGAATCCATGCCCAAATTTCACCAAAAGTAGTTGGTCACGTTAGTTATAGTTCATATCAAAAAATTTTTGACATCTAAGGGGGTAAAATGTATGAGCTGGGTCTGTTAATTTGTTCCCCTCATCTTCTAAGCATTTCTTTACTCTATCTGACACCCATATAAAAAACATTCAATACAGAAAATGTCATTGCCCGTGTACACAAAATCGTGACGAGAATCGAAAAATTTTCCATGACGAAACTAAAACATTTGATAGTGACGAGACTCGAAAAATGTTACCCTCAATATTAAATTGCTGCTTTGTAAGTGTCACTTCAAAAATATCTTGTAAATAAAACTTGGATTTAAAGAATATCCTCTTCATTTTTCGTATTTGTTTATGCTTTAGAATTTCCAATTTGTTTGTTAATATATGGTGTGGTATTTTTTCTTCGGTTTTCTCTTTTTTTCTTTGCTCTTATCAGCTTAGACAGCCCTCCATATTGGCGTTGATTTTGTTTTTCGTTGTATTGCTTTTGTGCGATTTTGCCCTTAAAAAAAATATTAATTAAGTTTGAATTATTGAATATTTAAGATGTGTGCATTTTAGATATTTCTCGTATAGATACTACCACCATCCTTAACCACCCTACATTTCTCAGAAACCTCCATCATTTAAGATTATCGTCATTTTGTTCTGCACTTTCACTCACATGACTGCCGCTGCTGCTTTACTATATGCTTACTGCTCTGTAAAATAGCTATTTTACACCGTTATTTCGCTTGATGCTCTTTTTTAATTTGCAGTTTTTTAACATTTATTCTTTTTGCTTTTTATTTGTCATGTTTTGAAAAAACTTGTGCAGCTGCTGAAGCTGTTGGTGTTATCAAACAGCTCCAGTCGTTGACTCACACACACACCCACAGAGACAGAAACACACTCATGACTATTCATGGTTGTTACAAAAACAATAAGTTTTCCCGGGCAACAAAAACTTTTGCAACGTTTTGGCTGCGCAGTTTAAAAACTGTTTTGGGGAAAATTGAAAATTTAAATTTGTTAACTGTGTCGTTTTTGGTGCTCTTGTTGTTTTTGATGTTGCTGTTGATGTTGTTATCGTTGTTGTTGCCTTCGTCCTTGCCACTGTGTTGTAAATTGTAAAAACTTATTGGTTTCTGCTGCATGTGCTGAAAACTTTTTCGCAAAACTGTAAATTATAACAAACGGCTTTAATAATTAGTTTTTCCCTCAGGCGTTTGATGTGAAAGCAAAAGAAAGTTGTGGGTGTGGTTGGGGGAGGGGGAGTTTGTATGTAGCATCGAGTGGGCGTGTTTTGATAACGTTGGGTGTTTTATTTGTGAACAGTGCTTAATTAATTGCTTGGCAACTTTTAAGGTTTGAACTTTGTTCAATACTGTTTGTTAAAAATTTCAGTTTAAAAATATATTTGAAATTTAATTAACTGATTTATGGCTTACTTTAATATCTTTAATTACAAATTTTAACTTATTTCGATCATAATAAATGAATTGAAATTATAAGACTTATAAAACAATTTATCCCAATCGCATTCTGTAAACATTTTGAAATTAAATACTTTATTTTTAACAATCTAAATTTCTAAACTCGATTTCTTTATACTTACAGCCCTATTCTGGCAAATTAACAAATTGTTAACCAGTATTTTGAATATTTCTATATGTTTGTTTTTTTTTTCAATTGAAAATTTATATTATAAACACAATTGGGACTGCAGGCGGGTGGCGTGTAGTCTGTCAATATAGAAAAATGTATTTCTTATGTTAAAAACACAGTCCACATCACAAACCGAGCTTGTCGTGCGGCTACAGAAAACGCTGCAGCCGGAAAAATTTTTGTTTTCTAAGTTGACAGACGTGTATTGAAAAACAAATAAAAAAGCTGTGCTCAGACGAGAATCAAATGATTGATGTAATCCAAATTTGTGGTTTATTTTTCCAGCTAAAAAAATTAACTATGCGAGATCGAAAACTAACTTCAAACATAACCAATATTTATTTTGATGACGCTCAAGACCTGAATCAATTAGTCAAATATAGTAAAAAAGAAAAAAAAAAGGGATTAGCTTAATCATTTAATTGTCGTCTGAACATAGCCAAAGATTGTATTCCACACGCCAGCAATAGTTCTACATGCCAGTGGAACTTACACGTCGCACGCCCGTAGCCCCAATTGTATTTATAGCTTTAAAGCTCAGAAAACAAAATTTTTTAATGAAATTGTCAATAGCTGCGTTCCTTTCGCCTTAATATAATCGCGATAACAAATTTTCTCAAAGGAACGGCAAGAAAAACGACTCGTAGAGGGCACTACCGTTGCAGTCAAAATAAAATTCAAACAAGCAATCATGATACAATAACTATTAGGTGTCATGAGAACGTGTGTCGTTCAAAATTGTTGTGAACTGTTATGGTAGCGATACCTTAGTGAACGATCTTTTTCTCTGAATGTGTTATACTCTAAACCTCAGAAAAATGTAAATTATTTAATTTAATAATTGATATTATGCATTTATATAAATAATTTAAGTGCAATTGTTGGCTCCGCTGAATGCATCCACTGTATGTGACACACGCGGTTTGTTTAGTTTTCTTTTGTTTAATATTTGATGGTTGCAGCTCGTGAGAAAATAGGTAGCTGTCATGGCTGCCTAATAGTCATTGTATCAAACAAACAAATAATTAAAAAAATGAAATGACAGCTCATAAAAATATACAGGTGCGGCACCTGTGTTTCAAATTTTTTAAAGGCTCTATCACAATTTTATATGGATAGCAAAAATAATCCTATTTGTTATAAGATTATTATTTTTGTTTTTGCTTTGCATGTAAAAAAAAAAATAATCTGGATTATTTTGAAGCGAATGGAACGCAGCTAATAACTGAAAAGCAATTGACAATTTTTATCAAAATTTTTTATTTTTGAGCTTCAAATTTTGTTTTGAAATGAAAAAATTACAAAAACCACATAGAAATATACAAAATACTGGTTAACAATTTGTTAATTTGCCAGAATAGGGCTGTTCATGCAAATTAAACATTTAAAATAAACATAAAACATTTCAAATATATTAATATATAATAATAATTGTTTTTTTAAACATTTATCTTTTATATTCTTTGATTGTGACTTGAAGTGTAAATCATTCATTCAAGATAACGTTAAGAAGTTATCGTAGATCACTAATAAATTTTTTTTTCAAGATTAAGATATTTTGTAAAAACGACCGAAATCGAAAAGAAATGCACATAGCTCTCATACTAAAATATATAATTTTTAACTTATACATTAGATGAGTTAGATTGTGTATTGAATTGCGAAAGTTTTTCTGATCCGTGGAGTCGGTAGAACATTTGAAGGATGATGCTAAGAAACTCGGAAATCTGAAAAAAATCTAAATATCCTTAAAACGGAGACGGCTCAAAGCGAAAAACCTTATTTTTGTGCAAATTCTATTAGAGTCCCACAATCAGTTTTTTTTAAAGCTATTCAAATCAGACAAAAATAGACCTTGCTAAACATTTTCATTGCAAAATTTATCGCTGCATCGATTTTATTTATCAAAAATTGCATACTTGAGCCTCTAGCGTCATGCCAATTGGCAGAACTGATTTGGGTTTTTGCAATTTTTATTCTAAGTATCGCATAGATCTAAGAATAAGAAGAACAAAAATACCATAGGTATGTAGCCAATTTAATTTAGATATTTAAAAAAAAATATAATTGAAATTGGCCGTTTTTTGGTTTAGAAAACTCAGTTGAATTGCAATCCAATCCAAGAACAAAATTTGAGTTTAATCGTAGATGGTGTACACTTCAGTGATATTACACTTCAATGTGAAATGGGTGATATAAATTTTACCATACCAATTGACAATAATCTATCATATAAAATCGTTTGTACGGGTTGGTGTCCGTTAAGATCTCAGGAACGGTATCACATAAGGGCATCAAATTTCGGGACTTGAAATTTGTGATCCCGAGATTTCCCAAAATGCACAAATTTTCAAATAATGGCATTAAGCTGTATTAAAAGCAGCGTTTTGGCAAAAAGAATACGATATTACTTTTCTAAATCCAAACGTAATCGTTGTTCATACTTGAAATATTCAAAAACACTTAAAAGTTTATAGGACGTTTAGAAGACACTAAGACAAATCATCATTTCTAATGCAGGAAAGGGTTACAAAATAGTTGTGATGTACAAAATAAAGAAACAAATTCCACTTTAATCAGAAGATAAAGCCTTATTTTGAAATCGCTGTATGTAATGATTTTAAATATTTGCTTTTTTAATAATAATTAAAAATATTTGCTAAATTTTTAAATATTTAAATTATAACTAGCTATAATAATTTTGCTTAACCCTTTCAGTGGATTTGCCCAGTATATTGGACACGTCAGAAAGAAATTTTTATTATAATTTTGCAACGCTTTTTTTTAAATCAATACATTTGGTTCTATGAAAAAAAGATGAATCAACATGAAAAAAATAAATTTAGAGAGATATTTGACATTAAAGTCGATTGGATTATCGATTTTGTGCCGAAGAAAAGCAAAAAAATTTTTGTTGGCCTATTTTATAAGAAAAAATCAATCGGACAAAAATCAAATTTATGTTTTTTTTTTAGGAACTAAGTGAAAGAAATATTACCACAAAACAATTATATTGTTCTTAGTTTAGGCTAGCCATTGAAAGATTTAGTAAAGAAGTTCTGATTTCTTATATTTCAGAAAAGTTTAACATTTATTTCAAAACTAGTATAAAAGCCTGTTCTATTATAGGTCCTCCGCACACTTCCTTTTTGAAAACTTTTGCCGAAATCACTTTTTTCTCTTTCTAAAGCTTGATTTTTTATACCTACACTTGATTTTTGCAGAATACAAATGTACCACTTAAAATACACTTAACTACAAATGTACTTAAAATTTATGTATTAAAGCAGTTTGAAACAATATTTCAAGTGTTAAATTCCAAAAAGTCGAGTTTGGTAACAATCATATTCATACACAAGTTTACAAACTGGCCTTGAAACCTTCATATACGTAGCAACTCGGTATCATTTCGCGGCTGATACAATTATATATTTTGGTACAATCGACTCAAATCGACTCAAAAGAATTTCATTAAATTCTTCATAACTTTTTTATAAAAGGATGAAAAATAGAGGCAATTAGATCAAAAATGTACTATTGTAAAAACCCAATACTGTCACTGATAACTATCAAATATATTTTCTGTGCATACTGTATCTTGTAAAATTACTTTAGTGTCAAAAAGTAATTACAATTTGAGAAATACTGTGTGCGGAGCAGCATGCTTGCCTTTTATGTATTAAAATGTGCAACTTTCAGGCTGTTCGAGAGATATTAGACACGGAGCAGCGTGCTTGCCTTTTATGTATTGAAAGAAGAAAAAAATATTTAAAAATATTAAATACGATTTCATTTATTATAGACATAAAAATATAAACGTAAATAAGTTAAGCAAAACAAACTACTAAATTTATCTCTAGCGCTATTGTTGTTACGAGGATATTCGTAATATGCAAAAAGGATTTTGTAGTATATTATATTATTATTTTTCCCTAATGCCAACTTCAGCAAACTGTAAATTGTGGCATTACTGCTGCTCTTAAACAGCTAGTTTGAAAAAGAAAACACAGCTAGTTTGAAGCTAGTATCATTCTGATCTTAATTTCCTAAAGTTCCATACTTATGTCTTAAAATAACCCTATTTTTATTTTCCCTACTTTCCTAGCTCCTCCTTCAATATTCCATTAAACTCAATAGTCTTAAAACAATTCGCTCATATTCACTGTGACCTAATAACGTTTGACTTTGGTGCATTTGAGAATGAAATAAAAGAAAAACAAAAGCGGTATGCAGTGGCGGTGTCCAAAAAACTTTTAAAAAATTTAAAAAGAAAATAAACTTCTTAGTCAAATAAAGTGGCGGCCGTAGCCTAGAGGGTAGAGTGCGTGGCCCCTAAGCTAATGAACTGCGGTAGCCCGGGTTTAATTCCAGCTCAGACAGAAAGTTTTTCAATTGCATTAATTTTTCTGTTCGGTCGTCACCTCTCTGCAGACAATGGCAAACCTCAGAGAGAAAAAATAGAAATGTAAAGCTTCTTGAGAACATCAACCATTTGGAGTTGGCATAAGACACGTAGGTCCAGTTCTCGATCATTTTTGATCAAAAATTAGTAACACGCACAACACAATTGATCAATAGAACCTAGGTCAAAGTTCATCCGAGGGCTGAAATGGCCAGTTTATTTTTTATCTATTTAAATAATTTAGTTAGCTGCTAGTAAAATGTGTGATGTGATTCAAATATTCCTTTTATAGTAAAAAGCCATAGCGTAGAAATAAAATTATTGCTACTCTGAATATTGTATGAAAATTTAACAGCCTATTAAACATAGTCTTTTAACATCACATTCAAAACGAACTAAAAAAAAGACTTTCAATATAGAGAGATAAAAAAGAACAGGGTGATTTCGATTGTGCAAAATCCGTTTCCAAATGCGAATAAAATGCTATCAGTAAAACTGTATATGAAAATTGTGGTCGAATACTGATTTCCGAGGATCATCGGCCTATAACTCAAAAGCTATTCGATATCGCAAATTTGGGTTTTATGGGATGTGTCACGCCCCTTTGTCTAACTCCCATAAAGTGTTATCAGTGAAACGCCACGTGTAAATTGTGGTCGAATACCGAATTCCGAGGCAGTGCGGCCTTCAACTCCAAAGCTATTCGATATCGCAGATTTGGGTTGTATGGGAGGTGACGCGCCCATTGGGTGTAGGAGAGTGAAATATACTTTAAAATCTATTCACATACCTTCCAAATATACATACAAAATTTCATAAAAACCGTCGAGCCGTTTCGGAGGAGTGCTGTAACAAACACCGTGACACGAGATTTTTATATATTAGATTTTTGTTTTGATGTCAATTTATCTATTTTAAAAAATCCGAAGTAATCAAGTTTACCATTCTAAAAATTCTTAAATTATGATTTTTATGATTTTCACTGAGCCGCGTTGATTTAAAAATTAACAAGCCTAGGTACACATATGTATTAATTTTTGTTCCTGCAACTCAAGACTAAACCCTTATCATGTGGGCAGTGTAGGAGGTGGGCGTTTCCTCTAGCCGATTTCAAAACTGATTTTTTAGGGTTAGATTTTTATACACACAAACACAAACACTTTAAACACTTCAAACCTGAACTGAGAATCAACTACCGAGTTTTTAATGATAAAATAATAAAGCAACAAATTTTAAAGCCTGCTTTGCAGCAGTTTTTTTAACTTATCAAGAAATAAAATTTTTAAAATTAAAAGAAATAAAATGATTTAGTAATTTTTCTATTATCTCTTGGATATGGAGAAAATGTCGTGTTTTGTTTAATTTAGTTTATTTTAACAACATCAAAATTGTGATTTTAACTGCACAACTGCTGATTTTCGCAAAATTGGCTTTTTAGCGAATTTTAGATATAGAGATTGGGTTTACTTAAAAGCTTTAATCATAATTTTTCTTTTTCATTATTTATCAAACAAAATAGCCATAGCAGAGGGTGTGATACTTCATCACGTAAATTCATAACTTTTTACTAAATTTTATTTATGCTCATATATTTTTTGTTTTCTGCGCCGCCTGCAGCGTGGGCGGTACCTTTTTGACCATGCATACAAGAACGCATTAATTCTGTGCGTGTGTGTAGTTATAAAAGGAACATTTCTGAGTTTATGATTTGACCTTCCTTTCCTTATAGCAAAGAAAGCTTCATTAGTGTGGTGGTTCTTTTATTTCAGTTTTTGTTTTTGTTTTTATTTTTGCGTTTTGTCCTAAATAGCCTTTGGCATCACCTTAAGCTGCTAAATTACAATTATTAATTACCAGGCTGCAGTTGCTCAGCTTAGCCTACCCGTGCATGTCCTCTAATCTGGTTTTTTTTTTGGCTTGCTTATTTTGGTGTCCTTATGTTGAACAGTGGGGATTAATTAAGAATGTCCTGGTTTTTAATGCTTCATATTTTTTGTTTTTAATTTTGTTCTTTTTGCTGTTGTTTGTATTCATAGGACTTTCATTTTTAAATCAAGGGTTTTTGCTCTGAGTTGTGCTATTTTAAGGTTTTTATATTTATATCATCTGCCTTTGTTGGCAGGATTAGCTGCATTCAGGTCACTTATTTCTTGTTCTTACTTTGAAATTCTAATTATTTTCCGACCTTTCATTTTTTTTCTTCTTCCTTTCTTTTGAAATTTTTTTCTTGGTTTTGATTTACTTTTACAGCTGGTTGTTGTGCAGGGAAACGGAAACACAAACTTAATGAAGAACAAGACTTTCTTCGACCAGTTGCCCGCGGACACGGTGTTTAATAAAATTTAACGAATTGCGACAAAAAATCAGCAAGGAAAAGCAAACAATTTTATATTTAGCTCTGACTTAAATTATGTTTGTAAATACAGTTACCTTTTTATTTGAAAGCATAAAGGATTCGTCCCTCAGTTGAAAAAAGAGACAGAAAGAGAATAGAGCCAGAACAAATGGTGCCAGGATGTACGCTTAATAAGTTTTTAAATTATGTAAATTCTTTGGTACCGTTGCGGGAATTTTATTTTATTAAACTGAACAAAATATTGAGCAATTTTGAGCTTAGTCCAAAAGCCCAAAATAGCTTATCTCCGTGCTCCCAACAAAGTTGCCAGATATAAAAACTTTTATTTTAAAAACATAATTTTGCTACCAAAATTGTCATTTCAATAAAAATCAAAATATATGTCATTAGTTTTTATTTATACTATGTGCATAACAAAAACTATCTACGGCAGTAAGGAAATATTTATTTAACATGATTAGCTAGATACAGTTATAAGCGATAACAACTAAAGGATAAAGAATACCTACTAGCGACAAAGGCTTTCGACTGGGCCTAAGTTAAAATACCCCACAGCAATATTTTAGTATTTGCGCAGTTATGAATGATTTAATGTTTTAATGACGTACCTTAATCGGTGATTTTGTGATTCACATAAGCTTCCCTGCAGGACTAAACGTAACTAGTCCGAAAAGTTAAGTAACTTTAAGGTAGTTATTCACAGAGCAACTTTCATTTAGTTGAAAAGTCATCGAAAAGTAGTGAGTTGAGCGGCCACGAACCAGAATTTCATGGTTGTAGTAACGAGCAAAACAAAAGTTTCAGCGTTGCATCAATTTGTTTCTCCGTGGCCAGGGTTGTGGCTTGCTTTAAGAAAACGACACAGTTTCGATAGTATCGGAAATGTTGACGTAGAATTCGTTCTTATACAAAAAAAATTGAAAAAAATTATTTGGAAATATTTGTATAGCGCCTATTTCACATTGAAGTGTCATATCTGTTGAATTTACCATCTCCGATTAGGCTCAACATTTTTTAGTTGATTGATTTTTATTTTTATTTTTATGGCCAAAATAGGGTTTATTTTGAGACAACGCGGAGCTCAGTTAACTAAAATACAATTTCTATAATTAGGATATCAATTCAAAAAGTCGAATTTGTAATGAAAATCCATTAGCAATTCACTAATTTCTGGACACTTGAAGAGCACACCTTCATTTTATATCGTTAGAAAGGTTTTAGTACATTTGTTGAATTTGTTTGCTTTGTTGGGTTGAGAATGGTTTGGTAATGGAATTTATCACTTTTATAAATTGACTACGTTATTGAAGACTGAAAAACCCATGTTTTAGCATTAAATGTAATAAAATTATTTGCTTTGCTTATTAAAAATTTCCAACTGGCTTCATATAGCCAGATAAAAATCAATCAGATTAACCAAAAAATATTTTAATGTTGACTTGAAATGTAGTAGCAACTTTTCTCATATTGTTTTCGTAATTTTTTTTTTTTTTAAAAAGGTCACACTAAATTTTGAGTCGACTTTAAAATATTTTTTAGTATGTCTAAATATTTTATATTTACACTAGAAGCTAGTTTATATAAAACCATTTAAAATGTAGTCGTCTTACTCCTCGCTAGTAAGTAGAATGAAAGTAGTCAGATATAAGCTAATTTTCTATAGACTGACTATTAGTTGGTTTCAAAAGGACCGTATATAAACTAGTCAATCTGTCATATCGTAGGTAGCACGTACTGGTGATTTTGCGGCCATTTCATAGAGAAAATCACTAGTTATTTTCGAAGAAAATAGTTGACTATTCAACCACTGGTGGTTTGTTTTGAAAGTAGTTTGTAATCACCTTAACGTTGGGTGAAAGTCCTGCAGGGTTTCTTCAAGTAAAATGTAAAATCAAGACATTATATTTTGTAGAATTTAAATCGGTTTTGCTTATTGATGATGTAATCTTGTTTGGAATTTCGGTGAAACTTTTATTCAATTTTGCTGAATTTTAACCTTAGACTGAGTTTTTGAGTTCAAAGTTTATGTGCAAGAGTTCAAATTATTTAATTATTGTGAAATATTAACTTTGTATGGAAGGTAGGCAAGGTTTTTAATTTTTTAGCAAATTACAAACTCAGAATATTTGAGATACTTGTCAATTTGACTCGTTATGTCAAGTTAAGAGATTTACCATTTTCACATACACTCTATAAAAAAATAAGTTAAAAAACTAAAACCTTACTACGAAAAATCACGTTCTAAAAAATATGAAACAAGAAAATGTTCTAACCAGAAATTTTTATGTATGAACTATTCAATCTTTTTTGTTTATTAAATAAAGAACTTACATATACTTTATTTTATTGTATTTTATACATATTCATAGTGATATTCAGAAGATATCCGTGGTCGTATGCCACCTATCCTAACAAAACAATATATTGTAACAGTGGTAAGTGATCATAAGCTTTAGGGCAAAGTGCTTCAAGAGGACACGACATATCTAGAAGGCGTCATATAACCACATATGGTATATGAGGTGGCATACGACTGCGGATATCTTCGGAATATCACTATAAATATGTATGAAATACAATAAAATAAATTATGTGTAAGTTTTTATTTAATAAACAAAAAACATTGAATAGTTTATACATAAAAATTTCAGATGAGAACATACTTTTTAGAGCGTGTTTTTTAACAGTCGGGTTTTAGCTATTTTAACTTATTTTTAACCAACTGAACTTCGATATTATTACAAAATGTATAGTTATCTCCAAATATTCTTTATTAAACACAATTTCAGTTAAGTTAAAATTTGATGTAGAATATTTCTCTAATTTAAAGGGGGAGGAAAGGGCGGGGTGGGTATGGTTTTAAAACTGTTGTTAAACTTTTAAAATTGTGTTGTGTCAAAATTTGAAGTAAATCGGAAAAAACTTACGAAGATACGGCGTTTCAAGTGACCAGCCTTCATACTGGGGTGTTCGAGTGTAAAATACTTTAAAGCTATTTTCCCATAAGTTGTGTTTTCAAAGTCGGTGAACACTTTTTAGCCAAAACGGCAGAACTGATCATTTTGAAATTTGGTACACTCGTTCACAACTAAATTCATAAGGAAACGGTATAGATTTTTTATTTTTTCTTTGCTAATTTTTAATTTTACAGTAAGAAATATGTCGTTTTTTTGGTTAAAACTTGATTTTTGTGTGTTGTGCTGAGTGCTGCAAAAAATCTAAAACTATTAAAAAAAAAAAAATTTCGACAGCGTTACCTCGGGAATCTTATTAGCTTATCAAAACATTTTCATTTTTTTATTTCAGTTAATGTGCTGATGAGATGTACAGCTCACCGCAAAACCACTTTTTTGGAGGGGCTTCCGGAAAACGGCCGCCATTTTTATATATCTTGACATTTTTCAATATAATTTTTAAAACATCAATGCAAGTTACTTCCACTAACAGTAGCACATCAAAAAAATTCGTAAAATGGGTAATTTTTAGGCTGATTTAACCTATACCCCCCCCCCCTCTCCACAATTATTATGAAACAATTTCTTTTGCATTATACAGGGTGTACCGCGATAGAGTTCAACTATTTAAATAGGTGAAAGGTGACATTGAGTTGAGCAAAAAATCGTATTGGAGGGGGGTCTATTTTAGCACCCTTAGGAGTTACAGGGTTTATTAGTATTTCATGACTTTGATGCACATTATTGTTTTAAGCAGAAAAACTAACTCATGGAAAACTTATTTTAGGACGTCATTTGAAACTCAATGAATTGACTCTTCCAAAGGTGTATCAGCAAATCCACCCGATTCATCCATTTAACCATGTTGTTCTAGTGTGAAGATGAAATCAATCCTTTGAAACCACTAAATTTTAAGTTGAGCGCATGTTTCTCTGAATTTTGCATAGATAACACAGTACGACAAAATCAAATTTTTTTGAGTACACATGAGAAATGTTAACAGAATATGAAAATAGGCTTAAAATAAAGAAATACGTGTCTCGGCGTTTTGCTGCAGCACGTCAGAGTTTTGAGAAAATCGATTTTTAAGGTTCGAAGGACCGTGGAGATTCACTTGTAATGTAATACTATTATAAAAAAGTCTATAAAAACAGAATGGATGAACCGATTTTAATGCTTGAGCCAGTTTTGAAAAGGGAATTAAATTTGAATTTTTTTTATTAAAAAAAAATTTCGCCTCTAGATGGCACTTTAATTTTCATGTGAATTTAAAAAATAACCAAAAATGTACGAAATTCATTAAAAATATTGCAGAATCAAGCGGTTTCCGGCTAGCAAACCACATTCTACTTTAGTTATTGGATTTCAAATTAACAACATTGTATTTTTAATGAATTTCGTGCATTTTTGGTTATTTTTTAACTTTACATGAAAATAAAAGCGCCATCTAGTGAAGAAAAAAAATATTTTTTTTTATAAAAAAAAAATCCAAATTTAATTCCCTATTCAACACTGCCCCAAGCATTAAAATCAGTTCACCCATTCTGTTTTTAAAGAACTTTTTATGATAGTATTACATTACAAGTGAACCTCCACGGTCCTTCGAAGCTTAAAAATTGATTTTCTCAAAATTCTGACGTGCTACAGCAAAACGCCGAAACACGTATTTTTTATTTTAAGCCTATTTTCATATTCTGTTAAAATTTCTCATGTGAACCAACCACTGTCGTACTGTGTAATAAATCAAATTTTTTTTTGTAGCATACAATTTGAGATTTATTTAATTTTTTTTCCAATAACTCTTTTCCAATCATTATCTTTAACCCTTAAGTGTATACGAAAAATTGTCCACTTTCGTGTATAAGTAGGTACTCGGGTACCTTCTAACAATCTGTATGAGAGAAACTATATGTGAATAAATAAATTTTAAAAAACTCATTAAATATATACATATATTGATATTAAAGCTAATTTTATTTATGAGTCATTCAAGTAAGTTTATAATTTAATATTTTGAGAACATGAATCACACATATTGACTAAATTTTCGTGTTCCTGACAAATTGATTTTTCGCAGTAGTTGCAGCATTTTCGTGTTTTGCGATGAGGTTTACGTTGTCGGGAGCAAATATAATAGAACCCTGGATACTTAGTCGGCCATCTGGACCCCTTTCTGCTGCTGCCTTTTTAAGCCGAGTTGTCATCAATCATAGCTTTGATGCCGTTTTTGGTGTTAAAATTTCGGTAAACTTAAGCATTCTCCGATCTATTATGAATACTATACATAATTGCCTATTGTATACATAATTGCCTTCCCAGCTCTTGTAAAAATTTTCGGTGACTATCGGTTTTTTGTGCAGTATCAGAGTGATGCTGACTGTGAATGATATATGATGCCAATCCGCAAACATCTAAGATATTGAAAAATAATGCAACTGGTCACCATTTGGTACTGCGTTTAAGGTAAAATGAGTCAACATTTTGTATATTACATCTACCCCTCCCCTTTTGTGCAATTATAGTACCTAATGATTTCTGGCATCTGGTTGTCTCCTGATACCGATTTATCGTGGTGCATAGTTGAAAACAACACTACTGCTTTGTCCTTTTTGGGCACGTAGGAAACAATAGTTTTTCGCCAGAGAATCAAAATATAGAGGAATTAATGGGGCGAGTCTTACTTTTAAGCATTTCTTTTGGGATGCTCGGCTTTTTCATAAGTAATGTGCCAACTAACGTAAGATTTTTTGATAACAAATAGTCCGCTAGGTCCTCAGATGTAAAGAAATTGTCCATTGTAATATTTTGACCTGAACGTTTGAAGCTCTTCACCAACAGTTTTACCACTTTGGAACCTACTTGCGTTCAACGTGAACCATTAGCTGGTTTACCGTTGTAAATTTCTCCTTTCAATGGGTATGACGTTTTTTAGTCGCAAGCCCACCAAATTTGTATGCCATATTTCGATGGCTTAGATGGGATATATTGGGTGAAAAATTGGGCTGTTCTACCCCTTTATGGGAAATGCTGTTCGTCAATAGTGATGCAACCGTTTAGTTTGTAGTTGTTTTGCAGGTTGGCATTCATCATTTCCCACAAATCACGTATGGGCGCTGCCTTGTCATCCTTCATCCTGATTGCGCAAGTTGTATTGTTGTCGAATCTCAAAAACCGGTTATATTGCAAAAATCTGGTGATTCCCATTGTTGCTCGGAAAATTGGTAAAGTTGATTACTTTCACAATTCGGCAACGTATTCATTTTTTGAATGATGTACATCTGCTGTTATAAGTACACTAATGTATGCATATAACTCTTGGAGAGTCAATGTTGTCCAAAGTTGAGGCGGCTTAGTCGAGTTTTTGGAATTAATAGTAGTGTACACAATCAAAGCTTTTCAGTTAGTTTCACCAACAACTATATCGCATATTTCTTCAGAAAACAACAAACGAAACAATTCAAATTCAGGCAATAGGCAAGACGACTTAGGTGAACCAGTTTTTCTGCGAATGATATTATGGTAAGGTGGCTGGATTTGGTGCGTTTGTATTCCATATGAATTTTTATGCCATATTTCGTTGGCTTAGATGGGATATATTGGGTGAAAAATTGGGCTGTTCTACCCCTTTATGGGAAATGCTGTTCGCGCCAAATCCAGCCACCTTACCATAATATCATTCGCAGAAAAACTACCAGGAAGGTCAACATGTACTAATTTAGCGTTGATTACGAATCAGATAACACAGTGCTACACACAAAATATGCAGGGGTTCTCATGCAGCAATTCTGTTTTGCTGGAGTCCATAGAGTACGAAAAAACTTATACTTTTTCTCAGTCACTCCGTTAAGTAAGTTTTTTTATAACAAATGTAGTGATATAACGATATTCCCAAAATTACAAGTTCAAAAAATAATAAGTTTACTCTGCATTAACCGATTTTCAAAATTTTGCTTTTATTTTACAGATCTGATTTGTACCTTTTAATAAAAAAAACATTTTGGCAATCAATTCAAAAATGGCTCAGTTACGGTCGATAAAGTAAAAAAAAAAAAAAAATTAAAAAATTTTCATTTTCATCTCGCCGTTCATCTAACCGTTAGGCAGAAAATTCTGCTTTTTTAAATTTTATTGACAATCATATTAAAGTAGATTTCTTAAAAAGGTAAGATCATAAAAATCGGTTACAAAATGAATCAGTTACGCCAAGTTTTGTGATAACATGTTTTTTGCTTTTTTTTGTGTTTTCTTAGAAATGCTTGCGTTTCATTTGTTTTTTATAAAGATCGCTGCTAGTTTCTCGATTTATAGACCAGCAGTAGTTAGACAGCATACTGACTTTACTTTTTCCAACATACCGCTGTTCAATTCTTGAAATGTCCTGGTGAAATCGTTCACCTTGTTCATCACTCATCTGCCCTAAGTTTGATGGGAACATATTCAAATGAGCAATTTGATAGACATTTTGCAGCCCATTGAATGGTAGGCAGACAGCATTTCGTGTACTATTTCCTCATAATTTACACTTCTTGTGTTTCTATGAAAAATCTATAAAAAAACTACTAGATATTTTTTAAAATTTCTTTTTTTATTTGAAACTGCAATCCTTCTGGTTAATAATGGAAAATAATTTCATCAAATGGCTGCCTCGGCTGGCCACGCAGTAGCCTACACGATCGGTCCAATTTTTAAGCACATTATCGATTGTGTGCAGCTGTATTTCACCAATGGCTTCACGAATATTGTCCTTTAAAGCGTCAATTGTCTCTGGCTTGTCGGCGTAACACTAATCTTTGAGGGCAACCCACAAATAATAGTCCAACGGTGTCAAATTGCAGCTCCGAGGTGGCCAAACGACATCAGCTCTGCGGCTAATAATGCGATCTTCAAAAACATGGCGCAAAACATCGAGTGTAGCTTCGGCTGTGTGGCACGTAGCGCCGTCCTGTTGATGATTTCTGATGATTTTTTTGGCAAAATCGGCATCTTCTGCATCAAAGTAATGTCGCAATATTTCCCAGCATTGTTCAAGCGTACACACAACCAAATTCGTTCAGCGGAAGGATAAAACTAATTACCTGTGAAATCTGACATGAGCTAAGTGTTACCATTCACGAAATAAGCACTAGTTGAAAAAAAAACGTTATATGGCGGACCCTGTACTGTCAATAATTCAGCACTAGTGCGGTTGTGAGTAGGAAAGGAAAAAACAAAATCGTGTTTGTTGTGATGCAAAATGTCACCCACGCAAAAGACGTGAAAGGGGAGAAACGCATGTAAACATGTGGATAATGACTCCAATTAGTGCGAAATGTAAACAAGCGTTGGCTGAGACAAACAGTGTAACAATCATCCAACTATGATTTTGTATATTAGGCGTTTTCTTGTTTTATTACCTGAAAGATATTTACATTTCTAAGAAAACACAAAAAAAGCAAAAGACATGTTATCACAAAACTTGGCGTAACTGATTCATTTTGTAACCGATTTTTATGACCCTACCTGTTTTAGAAACCTACTTTAATATGATTGTCAATAAAATTTAAAAAAGCAGAATTTTCTGCCAAACGGTCAATTTAGAGCGAGATGAAAATGAACATTTTTTAATTTTTTTTTTTTTACTTTATCGACCGTAACTGAGCCATTTTTGAACTGATTGCCAAAATGTTTTTTTTTTGTTAAAAAGTACAAATCAGATCTGTAAAATAAAAGCAAAATTTTGAAAATCGGTTAATGCAGAGTAAACTTATGATTTTTTGAACTTGTAATTTTGGGAATATCGTTATATCACTACATTTGTTATAAAAAAACTTACTTAACGAAGTGACTGAGAAAAAGTATAAGTTTTTTCGTACTCTATGGACTCCAGCAAAACAGAATTGCTGCATGAGAACCCCTGTATATTTCTTTTTTTCACTTTTGTATCACTGTGTAATCAACAGCTTTGAGCATCATAGCCAGTTAGATGTTATCTACACTGACTTTTCAAAAGCGTTCGATAAAGCAGACCACCTTATTCTTTTAAATAAGTTGAAGCAGTTTAGAGTCTCTGACCATCTCATAAAGTTCTTTAAAAGTTTCTTAACTAATAGAAAACTTTTTGTGAAGATTGGATCTTTAAAATCCGATATATTGGTGGATGCTTTTTCCGGTATACCTCAAGGAACTCATTGTAGACAGCTTCTATTCTTGGTGTTTAATAATGATTTACCGCAGCACTTTCAACACTCAAAGTGTCTTAAGGCGAATTTACACATTTCACTCAAAACGATGATAGTGAACGTTGAACGATGACAGTGAATCAATTTTTAATTTACATTATTCAAAGTGTAAATTTAAAATTTGGTGGATGATTCGATGTTGAATGTCAAAATATATTCCTTGGTTGATTAATTTTATTGACGTTTAAAAAAATTAAATAAATAAAAGCCGTTCAGCAATTAAATAAAAAAAATATAAACTTTCTGCTTAAAATTATGTTAACACCTTTCAATTGTGTTTCAGAACGAATAACACATCAGTTCCATTTGCTTTTACTTTCATCAAAAGTAGGAAGACCTTCTACTTCTTTCACTGTTCAATGTGCATGACAATCATCTTCATTTTAAAGATGAAACTCAATTTACATTTTTCAAATCAGATGATTCATCCAAAGTGAACAATGATAGTGAATCGTGTAAATTCGCCTTTATGTTTGCGGATGATGTTAAATTATATTTAAAAATTTCGAAGCTTTCAGACAGTCATAATCTGCAGTCTGATTTAGATATTTTAAACAATTGGTGCGTTTCAAATAAACTTCTATTAAATATAAATAAATGCAGTGTAGTCTCTTTTACTAAATGTTCCGACCAAATAATGTTCGATTATTCAGTCAATAATTGTCATATTTCTCGTAAAAACGAAGTCAAAGACTTGGGTGTATTGTTTGACTCTAAACTTAAATTTACCAGACATATAGTCCTTATTGTAGCCAAAGCATATTCTATGATTGGTTTTATAAAAAGAAATACACAAGACTTCAAAGATCCTTTGATGGTAAAGGCTCTGTATGTAGCTCTAGTTAGAAGTCGTTTAGATTACTGCTGCCTGATTTGGAATCCATATTTTGATGTTCACTCTAATAAAATTGAGAGTGTTCAGAAACGTTTTACTAAATATGCTTTAAGTAAAATTTGCTGGCAAGATGGTCTCCCATCATATATAGCTAGGCGTAAATTTCATGGTCTAACCTCCCTTCAGGATAGGCGTAACGTTTTTTCTTTAATGTTTGCATATAATATTGTTACTGGTAAAATTTTGTGTTCAGAACTGTCTAGTTTATTTCATGTTTACAACCCACCTAGAGTTTTAAGAAATACTAGATTAATCATTGATTCCTTGCATAGGACAATTTACGCTGCCAATGAATCAATTGCTAGGTGCGTTGATTTGTGCAACAGTCTTTCTCAATTAATAACTTCAATTTTAATGAGTATAGATTCAGATTAAGTTTATTTACTGTATTCAATTAAATGTATTAGTCTTTAAGATTGAATCCGTAAATAAATAAAGAAATTATTAATTTAGATACCATATCAATCTAGTTTATAAGTTTTATTTTAAGTAATCTGTAAGGGCGAAGCCCAGTAGATGAAATTAATAAATAAATAAATAAATAAATATGGAGCGCTCAGCTTTTTCTTTTGTCGCCCAATTAATTTTTGTGGTAAAGCACCGTTAATGGTAGGCGTACAATCACTATTTTCATCTCCACTATGGGTGTTATCCGAATCACTGGCTTCTGCTGCTGATTCTGACGTAAGAATGCTCTGATCATCAATATCCGAGTATTCATTTGGCTCAATACGAGACAAGAAGTTTTCGTCTGAATCATCGTTGAAATCACTATCCTCTGATTCATTACATTCATCCAATAACTTCAAATAATATTCTTTTTGACGCTCCAAAGAAAGCCTAGGGTAGAGGTAAACAAACTTTGCATATACGGACCTATATTTCCGGAATTGGCGGAATATGTTACCGACTAATTCGTTTTATTTCACGTTGATTACTACCAGTGTAACCATGAGCTAAAAAAATAGAAAGCTAAAAAAAAAGTAAAAACAAACTAAATGACTTGAAAAAACAAGCTAAAAACAACCAGATCTTTGTCATACAATTTTAAGGTTCTTATTTAATTTTTGATATACCATTCCTTTTTTATATACGTACAAGACAGTACCAGAAAAAAACAAAATACCGCACACCATATAATTCGAATCATTTTTGGAAGGTAATTCCGAACATTTTGTTTGTACCAAACGTTTCGTCATATCTTCGACATTACAGTCCGATGTTAATGTTTGGCATATTGACGTTTGTGTCTTGAGAAGACTATTTTTTTTTGCTTCAAAGACCATTGACCTCAAGTACCCCGTTCCACCAAATCTTCAGTTCTCACCATCCTGAAGTACCACTAATGTCAGAAAGCTTGCAAAAAATAATTAAACTTTTTACTTTGTAAGTATTTCGATTATTCCAGTAGAACTATTTAAAGAAATATTTTTAATTTATTTTGCCAAACGTAGGAACCTTTTCAAATTTTACGTCATAGCTTCGGCATTTAGAGTTTGATCTTAAAGTATAATGCGTATATCGATGTTTGTATCTTGAGACCTATTTTTTTGCTCCAAAGGTTATTGACATCAAGTACCCCGTTCTAGTACTCACCCACCAGATCTAAACTTCAGAACTTCAAGTAAAAAGTTTTAAGACCTTTGACCAGCACTTGGAAGGACCAAGGACTTGGGACTACAGACTCTAGCTTTTCCTTGGTTGCGGTGATATGTTTATAACACATAAAATAATGATTGATGAGTACAACTAAATTCATTTTTTTCCATTTTAGTCGAAATTCACTAGGTTTACTGCCTCCAATGGCTCGCAAATGCTTTTAAAATCGCAATACTACACATTCCATTTCCATCAGAAAAAGTGGGACAACACATAAAAAAACAGGTTCATAGCAATCGGTAAGATAGTTTTCGAGTTAATAGCAACACTAAAAAACATGTGCGAAATATCTTTTAGGCTAACAAAGTATCTTAGATTATAGCCAAACATGTTATAAGTCTAAAACTCGCTCAACCACACTTCGACACTCGCACTCACACACACACACATGCACACACGTTCAAGCAGAAATCCAAACTGTTCTAAACATTACTCTGTTTTTTCTTTTTGTGCTCTTATCGGCAGGAAAAAATCATTTACAAGCCATTTACATTCTACTATCTGTCACATGACAATGACAGCAGCAGAAGAACCAACATCACAGATATCGGATACCTTATAAATTCTTCTTTAGTAACAAAAGAAAAAAATTTTCTAGAATGTACGACTTTTATAGTTTGTCGTGAAAAACACTGGAAGAAAAATGTATACATTGCTTGCTACAATTGATATAAATTGTGCGTCAAATACGGTTTGTTGACGCCTCAGCTACAATGTAGATCCACTTCATCGCCTCACAAATAAAAGCAACCTGCAATTGCGAATTAAAGGCTAGCACGGAAGATAGCAAAAGAAAAAAATGCAGCAAGTTTTAAAGGGATAATCCTGAAAAATTGATTTCTTGACGAAGCAAAAAACCTGTCATACAATCCATTTTTAAGTATTATCCCCTATTGACATCATGTAAAAAAAAAATAAGAAATTTCATGGTGCTGTAAAATTCGATGGTAAGAAATAGAATCGATGATACGGTTTTGTGAGGAATGCTGTCTTGAGAACGCTAACACTGTCTGTTAAAAGTCAAAAGTTATCTAAAGAAACCCTTAAAAATATGAATATTAAGTTGTTTTTTTAATTTCATACGATTGTTTGCAATTGACATTAATATCATTACTATTGTGCAACGTAAACCATAAGTTTTCCCTTACAAAAAACAAAAACTTGCCTACAACTAGGTACTTACAAAAAATCGATTGTATTAACATATATTTACCACAATGCTTTGTTTCATTAACTGTGTAAATATGTATGTGTGCACACCCGCAATGCGTTTGTGCTGATAAGTGTGTTAGCATAATTTTGACAACAGTTTTAAGGCCAAAAATTAGAGGATTTAATATTTAAGCTGATTAAAATTTAGAATATTTGAATCTAGAGCTAAACAGATGGGAAAACAAATATGCATTCCAACCTGATCAGTGTAACAAATGTTGTAATCCATTTATAAACTCTATATAACTAAAAAAACCATAATATTATGCAAGTTTGTGAAAGTGCGTTTTTTATTAATTTGTGTGTAAATTTTTTAGTATTTTTTTTTTAATGCTTTCGACTTAAACTGGTTCATTTTCAACTTTATTCGGTGAGAGTTTTTTCAACCATTTTTGTGTTTTTGAATTTGGTAGTTAAATTTTTGGCGTTGATGAGTTATTACAGAATCATTATCAAAAGAGTATCAATTATACGATTAAATAGGTTTTGGCATTATAATAAACATTCTTGTCAGAAAAAAAACAAGAAATATATAATTTTAAGAATGTGACTGAAGAAAAAGTTTTTATTGTAATTTTGTTGTTTATAATCGATTTTTTACAGAAAGGGTGCGGAAAACTGATGAATCGCCTTGAGCAGCAAAGCTGCTAACTAAGTTTCTGTGTCAAAGCAACGGGCCAATTTTAAAAATAAATATTTTTTTAACTATTTTAAAAACTGGCTGTATTCTTTTACTTTGCAGAAACATGCAATAATATAAGTTAGCTGATGATATTTGCTTTGCAATGCTATATTTACCTTTTTAAAATGTTTATTTTTAACGTTTTATGAACCTAAATAAACAAAAACTATGCTCAACCTTAGGGCTTTTCCTTTAAAGGCCAACATGACAAAAAATTTGATGTAATGGCCTTGCATACCAAATTTATAGCTACAGCCATTGGCTCAACATTTTTGCCTTCATCTCTTCCCTTACTGATACATATTTTGCAAAAACAATAATTATCAAGCATTATGCGTCGGTACACATGCACATTTATATCGAAAACTAGAGCCAATCCATAACTTTGGCTGCCAGGAAACGTATCTAACGGTTATGATTTTTTCAAAGAAGTCAACAAATAATCGTTATCCCGCTACCTCGTCTTGATTTATGTGGTGCAGCCCTTCTCGCAGATATGGTAGATTCTTTATTATCGCACCTTGAAATAGAAAGGCATCGCTTGTATTGTTGGACTGATTCTACAATAGTGCTTGCCTGGCTTTGTAAGCCCCCATGTTCCTGGACAACCTTCGTAGCCATTAGAGTTTCAAAAGTGGATGAGAAGGTAGGAATTTACAATTGGTTTCATGTAGATAAACATGAAAACCCTGCAGACTTAGCAACGCGTGGAGTTACGCCACAAGAGCTAGTTGACAACGCTCTTTGGTAGCATGGACCTTCTTGGCTCACAATCGAACGGTCAGCGTGGCCAAGCATGGCTCCAAGCATGGCTCCAACCCCAGCTCTAGAAACTTCGTTTGAGCGCAAAGCTGTAAAAGTAAACTTTGCATATTTTTCGAAATATGAAGACATTCTGGAGCGCTTTTCTTCCCTATCGCGCGGACTGAGAGTACTAGCTTACGTGTTTCGCTTTCTGCATCGCACCCATTTGTGCACCCATTCGTGCGATGCAGAAAGCGAAACACGTAAGCTAGTACTCTCAGTCCGCGCGATAGGGAAGAAAAGCGCTCCAGAATGCAATATTGGATCCCACGAGCTAAAAATCTTATAAAATCAACTCTGCATAACTGCAAAACATGTGTTGTACACATGAAACGCCAAAGAACGCAAATAATGGCTGCGCTGCCAGCCGAGCGAACTGTCATGTCACGGCCATTTGCTGCGACTGGCATTGACTTCGCTGGCCCATTCGACATAAAAAGCTACATACGTAGATCTTGTCGAATCAGTAAGGGCTACGTTTGTTTATTTGTGTGCTTTTCTACTAAGGCAATTCATCTGGAGGCCACGAGCGATTTATCAACCGCTACTTTTCTAGCAGCTTTCTCTCGATTTGCTTCTAGGCGTGGCTGCCCAGCAAATGTGTACTCTGACAATGGTACAAACTTTGTCGGAGCCTCAAATGTCTTAAAAAAGGATTTTAAAACCTTTCTAAGTGCGTCACATTATGCCATACTAGCGCAATATAGTCATCAAGAAATCGCATGGCATTTTATTCCAGCCGGTGCTCCCCATATTTAATATTTAAGCTTTGGAAAGCTGGAGTCAAAAGCATTAAGAACCATTTTAAAAAAAATGGCCGGATGTCTTAAGTATACTTTCGAGAAATTTACTACGCTACTGAATCGAATCGAATCGTGTCTAAATTCGAGGCCACTTTCCGCCATGTCCGAAAATCCTTCTGATTTTCAATCTCTGACTCCAGGTCATTTCTTGGTTGGCGGCCCACTGCTCTCGCCAGTTGAGCCAGAAATATCTGATCAGCCACTCTCTCTTGTCAATCGATGGCAAAAGGTGAAGGCGATGCATCAACATTTTTGCCACCGATGGAAAGATGAGTACCTGAAAGAGATGCATCGGCGTGCAAAGTGGAAAATTCCTCAATTAGACTTCAATGTCAACGATTTAGTCGTTGTCAAAGAAGATAATTTACCAGCGAATGAATGGCGATAAGGTCGAATTTTAAAAACATACGTCGGTAGCGATAATAAAGTTCGCGTAGCTGATGTTCGCACCGAGAGAGGTTGTAATACACGACCGATCGTGAAACTAATCGCGCTACCAGCGAATTAGCTCCGTCACCATCTCTTTTTATCTTAATCGTTTCTTTTCCTTTCTTTTTTCTTTTCTTCTTGTTTTCGTCTCTCAGGATGTCTACCACCAACCTTGTGCGCGACTTGTTTGAAGAGATGCTTCTCCAGACGGACTCTGAAATGGCCATAAGTGAGCCTGACACCGCAGAGACGCGCAGCGCCACGATCCCAAAGTGTCGCTTGTGCTCTATGGAGCACAATCTGGTGTCGTGCCGGCGGTTCATAGCTATGAACCTGGAGGAGCGGTTGAGAACAGTACTACTCCACTTTTACTGTTCCAACTGCCTTTCAGCTGTTCATATGCGAAAGGACTGTCGGAGCGATATCAGATGCCGTCATTGCGGTGAAGATCACCACAGCATGCTGCATACGCACGTTCGGGTCCGATTAAGTCGAGCACACTCCCGAAGACCACGTGGAAGACGCGCGAAGCAGCCAAAACGACAGCCTGCATCCGCAGCTTGCCGACAAACGACGAGGGTTTGGGTTGGAACTGAAGAGTTCGCCTTGGAAGGGCCCGCAGTCGACGTTCCAATTAGCGTCGTCGTCGAGGGACGACGTCCCGAAGCGGTCCTCTTCCAAGAAGAGACCGCAGTCGATGCTACCGTTTGCGTCATCGTCGAGGGACAAATTCCCGAAGCGGTCCCCCCCCACAAGACCCGTAACGACGAGCATTCAACGGGTAGTTTCTCTACTACCAACCGCCATCATCAGTACTTGGGCCAATGGACTACTTGTCCAAGAGCGGGCCATACTCGACGCCTGCCTCTCGCAAACCCGGATCCCCCGAGAATTGGCCGTAAAGTGGCAACTTCCTACGTCGGTAGTCGACGGCAGAGAAGTCTGCACTCTGGCACTTCGTGGTCGGTTCACATCGGCTGTCCACATTGAAACCACCGCGATGATAGAACGGCATCTAGAGGTCGTCACCCCGTCTAAGGACATAGACGAGAGGATCAGTCAAAGCTATCCAAACATAAATCTGGCTGATCCTCAGTTCTACAAAAGATCACCGGCTCGGATCCTGTTGGGCACCGATGTTTACTCCCGGGTCATGCAGCCTAGCATTCTACCGGCTGGTTTTAGCATGCCGTTGGCCCAAAACTCCATTTTTGGTTGGGTCTTATCAGAGCAGGGTGCCTGGTAACGTCTTGCATTCCTGCAAGGCGGGTGGCATGTTCACGCCACTGGTGGATGCCCGGCGCTAGCGCGGGAGTGTCGTTCTCTCATCATTTAAACTCTTTTCATATTTTCTTTTGGGCAGCGCTTCTCGCTGCCTTGTTTTCAAAACTTTGTTTGGTTTAAGGTTCACTAATAAAACACCTTTAGTTCCATTCACTTCGAATTCTCTCCGTGTTATTACTTTAAACCTAGTTTCCCCAGTTTTCAATAAAACATTTAGTTTCTCCCACCCCGATATATTCTCGAATTTACATGAGAATTCAGTCAAAAATAAAAGTTAAAATTTGACTAATTTTTTCGATTAAATATCGAAAAATATCACATTGCTATATGAAAATATCGAATAGACTTACTCTTTCTATTTGACTTTTTGAATAGAAATTTCGAAAATAACTGTTATTATAACAGAAGCGTAGATTTCATAGAACATGTCATTAGCTCTTTAACAACCTATTTATTTATTTTGTTTACTAATTTAAATTTTTTCCTAAATTAATTATTTAAAATTAATTAACTAATTTAAATCCTCTAGAAAAACCTGAAAAAATATTAAAAAATTATTTATTCCACCCTGTGGGCCATTTTACCGTTTTATATTTACATACATTGCATGGAAAAATTGGTTTTTTGAAGAGATAGAAAAATAAGGTTGACTTCTTTTTTGTACGATTTTATATGGCTTATGCTTATCCATGGTTTTCACTATGTCATTTTTAAGACAACACAAAAGTTTATCACCTGAAATATCACCTTAATAAAACTCTAGAAACATTTTCGCAAAGCTACATTTAATAATTTAATTTTTTTTAATTTTTCAAAGATTGCCAAAGTCAGAAAAAATGTCTACATGTTGTTGTTTTTAATTTGATTGGCAACAACTGACCACTGAAAATTACATAGTGAAAACCAAGCATTACAACTTTTCGGGTAGCAAAAACTAATTTTTTCTAAGATTATATTTATAATTATCTATTTAATAGTACCTTTTTTTATGATACATGATTTATTAATATCCTTATTTTATAAATACTAAAAATGTGAACTTCGTTCTTAACGCTTTAATATAATGATATTTATTTATATCCTTTGATTGGTAAGGATTATTTAGGACATTTTTTCAAGAAAATTACTTCTGAAGCTGTTTAACTTTATAAAACAAAACAAAATTTTGAAAAAATTAATTTTGGGATAAAAAATCGATGACTTTTAATGATAGAAAAAGTTTTTAAATTTTTGTGCTTAAGTAAAACAATTTTTACAAATTAATGATATATCATACGAAAAAATGTAAGAACTGTGAATTTCACTTTAAATTATTTTTACAAAAAACACAACTTTTCGTTATTTTTTGAGAGATATGTAAATTTGCCAAAAATATTAAAAAAATTTCTGTTGATATAGCAGTATATATAATTTTTTTCTTTAGTGATTTAGTTGAACTTTAAAGAAAAAAATACTTGAAAAAATCTATTGGGAATAAGCGGCAAACTAAGTCTTAGAATCTAATGTAAACATTTTAAATTTGAGCTGATGAGTTTGCATAAAAATATGCGTTGTACTAACAAAATCTACCGTTTTCAAGATACCTCAAAGGTTTTGAAGTCAATACTTGGGAATTTTTTTAACAAACTTTTTTTAAAATTGCAACCTATCTTTAATTGTAAAAACAATCTAAAAAACAATCATATTGCACAAGCCTCGTCACCTAGACCTTTCATCCGATCTCTTAATATTCTGGAAATCCCTTACTGAAAAGAACTTATAATTTAAATGGTTATATTTTGGGTCTTAGGTCATTTAATTTCAAAACGACCATGTTTCTGCACATCTATAGTGCAGTACCTTTTGAATGATATACTCTTGATTATACTTCTTAAGTAAAAAAAACGTTAATAAAAACGTTTGATATTCACGTATTAAAATAAAATATTTTGAATAAATATTTGTCGTGTTCTTATTGAGTTAAATACGCAGAAACATTTTTCATCCCATGAGTCATACTATATCTAATTTAAGTAACGATATCTTTTTTATTCGTGGTGGCGGTAACCTAATAGTAGAGTGCTTAACCCGTACCTTTAAAGCGGGGTGCACATTAGCGATCATGAATGACAGTCATGCTCAAATTCTCTCTTTTTACGCAGGTTAGCGTGTGTGACATTTCTTCATTCAACAGTCAACCACAGAAATTTTTGTGATTGAATTTGTGGGTGTCATTCAGGATCGCTAATGTGTACTCCGCTTAAGAACCGTTGTTTAACCCTCAGCTCAGACAGAATTTTTTTAAATTGAATTAATATTTCTGTTCAGCCACTTACTCTCTGCAGACAATGCAAAACCTCAGAGAGTCTAGATTGCCATATAAAGTTTGTTGAGAACATAAGCTATTCGGAGTCGGCATAAAAATTGTAGGTCCAGTTCATGAAAATATGTGTTCAAACATTTAATTTGATCAATAGAAGCTCGATCAAAGTCCTTCCAAGGGCTGCAATGGACAATTTATTTTATTATTATTCATCTTTGTTATTCACTGCGTGGGACAAGATTTTGTGAAAACTTCACTTACTCATATATTGGTGATATGTATCTATTTAACTGTTTTAGATATTCTAAAGTCTTAAATCTAGACAATCTTAGATTGAAAAAGTTACTTAAAAAAAACTGTTTTGATAAAACCGATAAATTGATTTTCGAAATCTTTCCAAAAAGCCCAATTTGACGCAAATTGTGTAAAAATTTAAACATTTACAACGCTTTTAACAAAAGACATATAAAACATATTATCTATTTAAATCTTAAATCGAATTTCAGTTCAATATTTTGAGTCCCCATTCAAATATGAAAACATTTTTTTTTAAAGTCAAGTTTGCAACTATGGCAAAGCAAACAGCCATGTATTTTTACCAATTCTTATTTTTTTTATTAATATTTTGAATTAATTTTGGATGACACTCCTGTGGAATATTTGATTTGGCTTCCTTTTGTTCCGTTATAATGTTGTGTTTCCTTCTCTTGCTATTGTTTTGCTTATTTCCGTTATTTTGCTATTGTTCGTCGTCGTTCTTGCCTTTATAAGTGGCAACAACAGCTAGCTCTACTACACGTGCTGCATATATAAAATTGATTTTGTTGTCTCGTTAGCTGAAATGCTATGTATATACAATGTATGTGTTTGTATATATCTATGCATATATATGTATATAATATTAAACAAACTTATACAAATTCATATTTTTGTATAAGTATGAGCAATGCTCATCATTGAGTATGATGGCATTGCTCTATATTTGCGAAAGAAGACAAGGCAACGGATCGCATGTATGCGAATAAAGAAAAGAAAAATGCCACAAAAAAAAAAAATACGAAAATTAATATTTAATTTTTATTAAATGTCTCTGCATGCATAAAAGATTAACATATTGAATATGTTTGTGTGTGTGTATGTTTATCCTTTTATTTTGGTGTTTACGTAATTTCGCACAGATTTCAACCTAGTTGAAGTTTGCTCAAATGTGTTAGCATGAGCTATTAAGCTGGCTAACGTTAGAAAGAAAGTAAAAAAGGAAACAAAATTATTATTTCAATTAATGTATCTCATTTGCCAGACATGTCAAGAAGTTAATCTAAAAATGTGTTTCAAAAGTTAGACATTCGTTTTTCTAACGGATTTCATGCGGGCTTTTCATGTGAATTAATGAATAAATGTATAAAAGCGAAACATACATAAAAAGCCTAAAGTTTGCAGTTGACTTGAAAGACGTTCAAATAAAAAATATTTGCTGAGCGAGATAACTTTTTCAAACGAAAGAAAGTGTATTAGTTATAAAATGTGTGTTATGAAAGCAAACAGTATACATTTATTTTTAGCGACTTTGTTTTCGGTTTGGGTTCTAAAAAACGTGGTGTTTAAAGGCTTTTTATAATTTTTTTCTATTATTTTTTTACGCAAAATCATATTTTATAAGTACAAATATAAAACGTTGTTAAAAACAGACCGTTCTTATATTTTTCGTTATTGACTTAGGATTTCGAAATATTGGACAAAGTAAAATCAATAATAAAAACAAATTAGGTACATATTGTTTTATATTGAAAAAAGTAACCTTTAGCCTAAATAAAATCCTAAAAACTCATTAAAAGGTTGAAGAAATATCACATTATTTAACATTTTATTCATCAGAATTATTTTGATTAGTAAAAACATACTTCGTTTTGAAAATAGGAACACACTGAAGTCCTTAAATCAAAGCAGAACAAAAATTTGTTTCAAACTATGCTTTCCGTGAAATCTGTGAAAATTTCAGCTGATAGCTTAGAAGTGCAACTGGTGCTAAGCTTTCAGCATAACAACAGTATCAAGTGTTATTCGTTAGACTGAAGACAAGATTAAATAATTTATTTCTTTCGAAATGTACTAAAGAGATTTTAAAATATTTACAAAACCTTTGAAGTGCAAACTTTCAATTAAAATAGTGGTTTAACATAAAAATGTTAAAACAAAAGCGATTCAAGCAAAAATGGGCAATACGAAAATAACATCATATTGGAGTAATTCTATTGGTCCAGTTAGCCTCGCATGGCATAGCAGCGCATGCAATGCAGATAAGCGGCTAGCACACATCAAACAAAATGGTGATTATGCAAAATGATGCTAGCACACATCATCGTGCAAGTGAAAGTCATACCACTTCAAAAACGGTTTCCAACAAGACTCGTTGCTTGCAAGCGAAAGCATCGAATAACATGAAAACAATCCACAAGGCTTTTGAGAGTTTTGGAAGTGCTTGTGTCTTTACAATTTCTAC
This sequence comes from Dichetophora obliterata, assembly GCA_963920525.1. NCBI lineage: Eukaryota > Metazoa > Arthropoda > Insecta > Diptera > Sciomyzidae > Dichetophora > Dichetophora obliterata. The sequence continues at coordinate 132,869,224 of OY986438.1, read as the reverse complement.
AAGCAAGAAATTAAGGCTACGCAAAAATTTTACGGATTTAACAAAATTATTAATATCTTCCCAGAGTAATCCATAGAGGATGGGTGAAATGTTTTACCAGGCCGTGTTATTTTCCCCTTCCAACATCTTTTTTGCTGTGGTTCTCCTCTGTGGGTTTTCCTACAAATAATTTAGAAAAATGTCGAAAATACTGTATATCTTTATTGAATTTACTCCTAGAGGAGTTAAATTTATGAGATGATCCTTTACTTTTTTCAATATGGCTTTCAAATAAAGCAAGAACAGTCTTTATACCTAAAGAAGAGAAGACATTACTCACTACTCTTAAATATGTCAGGAATATTAGCCTAACATCATTCCTCCTGAAGACGTTAGAATGCCTATAAGATCTGTATCTTAGCAGCAACATTGTCTCTGAACTGCATATAGCAAGGGAAGGTCCAAATAGCAAGGGAAGGTCGAAAGATCCTTCCTGCAATACGAATTAACTTTTGTTTCTTTATTAGACGTAGAAGTAGCATTCAATAACGTCACGCCAGAATCAATACGACGTGACTTTCTTAAATTAGTTCTTAAATAAAATCATTATTTATCTTTCAGATAAGCTACTCAACTGCAGAGTAATCTTACAGACTAAGGTGCATATAGCGCCGTAAGATCAGTACCTCTTGGCACGCCTCAAAGCATTGTGCTAACTCCATTATTCTGAAATATGGTAGGGAACAACGTAGTGTTGTCTCTAGAAAGGGAGGCCTGTGTAGTGGCAGCCTATGCCGAAGACCTAGCAATCGAAGTCAAAGGCAAAATTCCTACTATTCCATGCAACGTTATGCAAAGAGTTTTTTGCAAACCTAAGCTATAGGCCATACCCTGTGGTCTAGGAGTAGGTTAGGTTAGGTTAAGGTGGCGGCAGGTCCTTAGACCAGCCCACTTACACCATATTTTTGGCCCGTTGTGATACCACAGAAAGGATGAATGGAGTAATCAAGTGAAACTTTTGTGTAGGATGTTCTTAATGTGGCAGAAGCTGTAGAAACATATGATATTAAATCTGAAGCCATTGTTATGCCATGACCTCAGTCAAATGAAGTTACTAAGCGTTCTTCTCTACAAACTTTTCCAACCACCACCAAATACAACTTTTCGTCGTAAATTGATGTGTTTTAAGTTCCTTTGATTACGAATAAGGAAATAACGGTTATAGCGCAGGACCATGGCCGACCCAGGATTCGAACCCGAGACCCCTGAGAGATAGTCAAGCGCACTATCACTAGACTATCGAGACCGCCCTAAGAGTAATCCGGTGAAAACAAAACCAGTGCTTTTCATCAGGAAACACCGTTCCTCCTACCAATCCAGCTAAATGAGTCTGCACTTTCCCTTTCAGATAATGCAAAGTATCTGGGACTCATTCTTGATAGGAAGCTGAAAATAGCATTTTCATTTTTAAGACAGTATTCTAGAGTAGAAAATTGGAAAAATTTAAGAATTTTTTTTATATGTATAGTATAAAAAAAATATAAAGTTTGTATATTTATGAATATGCCTTTAATAGGATTTTTTAAATACAAATTTTTTTAAAGTTATAGCCATTTTAGTGTCGTCAGTTAGACTGCCTGAAACTTAATTTGAAAGCTGTAAATGCTTATTTCTCGACACTTCTTTTTCCAACACGCTTGACATGATTTCTCAAGTTATAATGGACCGATTAACTTTAAATTGAGCGTTAGACCTTTTTATATATCACTCTATGGCTCGAAATAGAATTTTATAAAAATTTTGTTTTTTAATTTTTAAAAAAAAATTCTTACTTTAACTGGAGATTGATTTAAACAACTACTTTTCAGTCAAATATGAAGCCATTTCAAGGAGATTATTTTTCTTTTCATAACTTACTTAAATGGGTTTTTTCGAAAAACCGGCATCGTATAATTTGCCAAGTTTTGAGTTCTTATGGAGTAACTTCGCAATATTCGATTAAAAATGTTAAAAAAGCTATGTGTTCATTTTGGTTTTTAATATAGAATTTAAATTATGTTCCTTTGTTGTACTTATGCTGAATTTTTTTTGCAAGAAAAAAAGCATAGACAATGACAAATCTATTTAATAACAATTCAATTACCTAAAAACGAAATGTGAACTTCCAACGTTTATCCATTTTTTACCTCCTCTTGAGCGTTTTTTGGAGGTATATTCTTTGTTTTTCTTGAAATACATTCACTACCGCAATTCTTCAATCTTTTATTCTTATTATCAATTAAATATTCAACATTGGACTTTCTTTTTATGCATCTATTGCACTTATCATTTACATTAGCTAGATAATTTAGCTCTTATAATTTTGTGTGTTACTTACAACTTTTTTCAACTGACTTACATTTTCTTATTGCTTTTCGATAGCGCTAAGATGCATATTTTTTCCGATTTGGTATTTTAGCAATGTAAAAGAGTCATGTAAACGGCAATCTGCAATGAAATCGGGGTTGTAAAAAGTGGCTTTTGCAACGTTATTCGCGGCTATGCTTAAATTAACAATCCTCTTTTTTTATGACTAGGATTGAAATCGTGTCAAGATGGACACATTATTTCCCCCCCTGTACTTCATTTCTATTCTCTATTTTTTTAAATTTTTTTTGTAAATTCTTAAGGTATGAATAAATAACTGAATTTATGCTGAAAATATTAATTGGTTCTATTTTATAGGCCTACACTTGAATACTGCCTTAAGACAAATTTTAAGATCATTTTGGTAATTTTTGAAGCAAATTTGTAAACAAAAAAAAAAAAAGACACAGTTTCGATAGTATTGTAAGTATAGACGTAGAATTCCTTTTTATACAGTAATAGAGAAAAATTCTGTGTTTTTATTTATTTATATTTTTGAATACTATTTGAAAGCATTTTAAAGCATAAAGAATAAAAATTATTCAAAAACAAATTTGTTGTTGTTGTATTTCTTCAAACTTACCTGATCTAAGAAGCTTCGTGAGCAATAATTCTTTTGCTCTGGTAGCAAGATCTCTTTGTCCCGCTTTTCATTCCGCAATAATTGCCATTGCCGCAAGCAGTTTGCCGATTATTTGCCCGAATGAGGGTGTTTACGAAAGTCCTCTTTAAACCCGAGTAGTCAACAAACTGCTTCCGGGGAAAGCAATTATTGCTCATAGAATTGCCGAGTGAAAAACGGCCTTTGCAGCGCATGCAGAACCAAAACAACAATATCAGGAGCTAGTCGCAACGTTGCCAGTTATGTTGGAAAAATCCCATTCGTGGTAATTTTTAATTGCCCTTAGGAATTTTTGTTTTTGGGAATTAAATTTTTTAATTCAGTGGGGTATTTTTTAATTGGCGTGGGAGTTCAGTGGGGTATTTTTTAATTTCCGTGGGAGTTCAGTGGGGTATTTTTTAATATCCGTGGGAGTTTGGTAATATTCTTCTTAATTTTTTTCTTTTTTAGTAAGCAAAATTTCTTTGTGGTATTTCTAAATGTTTTTTAAATTTTTTGTGCATATGGGACTTATTGTGGTATTTTTTAATGCGAATGAGATTTTTGTGGCAATTTTAAATGTATATGGAATTTGTGGTGGTATTTTTAAAACGCGTGGTATTTTTGTGGTAATTTTTAATGATAGTGGGATTTTTTTTATATGTTTTTATTGCGGTTGAAACTTTTTGTTTATCTTTACCATTGTAATTTATGTTACTGTGAAAAAAGTAACTTTTTTTCGGAATTGTTTTAAATTTTAACTGGCAACCTTGGCTAGTAGTAGTACATTTTTTTGTAGATACATACTGTCTCTCAAGATACATGCATCTGTATTCTCTATTGTATTACAACCCAACAAGCCATGAATGTCACTGTTCCAGCTAAATGATACTTAAAACGGCAGTGTCTGATTTTTTGGTATAAAAACGACATGTTTTTGTACCTTTAAACCGTTCTCTATATAATTGTAAAGACCTTTTTTATATTTATCAAGAATCGAATTGAAATTTATGTCATATTCGCTTGATGCGTCGTTTGCTCTTGTTTTTTTCCCTCTCTTTCGCACCCATTCGCCCAAAAACTCTGAAATATGCATTGAATTTTGTATTGAAATCAAGGTAGTGCAGTTTAGTTGCCGTTTAGTTTAGTTTATTGTTGAGTTTATTGTTGCAAGTTAATAAAATCCATTTTAAGAAAAGGGTTACAATTGTTTTACAACAAATAAAATTAATATACAACTAAAAGTTTTCTATATGACATTGTTATTTATTCTGTTAATTTTTTATGATTTAAATACAAATTCTAACTTTTTGATAGTTTAAATCATTCTTCATTTTAAATATAAAATCTAGTTGTTTGATAGTTTAAATCATTCTTCATTTTAAATATAAAATCTAGTTGTTTGATAGTTAAAAATCGTTTATTGAGCTTTAGGTCAGATAAAAACAATTAATTGCTCTAATTAGTTAATCAAACAGCTACATAATTAAACAGCTAGTGATGTTTTCCTTTTCATATTGAAAGTGTTGTTGTTTCTTTGGAAAAAATTCGTTAGAGAAATTAATTGCTCTAACCTGACCTAAAGCTCAATAAACGATTTTAAAGTATCAAATAACTAGAATTTCTATTAAAAATCAAGAATTATTTAAACTATCAAACATTTAAAATTTGAATTTAAATCATAGAAAATCAACATTAATATACAACTTAACAAATGGTACGCTTATATTAAACACACAATGCATAGTTTGCTGACAACAAAACGGTCCCCTTCAGTGCTTTTAAAAGTGCACTCCGTTTTCAAACAAACCTATTGGTTTTCTGGGAAACGAAATAAAATTAAAGCAACTGATGTGTATTTATGTATGTATATTTTACATACATATTAATAAAAACAACAACAACAAGAACAGAAGCAGCACAAAAACTACCGACATGATTACGAACCAAACGAACACACACAACAACAACCATAAATAACCACAGCACAAGCAGCTATTGAAGCAGCTTGTGCATTTCTCATACGAATATATGAATTTTTCATCTTCTAAAATTTTGCTATTTTATTAGACGATGAATATTAAAGGCTGTAGGTATACCCCAATGTGTCAAATATCACTTCAAAAAAAATTTATGAAAATGACCCCCATACAAACCACGTTGTAAGACGTAATTCTACGTCAAAATATGATGCTTTTATCTGCTATCTTAAAAATAAAAATTCCCTTTTCTGGTTTCCAGGGAGAAATTATTCAGAATCGTTAAAAAAACTGATAATTTCTGAACGTACTAAGAAAGCAATAATTGCAATGTAGAACTTGCAAAAAACTATAGAAGCAAGATAAATTCCCCCCCCCCCCCCCTTATCTTTCACTGGCTATACGCAGGGGGTTATAAGACCTATTCTTCTATATGGAATAGCGATATGGTGGCCATTTTTGGACAAGGTCACAAGGAGTATGAAAAAACCTAGGAACCATATTCAATAAATTAAATTTCATTAAAACAAGATCTGATTACTCCAAACCACTGCGTTGCTTTGATGTAAATTGCTGCACGTTTATTCCACCCAGGACATATTGGAATAATGGTTTGTCGTGGAAACCAGGGTATCAACACTACTATAGAGATGGCTAAAGGTTAAATGACAAGGTCGGGTATGGGATATCCTTGGCTCGTAGGCGTCCTGATCACTATATTGTTGTTCAAGCCGAAATGATGCCAATAAGGGAAGTTGCCAGCTTTCTCTCGGAGAATTTGATCTCAAAATGAGAAAAATACATTTTTTCCGACAGCCAGGCTTCTATCAAATCGATAAAACAAGTACCCATCAACTCTTAAGTAGCCATAGAATGCCGTGCTGCATTGTGCGAAATGTCAAAGTTTTTAACATAAACTGAATATGAATATCAGGGCATAAGGGCATACGTGAAAACAATAAAGCAGACGATCTTGGGTTAGAACTAGTGTCCGACCGAAACCGAAATTTTGGCCGAAACCGAAACCGAATATTCGGCCATTTTATAATATTCGGCCGAAACCGAAACTGGTTATTAATATGAATATATAATTTTTTACAAATAATTTTTTTTAACAATTTTTAAAAAGAAACAAAAGTACTTTCATACACATAAGAAAATAATTTAATATAAAAAAGTATTATGTGAATATAAAAGTTTATAATAATTATTAATTGAAGTTTACTATAACAAAGGTTTATTAATCCAGATACTTTAAATAAACTGTCAGTCAAGGGAGTATAATGTAGAAAATAGGAAATGACAATAAGCAATGTTGCTTCTGTACTAAAAAAAAAAGGGGCATTTTATTTTTTAATGGCACAACTAGTTTACATTTATTTTCAAGATTTTAGAATTCTTTGAAAGAAAATATTTGCAAATATAAATTTTTATTAGCCCTACGGCAATTTGTCTGTTCATTATTTAAAATATTTTTTTCAATTAAGTAAGGGTTGATGCAAAATGCAGTTGCAAATATGCGAAATTCAATATTTTGCACTATTAACACATCAAGCATAACAATAAGAAAAATTCAATATTTAAAACAATAAAATAATTGCCAACTTAGGAAAATATATTTAAAGAAAAGTTGGAGCTAAGTTTAAAAAAAAATCCCCTTATTTGTTTGTGTGGGCTTACATTACTTGGTTTTGACATAAGATTCCTAAACACCTGCAGCGCAGTCGCTTCTTATAATACCTGGGTTAATATACCTTGACTATAATAATAAGTGAGATAATTTTTATTATATTTTTTATTACAAAAACATTGCATACATTATATCTTCAGTACACACTCAAAATAGTATGCACCTACATTTTGATAGAACTACAAAGCAAAGTATTTTTGTTTTTTTTAAAGGTTTAGTTTTATATAAATAGAAATATTTCGTTTTCTTTTCCTTTATTCACACACACAAAATTCGCTCGGAAGTTTATTTATCATCTTTTGGCTTCAGTACCTATAAAACCTTCATTTCAATTGCAATAAAGATGATAGAATCGAAAATGATTGTATAGAAGACATAAAATTAACCAAAATGTTTTGCGTAAACTCGATAAATCAAGTTATAGACGAATTAATAATTTTTGTTTTGTACAATGCGTTGCAAATATTTTTATATTTGAATGAAATGACTGATGCAAGAAGTTTTTACCAAAAGTTTCGGCTAGTTTCGGCTAGTTTCGGCTAGTTTCAGCCATATTGAAGCTGAATAGTTGAAACTAACAGAAACTGACAAAAAAGACCGAAACTGGCCGTAACCGAAACCGAAACCGAATATTCGGTCGGACACTAGTTAGAACCCACCGAGCATTCCGTTAGCAACTATTTAGCTTCTGCTCAAAGAGTACACCATATCTAAAGTCAACTTAAGATGGGTTGAACTTTCTACCTATAGAACAACAAGACTTATCTGGCCGACTCTAGAGCTAAAGCGATCGAGAGCCCTTTTCTCGCTGGGAAGACTGGATGTAGCCATGCTAGTTGCCGATAACATAAGGTAGTGCTTAATAGGCAGACATGCCTGCAGCTTCGAAGTCATCGAAAACAATTTTTGCAGAAGCTGCAGGGACGAGAAGGAGGAAGAAATAATCTCCCACCTTCTATGTTCCTGTCCCGCGGTCACTAGAACAAGGCACAAATATTTGAGGTCGTTCTTCTTTTCTGAGATTAACAACAAGGATAAGCGTTAAACATTAAATAAGCTTTATCAAAAGCTGAATGGGGTTCCACTCGGACTGAAAGACAAGTGTGCAAATGTCTCAAAATAGATCTTACTGGTCTAAGAGAGCCGAGGTACATGCGTTATGTTTTTCCTCACACATAAAACGGCGGCAGTCTCAACCAAAACTGTTTAATGTCTTTTAAGGTTCCCAAAAAACACTAAAAGAAAAATGTTAAGAATATTTCATTTATCTTCCGAATCGACGCATAAAGTGTATAATTGTATGGTCATAAATAATAAAACAACAGATTGTGCCGATAGCCAGCTTTCAGTTAAAACACTAGCTTCTTGCTTTAAAAAACCAAAGCATAACGGAAAAATAAGACTCATCTAGAACAGATGGCAACCCTGGTAGAGTTAAGACCATGATCTAAAAACAACTACTGTTTTAATGTGATACGATTAGATTTAAAATGAGAACATTTAAATTCTTACGAATTGATTCGAACAAGTGTCAAATCATTTAAGACTTTAACAGTGGGTTGGTCACAGCTAAATCACTCAAGACTACTAAAGAGCGAGATTTAGCAGCCTTTGAAACAGTTATGTCAGGTTTGCTGTGTGATTGACTCTATACAAAGTTGTTGTTGTTGTTGCTTTCAAATTTACTTGATCTAACTTGAAAAAGCTCACAATTAAAATCATATATTAATTAATTTAATTAATTAATTATACAATACTATTATGTTTTCAATCTCAATACTTTTTAAAACTAATCCTCCCATTTTCCATCGTTCTGGGGATCCCCATACAAAAACTACTAAAAATTAAAAAAAAATCAACAAAAATAAAGGTCCCTAGAGTGTTAAAATATGTGAGCGAATCCTCAATTTTTCCCCTCCCACATGTCTTTTGAAGACACCCACCGCTATCTGCACTTCTCAAGTGAATGCAAAACGTAAAAATAAAAGCAGAACACGTATTATGTCTAAAAGCAAAAAAATGTTACTTTTACTTGTTACTTGTTTCTTGTTGCTTGCTTCTTTTCCATTTACTTAAACATTCACATGTTAAAACCTTGTCGGGCAGTAAAATGTAAATTTATAGCTGAAAGAATCAATAAGTTGTTTATATAGGTGCAAAATTTCACTGAAAGATATTTGCTTCTTGTCCATGAAGGACAATCAACTAACTAAGTCAACACTTTTGCAAAATGTCTATTGAGCAAAGCGTGCACGTAGCTCAACATTTTCCCAATGAAAATATGTGCAATATTTATATAAGAAATATAATCGAATACAAAGCCGCTTAAAGTGGATTTTGTATTGTGTTAAAATATTTTTCCAGGCATTTGCTTTTAATGATTTTTTATATGCATTCTAAGAATGTATCAATCGATAGCAAAGGTTTTATTCTGCCAACATCCTGTCAATAAAAATAATGAAAAATTTTTGGGCCTTCTTTTATAGTGAAATTTTAGATATTATGCTATGTAATATTAATATACTTTATTATTTTCTTCGCCTACATATTTTATGATTGGCCTTCACACGATGCTGGTTTTTCTTTGTGATATTTTGTGATTGATGAATTGAACAAAAAGAAAAAAGAAAAAAAATAATAAACCTTGACTTCGTGTAGCTTTATTTATGCATTTATTTTTTCTTTTCTTGGTCTATTTTCAAGGCTTTTTCTTGAATCTTATCATTCTTATTCTGCTCTAGAATGTATAAAATATTAGTTTTGTAAGACGAATACTTCGTTATTTGTCTTAAAATCATCTATTTTTCATTTTGAAAAGCCATGACAGCTTCATTGTCACTTGTTTGTTTCTTTTTGTTGCATTAAAAGATTTAATTAAATTATTTTTTAATTAATTTTGAAAAGTTCTCTAAAGTCGTCTTAGTCATTGTTGTCGTTGCTGCAGAAACAACGTTGTTGTTGTTGTTGACGTCTGATAAACTTCACTTTCATTTACAACGAATTAAATGTTGCTCATACGTCACGTAGTACGAAAAAAGATTTAATGCCAAAGCATTTTTAACGCCCTCCTAATGTTCAGATAAACCCATCAAAATACGTAAGCTTTGCAATTAATCAAAAGCAAAAAAAGCAAAAAAAGCAAAAAAAAGCAAATTTGAAATAAAAAAAGCAAACATAGGAGAAACGAAATTAAAATAAGAGGCCTGTGTGTGCCTCTATATCTAAAAAATAAATAACAACATCAACACACTCACACGCAATAAAAATAAGCTCACACAACGTAGATGAAAGGACACACCCACCATCGACATGAACGTTTCGGTGAATGTGTGTGTGTGTGTGTGTGTGTGTGTGTGTGTGTATGTTTGGGGATGTGTGCAATTTTATTTATTTAAGAGTATTGCTTGAAGGCATATTATATAGTCAGTTGTACTTGCTCCTACTTTTATTCGGAGCAGAGAAAAATAATAAAAGTTCTTTCACTTTCGTTGCTATGTGCAACCGTTAGCAAAATTTCTACCACTTGTACCTTCATTTTAATAATTATTGAGCAACTTTTAATTAATTGATAATGCTGTTAAAATATTTTGATGCATTAAAACAAAAGACAAAAAAAAAATGTTGTGAAACATTAAATCACTTTTAAAGAAAGATATTAAAAACAATTTCTTTGAATGGAAAAAGAATATTCAGTTGGTAGTTTGAAAAGTTATTGAAACAGAAAAACCTGAACTTTTGCTATTGAAAAAAGAAATTATGTCACTTAAAACAAATTAATGTTATAAGTTATTTCCATGTAAAGAATACATTTTTTAATCTTTTGCATTATATGTTTAAATTGTGCCAAACTTATATTAATTATTTGTGTTCACTCAAAAGACATACAGTTGCGGTCAAAATAATAGTAGCGCCCTTATATTCATACATGTTTGGAAAAATAATACTAGTATACGAATTTCGGATCCGGTAAGTCCATTTTCATTCCTATATGTACTTTCAACACTCGTTCCAACTCCGTACTAAGTTTCCTCCTATATTGTAAAACTTTCAAGATACAGGGTGTTTTACGGTTTTGGTACGTGTTTAGTATTATTGATCTAGAATATAAACTACTCACCATAAAATAAAAAATAATATTTTGTATTTTAGAAAAAATATCAACCTTTCCATCAATATATCAACCACTTTCGTGTCATGTGCTGCAGATGAGCTAAAATTTTGTGATTACTCAACGAAATATCAACGAATTTTGTATCTTTTGTTTTAGCTGAGCTGTAATCGTCCAAATTTAAAATATCTTTTTTTCATGTAAAAATACACTTAATCAACAGTATTTTTTTAAATTCTAACTTTGGATAGTAACAGCTCCGCTAAAACAAAAGATAGAAAATTTGTAGATATTTTTTTGGATAATCTCAAAATTTTTTCTCCGCTACAGCACATGACACGAAAGCGATTGATATACTTATGAAAAATCTGATATTTTTTCTAGAATACAAAATATTATTTTTTATTTTATGGTGAGTAGTTTAGATTCTAGATCAATAATACTAAACACGTACCAAAACCGTAAAACACCCTGTATCTTGAAAGTTTTCTAATACAGGAGGAAACTGAGTACGGAGTTGGAACGAGTGTTGAAAGTACATATAGGAATGAAAATGGACTTACCGGATCCGAAATTCGTATACTAGTATTATTTATCCAAACATGTATGAATATAAGGGCGCTACTATTATTTTGACCGCAGCTGTACTAACTATAGGGTAATTTCCACCAAAAGGTCTATCGCGAATAAAAAATTAAATGTAATAGAAAATTCTTGTAAGCCTTCATAACATATAAAAAAATGTATAAATTTTATATTGTTGGAGTACTGAGAGCTGATCTCAATTTAAATACAAAAAATATGGCAACAAAAAAGGCAGAAAATTATGAAAAATGGTGACAAAAATTGAAAAATTTTAGCGAATTTTTGAATTTCAAAAGTATAATTCTGTTATTAGTACTTGTTTAATACACGGTTAAATTAGATTTGTTTAGTTTTCATCATATTATGATTTGTAAAAAAATAATTAAAAAAGATTTGTCAACGAGTATATTCCAGACTATATTAAAAAATTTTCAAAAAAAAAGTCTCGCATACTTCCCACATTTATTTCATTTTTATTGTTGCAAAAAAAAACTACTTTTATTTTCTGTTACGTAATGCGTCCTTTTTTGGTTGCTGATATCTTTGAACAAATCTTTTGGTCGCTCTCATCTTTTACACTAAAAGAAGTGCTATCAAAAAATCAAGACAGGACAAAAAATTTAATACTTTAAAAAAAATAAAAAACCAAAATTTGTTTGATATAATTATAAAATTAATATTAAAACATAAGTTCACAGCCTTTCAAAAAACGAGTAACTGTAAATTGATAAAAAAAAATTATTGCAAAGGTGTCATTGAAAGCCACTAAAAAAAAACAGTTATTATAAAAAAAAATTGGAGAAAACTTTTTAAATTCAATACAAAATTATTTAACTCCACCCTTGAAGATTCTGAGGCAATTTGTGTTACATATAATTTCATTCATTAAACTCAAATTGTGTAGGGAAAACTACAAATTCTAGTTACCAAAAAAATTCTAAAATTTGATAAACGCCATTTTTAAATAATTTAATTGGAATTCTAAAATTTTATAAGAAATCAAGAAAATATCAGTTGATATTTAGAAAATTTTATATGAACTACCATATGAATTACCAATAAATCGACAAAAATTCAGGAAAGGTCAATTAAAAAATTAAAAAAAAATCGTTTAAAATTAAAAATTGACCAATAGAATGGATTAGCTATAGTTAAGAACAGGTTAAATAAAATAGAGATACTCTATTTGAATTCAGATCAATTTAAAAAAAAAATAAATCAACTGAAATTAAACAGAGAAGGTCATGGAGTTCTCAGAAATATCATTGGTGATGGTAATGGTAATGGTAATGGAAATGGTAATGGTAATGGTAATGGTAATGGTAATGGTAATGGTAATGGTAATGGTAATGGTAATGGTAATGGTAATGGTAATGGTAATGGTAATGGTAATGGTAATGGTAATGGTAATGGTAATGGTAATGGTAATGGTAATGGTAATGGTAATGGTAATGGTAATGGTAATGGTAATGGTAATGGTAATGGTAATGGTAATGGTAATGGTAATGGTAATGGTAATGGTAATGGTAATGGTAATGGTAATGGTAATGGTAATGGTAATGGTAATGGTAATGGTAATGGTAATGGTAATGGTAATGGAAATGGTAATGGTAATGGTAATGGTAATGGTAATGGTAATGGTAATGGTAATGGTAATGGTAATGGTAATGGTAATGGTAATGGTAATGGTAATGGTAATGGTAATGGTAATGGTAATGGTAGTGGTAATGGTAATGGTAATGGTAATGGTAATGGTAATGGTAATGGTAATGGTAATGGTAATGGTAATGGTAATGGTAATGGTAATGGTAATGGTAATGGTAATGGTAATGGTAATGGTAATGGTAATGGTAATGGTAATGGTAATGGTAATGGTAATGGTAATGGTATGGTAATGGTAATGGTAATGGTAATGGTAATGGTAATCGTAATGGTAATGGTAATGGTAATGGTAATGGTAATGGTAATGGTAATGGTAATGGTAATGGTAATGGTAATGGTAATGGTAATGGTAATGGTAATGGTAATGGTAATGGTAATGGTAATGATAATGGTAATGGTAATGGTAATGGTAATGGTAATATTAATGGTAATGGTAATGGTAATGGTAATGGTAATGGTAATGGTAATGGTAATGGTAATGGTAATGGTAATGGTAATGGTAATGGTAATGGTAATGGTAATGGTAATGGTAATGGTAATGGTAATGGTAATGGTAATGGTAATGGTAATGGTAATGGTAATGGTAATGGTAATGGTAATGGTAATGGTAATGGTAATGGTAATGGTAATGGTAATGGTATTGGTAATGGTAATGGTAATGGTAATGGTATTGGTAATGGTAATGGTAATTGTAATGGTAATGGTAATGATAATGATAATGGTAATGGTAATGGTAATGGTAATGGTAATGGTAATGGTAATGGTAATGGTAATGGTAATGGTAATGGTAATGGTAATGGTAATGGTAATGGTAATGGTAATGGTAATGGTAATGGTAATGGTAATGGTAATGGTAATGGTAATGGTAATGGTAATGGTAATGGTAATGGTAATGGTAATGGTAATGGTAATGGTAATGGTAATGGTAATGGTAATGGTAATGGTTATGGTAATGGTAATGGTAATGGTAATGGTAATGGTAATGGTAATGGTAATGGTAATGGTAATGGTAATGGTAATAGTAATGGTAATGGCAATGGCAATGGCAATGGCAATGGTAATGGTAATGGTAATTGTAATGGTAATGGTTATGATAATGGTAATGGTAATGGTAATGGTAATGGTAATGGTAATGGTAATGGTAATGGTAATGGTAATGGTAATGGTAATGGTAATGGTAATGGTAATGGTAATGGTAATGGTAATGGTAATGGTAATGGTAATAGTAATGGTAATGGCAATGGCAATGGCAATGGCAATGGTAATGGTAATGGTAATTGTAATGGTAATGGTTATGATAATGGTAATGGTAATGGTAATGGTAATGGTAATGGTAATGGTAATGGTAATGGTAATGGTAATGGTAATGGTAATGGTAATGGTAATGGTAATGGTAATGGTAATGGTAATGGTAATGGTAATGGTAATGGTAATGGTAATGGTAATGATAATGGTAATGGTAATGGTAATGGTAATGGTAATGGTAATGGTAATGGTAATGGTAATGGTAATGGTAATGGTAATGGTAATGGTAATGGTAATGGTAATGGTAATGGTAATGGTAATGGTAATGGTAATGGTAATGGTAATGGTAATGGTAATGGTAATGGTAATGGTAATGGTAATGGTAATGGTAATGGTAATGGTAATGGTAATGGTAATGGTAATGGTAATGGTAATGGTAATGGTAATGGTAATGGTAATGGTAATGGTAATGGTAATGGTAATGGTAATGGTAATGGTAATGGTAATGGTAATGGTAATGGTAATGGTAATGGTAATGGTAATGGTAATGGTAATGGTAATGGTAATGGTAATGGTAATGGTAATGGAAATGGAAATGGAAATGGCAATGGTAATGGTATTGGTAATGGAAATGGTAATGGTAATAGTAATGGTAATGGCAATGGCAATGGCAATGGCAATGGTAATGGTAATGGTAATTGTAATGGTAATGGTTATGATAATGGTAATGGTAATGGTAATGGTAATGGTAATGGTAATGGTAATGGTGATGGTAATGGTAATGGTAATGGTAATGGTAATGGAAATGGAAATGGCAATGGTAATGGTATTGGTAATGGAAATAAAAATGGTAATGGCAATGGCAATAGCAATAGCAATAGCAATAGTAATGTCAATGGCAATGGCAATGGTAATGGCAATAGCAATAGCAATAGCAATAGTAATGTCAATGGCAATGGCAATGGTAATGGCAATGGTAATGGCTATGGCAATGGTAATGGTAATGGTTCGATTCTACCTAAAGGCTTTATGCACTCACAACTGAAGAAAAAATTGCTGACAACACTGAATAATTTTACGTACGTGACGACCTAGGTACAGCCACGGAAAAATAAGTAGCACGCTAGTCAGATTTTGGGCTTGCACTCATTTTATTGGAATTACATTAAAAGTGTCTATAACTTTTGTATCTATTATATAGTTGTTGAGGTATAGTACAATAGAAAATAAAAATATAAAAAAATATTCACTTTGTACCTTAAGTTCTTATAGAACATTAAAAGCCTCTCTATGTTTCAATATTTGACTGGAAAACCAAACAGCGCACTTTGCATTAATCTAGAAATAATATGTAAAATATCAGTTAGTTACTGCCCATTAACTAATTTTTTATTTTTGCCTTTTTACTTGGTACTGTATCCTTTATTTTGTAGAACCTCATGGCATCTCCGGCTCATACTTGCAACTAAAATTTAGCATCTCTCCTGTGGGATAGTGTGCCAAGCTTCTTGAATACCAGTCCATAAAGCATTGATACTACTAAAAATTTCTTGTCCTATTTTGACCTTCACATTATTCGATAGATTCTCTATGGGATTAAGGTCAGGACTTTGAGCCGGTCATTTCAGCACACAAATGTTTTCGGACCGAAATCAGGCTTTTACACTTCGAGCCGTATGCTTCGGATCGTTATCATGCATAAATATCTACCGTAGTGGCATCTACTCAAAAGTGTATGGCTCCAAAGAATTCTTTAGTATGTTTGAGTATTAAAATAGATCCATTTTGTCAGATATTTTCACAATAGGGCCTATACCATGTCATGGAAATGCACCCCAACCATTAAGCTGCCACCGCCATGTGTAAAAGTTTTTTAAATAATAGATCTGCCATCTGGTCCTTATCTGTTTATTTTAGTTTCATCCGTCCAAACAATGTTTTTCCGAAAAGAAATGTCTTTCAGGGAGTGTTCTCTTGCGAACGCAATTCTGGATTTGATATTTAATTTTGAAAGACGTGGTTTTTTTTAACTGATGCATCCAAAAATGTGTGTCTCATTTAAACGCATGCGAACAAGCTTTGACGTTATTTTAACATCAAATTCTTCTTTTATTTCTAGAAGAAGTTTTTTGTCGCTGTGCTTTGCTTTCTTTTTGTTTTAATAAATAAGATAGATCCAAGTGAAGTAATATTAAAGCATTGAAATTGGAGATTTCAGTAATGATTTTGCCTTGTTCGCGCAATGTGACTATAAGTTTTCTCTTCTCTACAGTACAGTTCCATGACCCATGTCTTTTTTTTTACTGTTTGGAAGTCAGATGACTCTTATTATTTATTAAATTAATAAAAAACAACTGTACGAAATAATTGAAGCAGACAAAGACTCTTGAATACCAACGACAACTAAAGCTACATTACAGTAAACTTTTGTTGTTATTCTCTTCACGTACGACTCAAAACTTTAGCAAAAACAAATTTTTTAAAATTGTTTTTGATTTACGCTTATTTGAGCGCTAGCGCAGTGTATGACCAGCGTGCTATTTATATTTCCATGGCTGTTGTCTAATGTTAGCGCGCTGGACTGCCTCGCAGATGTCCCAAGTTGAATCATTGCCAGGTCAAGGATATATATTATTTTTTATTTTTTAGCAAGAGAACTTTAATTCTATCAATTTGCGATGAAAACTTGTAATTGGTGGAAGTCGAAAAAGGTTGTGAAGAAGATCGCTTTGTAACTTGATTTGATTTAAGTGACGAGCCTTAGATCAAATATCAGATATTTTTACATCACATTTTTTACTTGATAGATAACAGTAGTAAAAAGCTACTGTGGTAACAAACATACTAATAATCTGGCTTAAATGGGCCGGTCTAGAGACCAATCTGACATTTCAAAGTTTTTATAATGAGCTCACCAACAATAAACATAAATACAAGAGAAATAGAGTTTTGTATTGAAGAAATTTATTCTTATCGTGGTTTGGTTTATTATTTAAATAAAACTGATGCGTTAATTTTTAGGAAGCCAATGCAGGTGTAATTATATTTTATCCATTATTTTAATTCGTTGATGATGTCTTAAACCGATTAAATGCCAGCGCTGCTTGAGCTTATGTGTTAAACGTATTGACTTTTAATACAAGTACTAAACCTTTGAATTTCTTGAGGCGGATAGGTACCTTTGGAGTTTATAAAACAATCACCTTTTCTTGCTCTATTTCTTAAAGTAAAGTAAGTGAAGTAAACTTAAGCAAAGATGTTATTTAGTAAATAATGACTGAAATGTTAAGCCAAAAGATCAAACTTAAAGTTTAATAAGTAAAACCTCTATTCCAAGGGATCACTCAACCACTTTGACAAAAAAAAAATGGTGTTGCTTTAAAACAACGTTGGCCTGATATGAAACTGCTCCAATGCATTTTGCTTAGTATCTGTTCAAGTAAAAATTAACTGTTTTCATTGCAAATGCTAGTCTATAATATTTTTGTATTATTAATTGATGTACTGGGTTCAAAAAAGACGTGAGAGAAAAACGGCGTTTCGAGAAAATCGAGTCTAAAGTTTCTTTAGAGCTTGTAGCTTGTAAGCTAATAGATCAATTTTGTTGATTTTGCTTTTAAAATTAATTATAAGGTTTATTTCAGTGAGTGGTGACATGAATTCGTTAAATTTTAAAAGATATATTTTCAATTAAGTTATTTTAAAAATTCATATCGGACGACTTTTTTCAGGAAACCAAAATGTTGGTTTTTTTAAATCATATTCCTGAAAAAGTCATCGAAAATGGAATTACATGTCGGGGTTAATGGGTAAATATTTATAAATGTTTGTGAAAGAAAGACCCTGACGAAATACACTTAATGGCTGAGAATCACTTTATTTTATTTAAATATTAGTTTTTTTTTAAAATTTTTACAGTTCATTTTTAGAATCAATGCACAGTGCAGCGCAACAGTTGTCACCCGTAACCAAAAAATAAATCGTGAACGTAATTAGCAAAAAATGGAAATTGTGCTTAATTTTTAGAATATTTTCTTTGTTCTGTTACTATGGCTTTTTATGTTGTTTTTTTTATAAATTACTTCGTCTTTGACACTGTCGTTTCACGACACCTTGTGTAGCTTGAGAATATTTAAAAAGCTTTTGAGGCGGCTTGCAATGTTTTGCTCAGTGTTTTTGTCGTGTGCGCGTTAAAGCACGGACATTAATTTTTCTTAAATTTTTTTTAGTTTTATTTTTTTACTTGAACTCTCGTGTTTGTTGTAGCTTGCCAGTGTCTATTTGACGTCTTTTGTAATGTTAAAGTTTTCAAAGTTAGTGCGCTTCAAATTAAATTAATTTCGTCATGTTTGCAGTCGTGCGTATCGTTTATCAGAGAAATAAACGTCAAGCCGTATCTCTGAATGTATGAGTGATTCACTTGTAATAAAATTTGTGCGCTAGTAGTACCTTTTATATATATTTTTCGAAAAATTTATAATAAAAAAACTATACACAAATGTATATTCTGAATACTGTTTTAAGACTATTTTTGATTTTTTTAAAATATATTTTTACCGAAATATAAGAGATTATTGAATATCAAAAAGGTATTTATGCACTTATTCAAAGGTCTTATTTTTTTCTTTGACTGTAACGTAACTAAAATATTTTCTTTGGAAGTTATGGAAATTGTTTGTCATGTTCCGTGAAAAACTCTTCACTATTCAAGCGACACTTCAGGGTTTATTACCTTAACGCAGTTGTGGTTCCAGTGTGTTATTTGCTCTTGTCTAATTTTTTCTGTATTCATGTCCTTGGCTTTTAGTTGGAGTTCCTTGACATAGCGTTTTGTTATTTGTTATTTCTTAACTTTGATATGCAGAGCCCAGGCGGGATTTAATAATCCAAGTATTTTTTATTTATTTTCTTAGTTTGTTTTATCTTTTTAGTCACCAAAAATCTGTGAGTGTGTAACATTCCATTACACAATTGAACGTTGAAATTTCTTTTCTTAGAGCACAATTGTTCCCTAGGTGAAGATAAAATTATCACTGTTCTAAAACTTTTTCCAACATTACAGTTTTCGAACAACGAATTCTGTTGGAGGACGCACTGTCAACACTTAAACATGTATTAATCTTCTCAACGAAAACATCTGAATTTTAATTTATTTCGAAATTTAACGATTAACTGATATAAATAGTAAGAAAACTTCTAATAAAATGTCTTTGACAAAGTTTTTGTGTTCACAGAGCTATAATAACGTCTTTTGAGAAATATTTTTTATCGTTTTTTCACTCTCATTGACCTTTTATCGTAGTATTTTTTTTCTCTTTTCAGAAAATTTAAAAAATTAACCCCTGAAAATAGTTTGTTTTAAATTTGCTAGTAAATTTTTTTAAGATTTGTATTTTAAGCAAGAAAAGAAATGTTTAATAATTTAAACTAAAATAAAGCATCATCTGCGTAAAAGTTTATCGGTAAAAATGTTCATTGCATTGTTTTATGGAGCGTTTAAATTAGTTTTACCATTTTTCTTCATAGTAGTTGACTGTAGAAAAATCTTGTCTAAGAATACTTATAGTAAAATTTTACAAAAAATAAATATTTTAATTGAATACTTATTCCCAATATTACCACTTTTAATTGGTCTTTTAATTTTTTTTAACAATGTCATTAAAGACTAATAAAAGAGGTGAGGGGTAAATTTTTAAGCGTTATCACTCGAGGCGATATAAATTTAGAGTACAAAGCTTTCAATGTTCTAATAATAGATTTATGAAGCTATTTCCAAGCAAGCATACATATATATCGAAAATATGATGTGAAAACAAACAACTTCAAGATGGTCAAAAATTAGCAAGGCAAAGGATGCAAAGGTTAAGGGTGTAAAAGTTCGAGCTAGCATTTGATGAATAAAATTAAATATATTTTATATTTCTTTGTCTATTAAAGTAAGCGTTAATATTATATAGGTAACCATATTTATTTCGTTTAATAAAAAGTCTTTAATTTTAAGCAGTAAAAAATTTTAAGCAGCTGTAAAAAAATTTGGTACTTCCGTTGAAGCTTAGAATTGCTTCTAATCAGAACAGTAGTATTTCTTTGATTCGATTTGATCCAAAGAAATTCTGGTCCATAGAAAATATACACACAATTTCTAAAAAATATTTTTAAGAAATCGATGCATTGTTGTGCTAATAAACCGGGCACAGTGGTTAAAAAGTGAAAAAATGTACTAAAATCTTTAATTCTTTTGATAACCTGTTTTTAACCTTCTTTGAAAATTTTCTAATTCGCATGATTCAAAAACAATTCAAAGAAGTATTCTCAAGACTTTGTGCAAGCCCGTTTTGTTTATATAAAAACTCTTAAAATAATTCTTAAAAATTGATATTTTTATACAAACCGGAAAATATTGCAATCAGTTTTTTTTTTGTTTGCATACTGTTACATATATTTGAAAAATTTTTTACATACTGGAAAATTTTCTTTTGTTTTTATTTTAAAAATAATTTTTATGCAAAATCGATATGAAAAAAAACATAACTTTATGTTGTGAGTTATAAAAAAAATCGAAAATGAATTTTGATTCAGTGTAAATCAACCTATATTTTAAGTTTAGAAGCACTTCAATAATGTCTTGGATAAATACTATTTATAGTTTTTTATATTCGATGTCAAAATACAAACATTGACGTTTATTAAAAATACATTAACCTTCACCTGGCATGCTTATCCTGAGTAACATACCTGGACTCGTATGGTACAAACGAACCCAGTGATTTATATCTTTGTATAAATTTAAATTTTGATTATTTTGTCTCAAAAAAATTCAGAGATCATCTTTAGATACCAATTTAAACTGTAGAATAGTCCAAATTGAAAAAAATAAAGATCAACGTGAAGGTTAAACAAAGAAAAATAAAATCCTGCTTTCCTTTTCTTTTAAATTTTAAGTTTCAATAAAACAAGTTAAACAATTTTTTTAATTTTCTAGGAGTTTTTTAATTAAGAAATTATTGAAGAATTTATTGTTATATCAGCCCACACTACTTTCATCATTAGTAAAACCAAGATATGGTTTGCTGAAATTAGCTTTGAGCAGACTTTTGTGACAAGTATGCAAAACAAAAACAAACAGAAGTCACAAGCATGTGACGTTCTCACTATTCATTGAACTTCTCACAACATTTGCTGAAGCATCCAAACATAGGCGTCCGCAGGATTTGTTCCAGGAGGGAAGAGACATAAAGAAATCTAAAATGGACATAAACAAAACTTAACTATATTTTTGGAACTAATTTTGTTAATATGATATGCACACTGCACTGATTGACAAGCGCTTGTACACATAAGAAAATCTAATGTAAAAATCTTTCTCGTATGATACGAGACATGATGTCCAAAATATTTAAAAATTAAATTAATTTTTTAATGTAATACATTTCAGTAATTTTTTGCTAAAGCAAATATTCTTACTAGTTTAATAAATTAAATAATGTGAGTCCTATGTCCTTAAATGAAATTGCATTAATTACAATTGAGCCCACAAGTTTTCAACTTTTAATATAAGAATACAAAATTTACTATTATTAAACAATACTTTTTTTTTTTGAAAACTGATAAAAACAAACTAAATTTTAAGGCCATTTTTTAACTTCGGAAGCCTTTAACTCCTAAACCAATTTCGAGCGGACTGAAATTTTTAAGATGTAGATTTAGTTTTTAGATTTAAATTCATATCATTCGAAAAAATTATAAAATTGAGTTTGTCTCTATTATTTCAATTTTTCCAGCTTGCTAAGAGACATATATCAGATCTCACACCGCATTGACACCAATTTACTTATTTCTTTTTTTAACATAAATCAGTTCTAGGAGCTTGCAAGTTCCTACAATCGAGTATGGAAACATACCTGTTATCTGAATGATTTAAAAAAATTTTTTTAATACAAAACGTATGAATAAATATATAAAGAGGTACTCGATTTAAGACGTACATTAGATTTGTTTTGGGTTTCATACCTTTTTTTAACATATTCCAGAACCTCCCTGCAAGGCTTGATTCCGAATCCTGATTAAATGGAAAAAAGTCCAGATATTTCTCAAACTGAATTTTATGAAGTATAAAATGGTTTTTTCAAATCGAGTTTCCTTTTTAGGCTGATGTCATAAAAAACTTTTGACTGTAACAGATTCTAATGTAAAATCGTTTCTAATGTAAAATATAAGGTATTTTTAAAAATTAGTCATTGATCCAATATTGGCATACTTTATGAAATTTCCTAATTTTTTCTTTCGCTTTTGAATTAGTAGCTTTGCTCTCGCCTAGATCGCTGCAAATTTCTTAAATTTAAATGCTGCAGGATTGTTTGTCATTTTATTAAGTTAAGGAAAAATTAGCATCTCTATGATTATCCTCAAATTATCAGGATCATCTCTATGATAGAAAGACAAGCCAACTTTTTGGAAAACAATAATTTTTTATTTCATAAATAAATATGTTTAAATACATACAAATTCAGTATTGTTCAGTCGCTTCTCCAAAAAAAAAACCTGAGAGTAGTGCCGCAATTGCGACAAAAACGCGTAATATGAACACGGCCTTACAGCAACGGGTACAACATACTATTTAAAAATTAATATTAGCTTTATTTATAAATTAATCTAAAAAAAGTGTTTTTGTTATATCTTTAAAATATATTAACCTTTGACTGTGGAGGTGGTGGTTTCAAAATCGACTATTTGATTGATTATGATACACCTTGTCAAAATAAATGTTTTGCAAAATTTTACAATTCTAAAACTAAAAACGACGTTTTTATTACCAAAGTTCTCAAGGCCTTTAGTTTAAGCGCAACACACAATTTAGAAAGTTTTTTGCTTCTATCTTAAAATTATTTAATTTAAACATACGGCTTTTTTGATTTAATATGAGGATATATAAAAAATGTTCACTGCCTAGGGGGGGACAGTTTCCCCTTTTCCCCTGCGAACGATCATGCATTCAAATGTTACATTGGCCGCATTCTAGCCGAAAAAGTGCTCAAGTAGCGAAGTAGCATAAAATATTTTCGCTATATAAATTGTGACATCTCAAGGAACATGTTCTGTGAGAGCATACCATTCAGCCCGAAAGTTGTGGAACAGTTCTTTCCGCTGAATGCAGGCATTGACAAGCCTTCTTTTGTGGTTGAGGTTCTGTTTATAGCAAAGAGGAAAGTTTAAATTGATAAGGAATGCTTTTTTTGGACAGTAAATCAAGGCACAAATAATATTAATTAATCAAAGTTTTTAAGCCAAAGTTTTATGCTCAGTTTTGTTTAAATTTTTTATTTTCTTTGTTTTGCTTTGTTTTGTCTTCTATATGGAACTAATCGAACGAAGTGTTTGTAAAATTTTTTGCTGTGCTATTTTTGAGTGTACCATTATCATTGAACTAAAATTAATTAATTTTAACATGACGGAAACAGTAGTTTATTGGTTAACAAAACGCTAAGTATAGATATAATAAAAACGGAACATTTTTAAGTTTTATTCTTCCAACATATGGAGAAAATATTCATGGGTTGTACTTAAAGATAATTTTCTTTGGATGTGGGTTTTACTGAGATGTCTATTTCTCTGGACACTTGTAAGCAGCTTTCCACCATTTAAAACGATAACGAGGAGAACATAAGCACAAACTCCAACATGGATTGGCATTAATATCAGAAATAAAATGAAAATATTTCAAAGTAAATAAAATGTAATGAAGATAAAACGAAAATAAAGCGAAAATAAAACGAAATCATTTGAAAAAAAAAAAAAATAAAAAAGCAAACTTGGAAGAAAAAAGCATTTCGGGAAAGATGATGAGTAACAACTGCTGGGGTAGTAGGAAGTGTCTTCTATGGAAAGAGTAGGTGGCAGTCAGCAGCCAACAATATTGAAGCGGAAGAGTCAGATAAAATAGCCCACAGAGAATATCCAGCAGCTGGGAAGCGTGTTAATGCAAGAGGAACGCGGGCGCGATGCCCTGAAGGGGAATACAAAAAAGAACAACAGAAATGTTCAAATCCTAAAACTTGAAGCACTTGAGGGCAAGATTCGCTACCACATCGTCCACTAAGACGTACCTCACCCCACTCAATATAACGGTAGTTGAGTTTTAACTGCGTTAATCCGCACTGTCTTTAGGGCAGCAGCATCAATAATAACTACAACTACATTGAAAAGAACAAATTTATCAAGGTAGAATTGAGATTATTTTATTGCTACATAAAAACGCTGGTATTTCAGAAACATTAATCTCCGAAAGCTTTGAATTTTTTGCCAGGAAACCGTTAGAAATATCTTGGAAATGAGGAGCAATACAAAAGCTATGACCTTAAAAATATTTTTTTTTAATATCTTCCCAGTTTGCTCTCCCTTTCTATCTCTCTCTCTCTCTCCCTCTATTTTTATTCCTTTTCTCTGCATTTACAAGCGCTATTTGTAAACTTTTCAGTGAAATTCCGTTTTCTTTTTTACTCAAGTCCTATGAAAATATTTTTATTTAACCTTACAGTATTTTTTTTTTTCAATTTTTTTCATTCTCAACAGTGTTATTGTTGTTGGCTTTGGCGGTTATTTGCCTGATTTAAAAAGTTTCAATTTAAAAAAAAAAAACGAAATAAAAAGCAGAGTCCAGGGAATGGCACAAAGTCCACGCTGCAAAAGTTTAATGAGCGATTTGGAGTTTTTATTGCTAGTTGTTGTTGTTCTTGTTGGTGTTGTGTCGATGCTGAAAGCAGAGCAGTTGGTAAAGTAGGTCGGGTACGGTTTAAGGAATGCATGTTCAGCTGCTTTAATTCAACCTCGTATTATTTTTATTATTATTATTATTATAACTTTTATTTTTTTCCTTTACTCCTCTTCTCAGCATTCATTGCTTTTTTCTCTCTTTTTCTTCTTATCACCATTTGCTCTTACTTGGGGCAACTTGTTGGTTTTTAATATATAAGAATGTTAGTTATTTAGCATCCTTTTATCCTTCCTGCCACCATCACTGCTAGCATCGTTTTATTGCTTCAAATCTGTTTTTTAATTCTTTGCTTTGTAGCCAAACACCGACCAACTGACTGTTTCTAAGCTTCTTTTCTACCGAAATCTAGCTCCACGGCAAAGTTTTTGTACTTCATATTTGTTGTTTTTTAATCTTATATAGACAGATACAAGTTCTTTTTCTGTTTAACTTAGTTTTGCGCTATTTTGTAATTTCAGTTGTTTGGCTAAAAATTAAAGTTTTAATTGATTTTAAGCTGTTCTACGCTACGTTATCTTCTTCTTATTTGATTTTTAAGCTTGGTACACTCATTAAAAATTCGACATTTTAATGAGTTTGAAAGATAAAATAAAAATTTTTGTATAGTTACAGTTAAGAAAAAGAGTTTTTCTGTGTAAAGTAAAAATATTGAAAAATTTAACTTTTGAATGTTGTTTGTTTTCAGAAAAGTTGTTTTTTAATGTTTAAAATGTTCTATGAACTGAATTTTGTCACTGACAGCTGTATTTGATGAAAAATTGAACGTGTGCTGGATAATTTTTAATTAATTTACTGAATAAAATTCCCCATCTAAATTGAAAAATATATTTAAAACAGCGAATTATGTTACAAGAAAATTTAATAAATACAAGCAATATGTAATGAATAAATATAAAATATAAAAAATTACATTTATAAAATACAAAGAATTTTGACCTAAAATCTGACCTAAGAAAAACACAAGACTATATAGAAGAAATATAAAAAAAAAATGGAAATCAAGGTAAATAAAACCAAATGAATATAAAACCGATAAAAAAAGCTTTCCCAATAGAGTGGGTAGTTTCAAATCCAAACTACAGAGATTATGTTTTAAAGTAAGTTATAACTACGACCTTTTATCTACGATATTATACAATTTTTATTATAAGTTTTTTCAGAATGTTAGGTATGTTGGGTTAGGTTAAAGTGGTCACTGGTCTTTAGAGTAGATGATTACTCCGTTGTGATACCACTTCTAAATAAGAAGGAAAGTAGGTGAAGAGGAAGAGGAGCAATCAAGTGAAACTAATGCTAGATGTTCTTAGTGTGGCAAAAAGCTGAAGAAACATGTGATATTGAGTCCGAGACAGGTAAAATTCCTCCACTTCAGCATAATTAAGTTACTAACCCTACCGTTAGGTTAAAAAATTTACGAATCTTAGGTTTACGGACCATTTGGTCCTTAGTGCATTTTTCATACCAAATTTATTCTTAACTTATTTGTTTTATTTTAGCTATTATGATTAAAAAAATGCGTAAACTTAATAATTATTTAAAAAAAAAAAACTTCGCACGCTTAAGTACTCGCACTCTTCGTGCCATTTTTGCTGTTCAGTTTGTGGACACATTTGTAAAAATAACCGAACAACAAGTTGTTCTATTTATAATGACACCAATTTTCAATCTATTACCTAAAGATTGTTTTTTTTTTGTCCATAACAACAAAAAATAAATGTTTTGTGTCTTTGTTATTAAAAATACCCTTTGGACTTTGTATCTTGTATCTTTTCTCAAAAATACTCAATGGACCAATGGTCTCTTAATCTTAGGTTTGTAGCTTTTTAGTTTTCTTCCTTTTCTTTTATGTTAAATACTTGAAATTTTGAAAATAGCATTGTTTGAAACAAATAATACATTAGCTGAAGTTTCAAGTCCATATCTTTTACCGTTTGGAAGGTATTGAGAGAAATGTACTGAAATTTTACCCAAATCGTCCCATTCTAACAGCAGGGCTAAGCAATCCTTTCCTGTGTTTTCCCTTTCCTTTTAATTTCTAATTAGATATAAGTAAAGAAAGGTAAGAGCATAGGATCATGACCATTAGGGATTCGAATCCGCTGTAAATGGTTGACAGTCGACCGCGCTGCCACTAGACTATTGAGGCCGTCATTAGAATATTGGTATTTCAAGCTCGTACATAAAAATTATTTAGATGAAAGACAAGATCAGGGTGCGTAGAGCAATCAAAATTAGCTACCGCCTAGTGGTAAATGGACACGTGACGTACCCAATTTTTCTTACTTACAATATATCTTCGAGGCCTCCAAAGGCTGTTTACAATTATAAATTACATTTGTTTGGACCTTACACATACCTACCTTACACATACGGAAAAAATTTAACAAAAATTCTCTCTTCGCAAAAAACATAACGAAAACGAAAGAGAACACAAGAACCAACCAAACAAAAATGGCGCCGTCAATTATTTTTTAAATAATCTCAACAATTGAATGATCGAGTTATTTACCTTATTTGAAAGCATTTACGAATTAATGTTTTATAAAACCTTAGTCAATTTCTACACATATCTTTATTATGATTCCAATATAATAATTTTCTGTAAAAAAATACGATGCAGCTGCAGAGACGAATAAAATTGAACTATTTCGTTAACAATGAAAATGAAATATTGGCACTTTAAAACGCAAAACAGTTTTTGTCACATTCCGCTTACAGTTATGTATTACAATATCATTGCCGAATAGTTGTTAACAGGATTTAAAGGAGTTGCAGTTAATGTACATTGTATTTAAGTAGAAGTCGGTTTTGTAATGCTTTAATTTTTCACAGGGCATTTTTAAAAACTCAAAGCGCCCGCTGGTAAAAACTAATGAGGAAAACAAATGCCATCGGTATTGATATTGTATTGCAATCCTGTAATCAAGACGTCACTAAATCTGTTTTGCTTTGGAAAGTGTCGATAGTTTCTCTTCATTGTTAGTTAAAACAATAGCTTGGTTTTTTTTCGCCTATGTAGCTACAACACGTTTTCTAGCAGTAGGCTTTGCAGTGTAGTGTTTATGTGAGATTAATATTGTTCATGCTTGAACCTGAATAAAAATTCAACATAAGGACTAACTAATATATAATCACACATAAACTCTAAATTGTTAGCTTAAAAGGCATAAACCTGATCATTAAATCGAATTTTGAATATAATTTGTAGTTTAATTTGCTTTCCTCTTTTTGTTTTTTTTTTTGTGTTTTCTCTTTAATTTTCTTTGTGTTTTTGACATATAGATAAGATTCGTTAAATTGTTTGTGTTCTTTTCTTGGTTGTGCGTTGTTAGCAGCATACCTTTACTCACATGGTCGTTTACTGTGTTAATGTTTGTCTCGCTAGATAATAAATATAATAAAGGTATATTTTAAAATATTAAAAATGGAGTTAACACAGGTATGAAACTGCGTAAGATAGATGTCATCAGTTGTAGAGGCCATGTTAAAATAAATGCTATTGAGAATTGTATACAGATCTTGGATGCCTCGCAAATAAATCGTATTTAAGAAATAGTCGGTTACGTGATGTATTCATTTAACACTGTGCGGGTAAACAAACACTCTCTGTTGTGCTCGTCAACTGCAATCGCGTCGGAAGCGAATTTCATCTGGGGGGGCAGTACAAATGGGGGGCAGTACAAATGGTGGTGCAAAAAAAGTTCACCAAAATTTCTTCACATGAAACATGAAGAAGAGAGAAAGAAGAGGAAAATATATAATACAAAAATATTATCGTTGTAAAAAAACTGATATTTTGAATAACTTTTCCTTTTAAATTGTTTATCTAGCTAAAAAAGTGGGGGGGCAACTGCCCACCTTGCCCCCCCGCTTCCGACGCCAATGGTCAACTGTATTCTTTTTAAGATGAATTAGTTTAAATTAGAGCACGTCGTGAAAGAGCGATATGTTGGTTTTCATCACTCATGAACTTTTAAATGATAAATTCTATTTATCACTCGCTTTCATTTGATGCAAAAATTTAACCCTTTCGGTATAATTGTTGGCGTAAGTCAACATCTGAATATGGATATTTTCCTCCCTTAGGACCCCCTGCCTTGAAACAGTTAATTTTTGATAATATATTGAAGTGTTGGGAATAAGAGCAGAGAATTGCTAAATGAAAATGTTACATTTTGCACGTCTTACGAAGTTATTCCAAGTTAACCTCTGAGCTCAACCACGCGACCACGTGTCTTGAGCAAATTAAGAAATTTTATCCTTTAGTATTACTGAGAATTTTATTAAACTGAATTTTATGAAACTATATTTTATTGTATTTGGTAGGTAGTTTTGACACTTTGTATATAACTTATTCAGATCTAAAACTGACTACCAGCGAAATTTTCAATGTACAAATGTGTCACAATCTTACAAAAAGTAACTCTGAAAGGATTGATTATTTCGCACTCTATGAATTTAATGGATTTGTTTTTTTTTTTTTTTTGTGATTGAAATAAGGAAGAAGATAGAAAATAAATAGTGGAAGCGTATGTTCAGAAGAAATTTTATGCGTACAAAAATATAAAATAGGAGCAGCTCAAGCATTTGACCCCTGAAGTGGTAAACTTGGAATAGATATAAAAACTTTTGACATTTTTTTTAATATATTGCGTTTTTATAGGGGTTGCTAAAAGGAGTGAGTGTATTTCGATGAAATGTTTGGGGGTAGTGATTGATATTACACAATCTATTAGTGAATTCTGTAGAGATATGAAATATTTTCGATAGTCTTCTTAATTTCTTTAACTTTTTGTACCGGAACACCTTAAAAGGTGGCAGATAGATTCTAAGACCCACCTCTAGAGTTCAATTAAGGAGAAAGGAACCCCAGTGAGGTGATAGAGAAGGTGTGTTTAGAAGAAATCGCTTCATGTAACCTTTAGATTTCATAGCTTTGAATTTCTTTTTTAGCGACTGAAAAATTCTAATGAAATGAGTTTATCATTACAAAAACTTTTGAACGAGAATCATCAAATAAGTGTTAAGCAAGGAGAATTTTTAACTAAATACATTTAATAAGCATAATCCATGAAAAAACCTTTCAGTGGATTTGCCCAATATATTGGGCACGTCAGAAAGTAATTTTTATATTTTTTTTTTCAACGCTTTATTTCAAATCAAATCATTTGGTGCTATGAAAAAAAAAAGATAAACCAACATAATAAAAATAAGTTTAGCGAGATATTTTTTTTCTTTTCTGCGGCACAAAATCGAAAATCCGCACTTTTAGGACTTTCGATTTTGTGCCACAGAAAAGAAAAAAAAAATATTTTTTTTTTGCTTATTTTCTAAGAAAAATCAACAGGACAAAAATCAAAATTATTTTTTTTTTATCTTTTTATGTTTTTAATGCAAATAATATTAAAAGGATTTTAAAAGAAAATATATAAAGCGTTGAAAAACCTTCAAAGGATTACAAGCTTGCAAAACGTAAGTAGCGCAGGTATAAATCAAAGGTATTTTTTTCCATCATTTGAGGACCTGAATGATAGGAATATTATCATTAAAAAATTATTTCGTTTTTAGTTTAGCCTAGCCATTGAAAGAGTTAGGAAGGATAAAAAGTTTTTATTATTCAAAGCATTTAACGCAAAAAAACTGTGTTTTTCACAATTAAAGAATGCTTTTTTTATTTTTTATTTTTCTATTTCTATCTTATTGTATTTCTATCCTCAGGATAATACGCAAATGTTATAATTATATAATATCAAAAGTGAATCACGTAGTATTCTACTCCATTGAGTTAAATCACTATAAAATTCATTTGCTAACTATAAACTATGGAGATAACATTTTAGAGTTAAGAATACCATTTTAGGTCCAGAATATGAAAATTGTTCAGTCTTTTTGTTCTTCATAGTCGTCCAGTAATTGAATCGTGTTAATATTTAGGTGATTGCTAAGTTTATTAAAATACCTCTCAGCATATTTTTGAATTTCTTCCATAACTGTTGGCATGTTTAGATTATTATGAATTGTATAATTTGACACAAAACAGCATCTAGTATCATCCTTAATGTTTTTAATTGGAATCTTTTAAGAACTGAAATATTTGATTACGAGGCTGTACCCCAGAGCTGTATTCCATAAGTCCATATTGGTTAAATAATGTATTTATGGATTCTTATTTTGTTATCCATACTTAATTGGGATTGATGTGATGAACAGCCAGTAAGGCTTTTTCGTTTTATTATTGACCTGCTGTCGCTTTTTCTTAATATGTTCCTGCCAGATGAGTCGTCTATCTAAATTTATTGATTTATTGATTGTGCAATTAAAGATTGAGGAATGTAAAGTGAATCGGGTATCAATTGAACAGTATTGATAAGATTGAGTATAAATTCGGTTAGAACTACACACTCAGAAATCTTGGACTAATTACACAGAGCGACAGCCAAACGTGAGTAATAAACGTGAGTAATAAACCGAAAAATGCATTAAATTATTTTCGTGCTCCTATTTACGAATCTTTTACCCAAATTTCTCCATCACGTCAGTATTTTGAGAAAACCGTGATTCAAGGTCAAAAATTTTCCTAAGAGAAATCAGCTTGAAGCGTTGAATCTGAAAGTGGTACACATTTTGGTCTGTGGCAAAGATGTTTTTTATAAGTTTATAAAAAATTTTCTTTCATATTTCTTTCCCCCACCCCTCTTATTCACCATTATTTTTCCATTTTTCAAAAATAGTTTATTTGAGCATAGCTATATTCAGCAAACCTTTTAGAAATTTATATTATGTTTATTATTTTGAATTAATATTCACCATAAAAAACAAATAGGGTCTTCCGACAACAAAATTACCCTAGAATCACCATATTCAAGCAACAGACCCACCAAAAAGCAAAAATAATTTTTTTTTTCACTAATATGATATAAACTGTTGAGACATGGACAATAGGGCGTGTCGAATTACAATTCTTTTTCGGATTTCACATTCTGAGAGATCTCAAAAGTTGCATAGGGCTGTCAAGATCTACCAATAAAATTTTAGGAAAAAAAAACATGTCTTCCTCTCCCACGAGGACAAAGTTGTTTTTTGAGAAAAACATTAAAAAACAACGATCTCAAAATGCTTAGATTTTTTTAAGAAAATGTACATATGTCTTAAAGCAAAAGTAAATATAGAAATAAAAAACCGTTTTTTGAAGAGTTTTTTTTTAAATACAAGTGCATGCAATGCCGGTTGTTATCTACTTATTTACAGCGATGTGCAAAGAAATAGGGACACCTGTATTTTTATATTATTTTTAAATTATATACAAGGTGCTGCAGATATAGATTTTACTTCCTCGGGTGGTGATTCTTCTTGATTATAAGAGTACAAATATGCAAGGATGAGGTTCACCCCTTCCCTATTTTGGGAGCTAGAGAGGAAAAACTTGATAATATGTGTCTTTACATTTTATTCCATATTTAGTGTATCTATTAGCCGATTTCCAAAATTTATATTTTATATCACTGTATACATATATTATACCATGTCATGTGCTCTGACATTATTTTAAACAAGCTACATCTTTCCAAAAATTAATTTTCGTGTTATATCTTGCGAGTCTTCAAAATAAGTAAAGAATGTGAAATTAGCAAAATACAGACAATGATTATTCTTTCATATCATTAAAATACGATAAATTCTAAAAATCATAAATAATTCTCAGTCTCAGCGACGGGTCTGATATTAATAAGAGAAAATAAGGAAAAAACGATTTATAGTAAAACTAAGCTATGCCTTTTTTACTTTTTATTAAAAAATTATGACTTGAAAAGTTTTGACCTTTCATTTAAAAAAAAATTAAGACTAATTTCTTAATAAGTAAGCGGTATTGTGTTTAATGTTTAAATTTAACAATTTCGATGAAATGGCGTGAAGTTTAACGCTGTCTTAGTTATTTTAACATTGTCCAGAAGTTTATTTGAATATTTTCCACTGTCTGAAGCTCAGTCATCTACATCATAGGTCGTCAAACTACGACGCCGGCACCACAGCGATCTGGGAAATTTTCAATGTGTATAAAATATCCCAAGAAACATCAGATATTTATTAACAGCCTAAAAAGTAAATTGCTGCATCGTTTCATGCCTGGTTGCAATTTATTAATTTTAAATGCTTTCAAGCAATTATGTTCTAAAGAATATATATAAGAGTGTATCAAAAATCTGACTCCTAATTTAGGCACCAAAACTAAATAAAATAAAAATACATCCCAATTGAAATTCTTGTCCACATAAACTTTCATTCCTTTCCTAGGTATTGGCCAAATCCTATACTTGCAACCCACAAAAGACATAGAGAAGCAGCTGGAAGTCTTCTAAATAACGTAGTAATGTTTTGTTCTCAGAAACTCAAAAGAACTATTAAAAGCTTGGTTCATGCCTTAAATACTTGAATACTATTCACGTAAATGCAAAACTCACGTGTCTAAGAATACAGAATATTAGGAAATATTTGGAACTGTATCACTGTAGAGTGGCTTTAGCCTACTGGTAGAGTTCGTGGCCCGCAAGCTAAATAGCCGAGGTTTAAATCCCAGCTCAGACAGAATCTTTTTGTTTTTGTCTGTTTTGTCGATTATAAGCAGAATATAAGGAACTGTATGATTGTAAAGTGGCTGTAGCCTATTGGTAGAGTGTATGATTGTAAAGTGGCTGTAGCCTACTGGTAGAGTACGTGGCCTGTATGCTAAAGAGCCGAATTTCATATCCCAACTCAGACAGAATATTTGTAGTTTTTTTTTCGCTGTATGATATTATGATTATTTTTAAATGTAACAAATTATTCGCACAATGTACAATTGTTTTTGTACGAATACGAATAAAATATTCGTAATATGTTCTAATATACGCTAATATACGATGTTTCTACGAATAAAATTCGTAATTATTAGCACACAAATATTTTTGAGTGTATTCTTGTTTTAACAAAATTACATATTAAATACAAACACCCAATATTAAATGTTATTTGAATTAATTGGTATTGAATTAAATCATAAATTTGGTAATATTGTCATTTTTTTTTAATCACTCAAAAAATTTATTAGTAAAATTTCAACGAATGGTATTAGTAAACAAAATATTCGTACATTCTACATATATTCGTACAATATACGAATTATTTCTATTGTGATATCTTTACGAATTCATTCGTAAAATTGTTCTGTTACCTAATGTAGTATCTACGAATATATTTGTTTTAAATACTAATGATATTCGTAAACAAAAATACAATAATTCGTATTAGTGCATTGAATGAATGGTTGTGTACACAGTAAAAAATATGAGCATAAATTTTTTACTATTTTGTATACATATAAATCCAAACCAAAAATGTTTTAAAACTTATACCATCCAATCTTATAAAGTTTTCCCGACCATTTTTCTCGTCAAACCAATCGAAACCACTATATTTTTAAATTTCCTGATTTCAGTGAATTTTTTTCTTTCGAACCAGAATATATTTTGATAAACACATGATATCCATATGAAATTTTTAAATTATATTTGTTTTATTATTTTTATAATATTAAGTGGTATAAAATTTATAAATTATTTGGAATAAAAAGTTTATACCACACCAATGTTATAAAAGAGTTAAAATTTACCCTCAAATTTTTTACTGTGTACATATAAATAATAATATTCGTATATTTCTCATTCGAGTAACTTCGTAATTTCTTTATTACATTCGTAGTATTTACCTATGCTTTCGTACTATTTACGAATGAAAAATAATATTAGTAGAAACAATTCATTCGTAGGTTGACCGTACGAATAATTAGTAGAATGTTCGAATTATTAGTTAAGTTTAAAAAATTGAAGACCGAAATCGTTCAGCATTGTTTGTCGGACATCTACAGAACATAAAGAATTGTGTAATTGTAAAATGACTGTAGCCTATTGGTCGAGTGCGTGGCCCGTAACTAAAGAGCCGAGGTTCAAACTCCAGCTCAGACAGAATGTTTTTTTCCCCTGGTTTGTCGAACAACTAAAGAATATAAGGATCTGTATCATTATAAAGTGGCTATAGGCTACTGGTAGAGTACGTGGCTCGTAAGCTAAAGAGCCGATGTTCAAACCCCAACTCAGACAGAATATTTTTTTATTTAGGTTATAAAATTTATGATCATTCGTAAATGTAAGAAATTTATTCGTACAATATACATTTCTTTTTGTATGAATACGAATAAAATATTAGTAATATGTACTTATTATATATTAATATATTAATATGTAGTAATATTTACACACAAATATTTTTCAGTGATTCTTTTATCATACAAGTAATAATAGTTTTTGACTTTAAGTGGCATCCTCCGAAAATCGGATGCTTAAACTCGGTTTAACTAGATATTTTAGCATTCTTTGAAGTTAAGTTGACTTAAATTATCATATAATGTGTTTCTTTTTTACCTAAACCGAGTTTAAACGTCCAATTTCGGTGAGTTAACCTTAGTTTAATTTGACTAGAGTTTAAGCTCGCACTGAAAAATTGGCCCTAAGCCACTCTTAGGAACATACGAACAAAAGAGATTTAAGGAATGCATGAAGCTAACAAAGAATGATCTAAGAATCATCACAGGATTGCTAACAGACCACTTACTTAAGGCTTAGCATGGAAGACGAAGAATATTCTAAGCACATTCTAGAACATTGTCCCGCACTTGTTCAAACTCGACAGAAATAACTGGGTACCATATAAAACCAGATAAATCATTAAAATCAAGAGATATATACTATCATTTATCTCAGAGATTGAACTAAAAGAGGCTTTTCAAGTCCTTAAATGAGCAAAAGATATCTCAACGTTGCAGTGCAAATCCCAACAATAATAATAAATTGCGAAAAAAACTCTGCAAACAAGAACAAAGTAAAGAGGTATTGTTTTTGAAACTTGACCTAAAAACTCAGTTATTTTTATTTAATTTTTTTATAGCTTATGATGTGTCAAATTTGTACTTAAAGCGGTTTGGCTGAAAAAAAATTGCATAGAAAGTTACCGCATACGAGAGCAAACCATATTGTCATAAAAGCACTCGAAAAAATCGTTAACCAAAGCTTAAAACGCGTATTCTGAAAAATCATGTTTTCAAGCTGGTCTCCAAACTCTATAAATTGACTTGGATTTTTGGATTCTTATTTTAAAGTAGATACAATTTATTGGATCCCTAATCTAAGTTCAGATAAATAAAATAAATAAACTGGCCATTTCAGCCCTTGGAAGGACTTTGACCTAGCTTCTATTGATCAATTGTGTTGTGCGTGTTATTGAATGTTTGATCACAAATGATCGAGAACTGGACCTAATTGTTTAATGCCGACTCCAAACGAAGCTTTACATGGCAATTTTTACTCTCTGAGGCTTGCCATTGTCTGCAGAGAGGTGACGACCGAACAGAAAAATTAATTCAATTGAAAAAACTTTCTGTCTGAGTTGGAATTGAATCCGGGCTGCCGCGGTTCTTTAGCTTAGGGGCCACGCACTCTACCCACTAGGCTACGGCCGCCACAAGTCCAGATAATACTGGCCCTTTTTTTAGAGCTATTTTAAATTTCAAATGTCCGCCATTTTTGTAATTTTCAAATACTTATTTATATTATATGTACAAGCTCCAATAAATATAATATAATTTAATAAATTGTTGTGTTTTTTTATATCAAATGACATGAACGTGCTGTTCGATGGCAACAGTTTGGATACTTTTTTTTTACTTCACACTACACTTTTATCCACCAAAAAATAAATTTTATTTTGCTTAAGAATCAATAAGTATCTGCCAAAAAACTCAACGTGTGTATTTACTTCCTTCTATGAAAAAAAAAATCAAGAACATCGCCGTGTTTTTGGGCCTCTAGATGAGAAACTGCTTTAAAAAAACGCTTATTATTTTAGGAAAAAATATCTTCTTAATACGAAAGTAAGAAATAAAAAGTTTTTAATAGAAATCAAAATTTGAATATAAGCTGCGAAAAAAATCTTATTAACAAGAACCAAATTAAAAGGTTTACTTCTATGTTTTAACCCTAAAAAGCAATTGTTTTTTAAGAGGAAATATTACATATCGTAATTTCTTGTTTAAATCATCAATAAATCATTTAAATGTAAGTGCAAAACGTCCTTAACGAAATAAAGAAGAGATCTTTTAAAAAGGAAAGGAAACCTCTGTAATGAAATTAAGAATAATATTTTTATAAGAAAAAAGAAAAATTGAAAATCAATCTTTTTCAAAGTAAAATTAAATCTTATAAAAAACAAAGACTAAAAAAATTATTTTTAGAAGTAACGTTAAGCAATAAGTAAGCAAACTTCTTAATTATTGGTAGTCAAGATTTCTCTGAAAATTATAATATTCTCAAAAGCTTCAACCACTTAAAAAGACTAAAAAAATTAAGTTTGCATACTAAATAAGAAGAACAAGATCATTCAACAAATGTTATTCCTTACGTTTTAAACTTATCAACAACTAAAACTCTTTCTCATCACTACAAAGAGCTGATAACACTAAAGATGGTAAAAATTATAAAATATTGATAGAAATGAATATAAAGATTTGCGTATTGTCTTTTATCTTTTTTTAATGAAGAATTGATCAATTTCACGAATAACATATTCCAAAACCAACTCGAAAACTATTCTATTAAAGAAATTGGCATTGAAAGGCTTTTTTCTTAGGTACTTATGCGATTTAATTTCTTAATATTGAAAATTTTTTACATGTTATGCATTCCCCTTAAAAACAGAATTAAACTGATAACTTGATTTTTTTTAGCTTTAAAGTTTTTTGACTTGCGTTGTGAGTCCAAAGCCAAAAGTGTTGAAGACCTCTTATTTACATCACGCAGCTTATTAATAAATATCGAAGTGCTCTGCCATAAAAACCGCCTTAATTATGTCAACTATTAACTTCCGTAAAAGACTTCCTTAAGAAAGCATTCAAGACAATCATCGAAGCAGTGTGTTTTTGTCCTTTTTAAGCATCATTAAAGCTGCATAACCTTAAGCATGTTTCTGGCTTATAACATTTAAAATTGAACGAAACAAAGTAGTGCTAAATAAAGCCCCTCAGAATTTGTGGCAAATATTTGATGCTCTAACAACTTTATGTTAAGTCTTCAGCTTAATGTTACTCGGGTGGAACTTTCTTATTGCTATTTTTAGCGTGTTTAATAATTATATCTTGATGCCTCAAGAGACGAGAAGAGTCACAAGAGTACTCACAGATAATTATGTATATTAGGCTGGTGGCCAATTTCGAGGTTTGGAATTTAACAAGCTTAATAATCAATACTTTAGGAAAATAGTCTCAAAATATATTTTAGAAAATGTCTTCCAAAAATATTTACATTAAGAGGTTAAAAAATTCTGGCTAAATGGAATACTAAATGTCTTTTCAAAAATAATTTTTAATATGCTACTTTTAAAAACATTTGTACTTTCTAATGTCTTTGATATAATTTAAGTGACTTGTGTGCCAAAAATAAAGAAACATAAATTGAATAATGAAGGTATCGTTTCTAAATTATCAAAAAAACTTTAGAAAATGTCAACTTTTAAGTATTGATAGCTAAGTTTACGTGTGATGTACAAATCATTTATTAGGTAACGAACAAATTTGTTTTAACAGCCTACTTCTTACATTTGAAGTTGTCAAATAAGCTGACATTATTCCAATATATTATAAAACATGTTTCCATACTTGAATTTTTGTATTGAATTTCGAAAGCTTGTTTCTACAAAATTATATACTCGTACACTAAAAAGTTACAGGAGAGAGTAAAAAATTTCCTTTATTGTTGAAAGTTGCAAGTTTTTGCTTCACAATATTTAAGATGCTTAGAAAAATGTCAAACTTTGAAAACAATTTTTCATTTCAGTTCAATAATTTCGAACGCTAAAAATTTTTATAAAACTAGTCCGAAACTATCATCGACTGGATCGAAGTTAAGATACCCCCATAGTATATTCTAAGTTATGCATATTTAGAAAGTTTGATGACGACGTTTCGTATAGAAGATTGTGTCCATTCAATTTTGCCAAAACTCAAATGCAGGATACGTTTAAGATATGCAATATTATGTGTTAATTATACTGCTAAAATACACATTTTTGTGGAACTTATAAAAGTTTTGCAAATTTTGATGACGTCACTTTGTATAGGAGATAAGCTGAGTTCTTACACGATTTTGCAAATTCCAAATCCAAAGTGAATATTAATGTTCTTAGCATACTGTTGATAATTCTAATTCATTAACCCTTCGATGCCTGATAATTTTCCCTAGGACCTATGCAGATTTAAACGATGAAGCATGATTTCACCGAAAGGAGGCAGCCTTCCTGACTTTCTTAAAAAGGATGTATAGAAGCTAATGAAATTAAATACGATACAATTACATTAAAGTTTTCATTATAATGGTCGGGTTGAAGTCACTTATGGCGGTTTTGCTTTATAAGGTCCACAGGGACCTTGTATATGCTTTCATACAATATGCTTATGATTTTTATTGTTGCTGAAATTTTCTTGTTAGTTATTTGTTTTTATAGCTATACTAGCTGAAACCCGATGTGTTTATGCAACGCCTCCTTTTCCAAATGCCCGTTAAACGTTATCAATGAAACTGCATGTGTAAATTGTGGTCGAATATTGAAGGTCCGTGACTGTGCGACCTATTACTCAAAAGCTTCTCAATTTCTCAAACTAAGGTTGTATGCGCCCCTCATTCAACGCCCAAAAAACGTTATCAGTGAAACGGCGCGTGTAAATTGTGGTCGAATACCGAATTCCGATGATGTACGACCTATAACTGTAAGGCTATTCGATATCGCAAATTTTGGTTGTGTGGGAGGTGCCACGCCCCCTTGTCTAACGACCATAAAATTTTATCAGTAAAACGGCACGTGTAAATTGAGGTCGAATATTGAATTCCGAGGCTGTACGACCGATAATTCCAGAGCTATTCGATATTACGTCCGAATTGAACTGAAAAATGACATGTGCGCCTACTGCGCTACCTGTTGAGAATTGTTCGACTTTTATTTTTTCTTAAACCGTTGCATAGAAATTACGAACAAAGCCACAGAAAAAGTTTTTTATTTGGTCCAGTCGTTTTCAAGTTTTAAGCAACCGAACAAACCACGATCTATATTTATATATATATACAGGTGTGCTGGCAGAGTGTTGGCTTTTTTCTCTTTTTCATCAGCCTAAATATATAAGCACTCACATTCTACGACACTACACTAAACATATGAAAACAAAAAATTTTGAAGACATTTTTAGGGTCTAAAAAATTAAATAATCATAAGCAGCGTACCCCATATTCATAAAGGTCCTTGGAGACCTTTTCAGGCAAAACCGTGCTAAAAACATGCAGGCTTCGGAGGGTTCAATTAATTTTTGCGGTAGTCATGACGGCTCTTTGTATGAGAGGTAGGCATGGTTTTTCTACTATTTTGTCAAATTTCAAAACCATGGTGAATATTTGAGACCAAAGCGTTTATGCGACATTTCAAGTCATTTTATTAGTTTTTGTAGCATTTAAAGAGATTTTATCATTTTGGTAAAGTTAGTTTGTATTGGATGCAGGCGTGTTTTTCATTAAATTGTCACAAATTTCAATTATATGTTGAATTTTTGCGACCAAAGTTTATGGCCGAAATGTAAAGTCATTACATTAATTTTTGTGGCATTTAAGGAATTTATCGATTTGATAAAACTGCGTGGTGTGGGAGGTAGGCGTGGTTTTAACCCGTGTTAAGCAAATAACAAATATATGGTGACTATTTTTACTTCAAAGCTTGTGTGCAAAATTCCAAGTAACTACATAAATTTTTGTGGCATTTTTAGAGATTTTATTGTTATGATACAGTAACTTTGTATAGAAGGCAGACATAGATTTCATCTGATCTTGCTCATGCTCGATCTTGATCTTTGTATTTTGAATATAAACACATACTATTGAAAATTTCAAAGCGATAGCTTTAAAATTGCAGCTGTTATTATGTCGACAGACAGACAGAGTTACGTGACGAAATCGACTCAGGAGGTGATGCTGATCAAGAATATATAAATCTTATAAGCGTTACAAACGGAGTGTCAAAGTTTATATATCCCTTTCGCAGTACGCGTGGGATATAAAAACCATTCCGTTCCTTTTGGAATTTTTGTTAGCTCTGAGAAAATGTTTTTGATTTTTCTCTTAAAAATTGCATCTTGTAGGTTTCTGCGATAAAAGTGCAGAAACAGACAGATTTATTTTAAAGATTATAGGTACTTCTTCTCAAATAAAATATAATAAAAAATCAAATGTGTGATAGTGACTTACACTACAAAATAGTAACTGGAAAATATCTCTGATAGCAAGTGTAACACCTTTAAAAATTTAAGAAGCATGCTTATGGTTTTTATACCGAGCAATTGTATTATAATCAAGGAAGAGAAAAACTCGCTACCGCTGAAGAGCTCGAGCCACTTTTTTAAAATTCTGCCGAAGCTAGACATTTTTTACCAACGCTCTTGCTCGCTAGCAGGAGCTGAACTAAAATTTCATAATCGCAAGATCACTTTTTTATTCAAAATGAAGGTGTCATCAGTCAAATAGAATATTTAAAAATTTTTGGTTTCGTATATGTGCTTATAGAAAGTAATTTATAACATAGTTTCGATGTTATCATTAGTGTAAACGTAGAATTCCTTTTTATACAGTGACAAGCAGGTTGTTCACGGCTTCGCCACGGATGTTTTTTTATCAATCTCCATAAGACAATGGATGTCAAATAAAATAAAATACATTTTTTCTGTTTTATTTTGTTTTGGAGATCGGCACTGCATTTATAGTATGTACACTTTTGCCTTGCTCTAGGCTCATCTCTATTTTATATACGTTGTGCTAGCTGAACAAAAAAGTTGTAGAAAAAGGGAGTCGTAGAGAGCAACATGAATTTAGCTTTTCTAAAATAACAAACATAATATTTTAATACTTTCTCAAATACATCGGTCCAGTACTTTTTGAGTGAAATAGTCACAGTAATTTTCACTTCATTTTTATATAGTAATAGTATTGATAGAGAAAAATCCTGTATTTTTTGGTTTAATAAAAAATTGGTTTAACAAATATAAATAATTATTTTCTTAAATTATAAATCTTTTATTTTTATGTATTTGATATTTTTATTTTTTTCCTAAAATATATTTTTAGTTTGTAATACATGTAATAAATAATTCAGTTTTATTACGACATTTAAAAAATAAATGCAGTTATTAGCACAACGACTATGCGCAGTTAAGTGGCCCATATATGTTTGGGATTTTTTTCTCTGATATTTA
Organism: Dichetophora obliterata; assembly: GCA_963920525.1. Lineage (NCBI taxonomy): Eukaryota > Metazoa > Arthropoda > Insecta > Diptera > Sciomyzidae > Dichetophora > Dichetophora obliterata. The sequence continues at coordinate 132,826,833 of OY986438.1, read as the reverse complement.
AATATGAATTTAGGTTTTGTTCCATCACATAACAGAAGTAAACTGTGAAATTTTCAGAAAAAATTATTGATATTTATACGTGCAGCATACGACTTTAAAGTTAAAAATCTGATTTATGTGGTAAAAATGCTATACATTTCCTTTAAGTGTTAGTTTTAAAAAGAGTAGTAAGCACTAGTTTTTTAATTTCAATGTTTTCTTCAAAATGCGTTATAAAACATTAAAATTTTATAAAAACTACCAGCGCTCCGAAGACGTCACCTTTTAAAAAAAAATACATAGAATTAAAATTACATTTGAAGAGAATTGAAAAATACTATTTTAAGGGTTATTTATAAATAAAACTGAGTTAAACCATACATGCATTTTTAAATAGTACGTTGTACCGGGCGATACCATTTCTTTTACCCTTGCTTCACAGGCACTTTTCAATACGTATTCTTACACTAAAACAATTTTGTGTGTAAATATTACTAATAACCATTCTACGAATTTTTTTTGTTATGTAGTTTTCTTTGCTGAAAAGGATGAAAAGGAAAATAGGATTCGTAGGTTGGACGTAGTTTGGTACATATAACAAATATTTTTTTCGCATCCACACGAAATCAAATGTGTATTATAGGAATACATTTCTTACATTTACTAATAACGAAAAAAAAAAACGTTCTAACTGAGCTGGGGTTTGAACCACGGTTTTTTAGCTTACCGGCCACGTACTCTTTCAGTGGACTGTGGACACCTTGCAATCGTACATTTTCTTATATTCGGTAATTGTTGAATAAACCAGGCTGAAATATTTCGTTTGCAAATTTTTAAAACTCAACTTATACTTCGTACATTCTACAAATAATGAGTACTGTCAACCAAAGAATGAATTTTTTCTACTAATATTAATTTCAATTCGTAAATGGTATGAAGCCATTAGTAAATACAGCGAATGTAATGGAAGAAATTACGAAGCTATTCGTACGAGAAATTGAGTTAATAATTCGAGAACTATTAGTCGAAGATCATTCTTCGGAGCAACAGATGGTAAGGTGCATTTAAGACAAAAACGCATATGAACATGTTTTGCCAAAAGTCGGCTTAAAAAAATCGTTTTTCTGTCATAAAAATGATTCAATTTGGAAATTTTTTAATTTTTCGTAAACTTAATAAAATTTCTAACAATCCTGCAGCATTTAAATTTGAAAAAATTGCATCGATCCAGTCGAGGGTAAAGCTTCTAATTAAAAAGAAAAAAATTCGAAAATTCTGAATAAAGTAGAAAATAATTTTTAAAAAAATCTAATGGAAAATTCTTGTTAAGAAAACGCCTTTACATTAGAATATCTTATGGTCAAAAGTTTTTTATTACTCAAATTAAAATAGGAAACTAAAATAATTTGAAACAGTTATTTTATACTTCTTCAAATTCACATTTTTTAACAGGCGTCCACCCATTTTGAGAATTTTCTGGCTTATATTATGTTTAGAAAATTAATGGAGCCAAAAACCCATACATACATGTGCATCTTTATATATTTATTAATACGTTTTGAATTAAAAAATTTTTTTAAATAATTCAAATAAAAGGTATGTTTCCCAACTCGATTTAAGTAACTTGCATGCAGCTAGGACTGATGCATGTTAAAAAAAGAAATAAGTCAGTTAATGTCCATGCGGGGAACATTTTAAGAATAGCGACAACTCTAATTTTAATTTTTGTGGATAATATGGATTTTTAACTCCTTAATCCAAATCTGATAAATTTCAGGCCGCTCGCAACTTGTTTATGAGTTATAAGCCTGTAAAACTGAAAACATGGTCTAAAAATCTTGTCGGTTTCATTAATTTAAAAAAAAAAAAAATATTGGAAATTTTGGTATACTTATTTGACTTCAAGTAAGTCTCAAGCTTGAAATGATTGGTTTAATAAAATTCACTTTGTACAAAATAGATTAAACAATAATTCTTGCATTAAATGATAAGAATAATTTTAATATTCCAAAAAAAAAAAATGGACTTATATATATAAAATCAGCTATTTTAAGCTCGAAGTTCGTGGTCGAAGAAATTTTTTAAGTTAAGTTGAAGCTAGTTTTGAGTAATTGTAGTAGACTAGAGAATGACATTTTGCCTGTTTTTCTTCTCTCTCAAGCTAAAAAAATATGAAAAGATATGCTTCCAAGTAACTTAAAGTTACTTGAAACGAGTACGGGAACAGACCTAATATTTAATATATTAGCTATACAGTACTCCAGAAATAAACTTTCACATGTTGTACATAGTTGTTGATTATTAGCTTTATAATTATAAGATTGTGTATTGACTTCAGTATGAGCCAATGCTTAAACTGCAAAGCTATGTAAATTATTTGATATCCTTGGAGATTTATTTAGTAGATCTGAGGTAATATTAAATACATAACCCACAAAGCAATGATTAATGCTTTCGGGATGCTTTGCGAAACAAGTACTCCTCTAAACAAAAAATGGTGTTCTGAATTAAACATTGGAATCTTTAGAATTTCATTATGTTGTGTTTTGTTTTTATGCTACAGTTGGGCTTGTCACATAAGTTGTCTTAATTTTTTTTATTCAATTTTATATTCAGTGACTCAATGATAATATGGTATATAATAAAGCTGTGTATGTTTCTAAAATTTGTATCGTGTACTTTAGCATTAAGGTTTTTGTCCATTTTTCAGTCCGTCAGTTCAGTTATTTATAAAATGATGAAATTTATGAATTTGCGAAAAACCTTCGCTTCTACCGGGTGTAAAATTTGATGCACCTCTTTTTTATACATGGGCTTTGTATAACTGACTTGATGTTAACCGAGCCAGCTTGTTGATGACATTAGATAATGACAAGTGTTTCCCCACAAAAAGTTTTAACTATTTCAATATTACTATTATAGTATTGGTTTGCAATTTTTGTACACATTCCCTTGTTATCATAAATTTGAGATTTCGATGGTCTTGAGCTCGAAGTTCGTTTCGAAGAAATTTTTTTTCTACATTTTAGTGGCGACCACCCTAATGAATATGCTTAAGGCAAATATTTTTGCACGCAAATGTTTCAAAAATAGCTCGTGATGATGAAATAAAAAAACAGCAAATAAGCTGCTTAGCTTAAAAGCTACAGCATGTTTTTGTTACTGCTCAACATGGACGATGAAGATGAAGATGATGATGACGACGACGACGACGACAAGGGCGACAACGACACCTACACATGCCAAGTTGATATTTTTGACAACGTTAAAGTACAAACGTCACAGTGACGCACTCCAAAAACAGACACGCCAGGAGTGACAGCCAAGCAGCACAGTCAAAAAACATGTTGCTCATATTAGAAGCCGATTAACGCAGTTGTGCAACCCACTTCACGCTGACCAAACTCTGGTTAATACTTGATTTTCTACCGCAAAACAAATCAAGTAAACGATGCATGAAATATTCAAACATCTTAATTGCCAAAGAAGATTAAATTTTCAACAGCAGAGAATAATTGACATGGAACGCATAACGCTGCGTAGGTGAAGCTGATGATGCTGCTCCAGCTAACTGAGCCCAACAACTATTAACTAGGGTCCATTTAGCTGATGAAAACTGATGCGATGACAGAAAGTTTCCTGTCCGTTCATTCTGCCCCTCTTTAAAAGCTCATTTCTGTCATGACTTTGATGTCCTTGTTTATTATCATTAGCATTGAAAGTTAGCATGTGTTTTTGTGTGTGCTACTGAATGTGTGCGTGTGAGTGTGTGTGTTAAAGGGAGGTGTTTCCATTCGAGTGGCTTGTTTACGGAGCAACATTTCAAAGACGCACGTTTACGACTCACTTATGCCACATAAAAAATGACCAAACCATACCGTACCGTACCGTACCATACTGCCCCCGTACGGACTCAGCTCGAATTGTGTGACACTTTAAAGCAGACTTCAGGCAAAAGTGCTTCAAGTATATCCGCCACGTGATGGATTTATTGGTGCAAATGTGGGTGAATTGCAAATCGTTAGCAGGTGCCTGGGTGGACAAGGAGACGGAGGTGGGGTGAAGGCTGTAGCTTTGCGAGCACGCTGTCACTGAGGTTGCTCGAAAACTGTTAGAGCGAAAATTAAGTAACAGAAACGTGACTGGATTAAATTTGATGTCCTGTTGACGCTGCTGTTAGACGTCTTGTGTTGTTGTTGTTTTTTTCGTTGTAGTTGTTGTTGCTGCTGCTTACCCTATTGCTTTCTTTTGTTGATTTTTATTTTCTTTTATTATTGGCGTAGTGTTTTTTCTATTTTTTTTTTAATTTTCGTTTTTTCCCCACTTTTGTTGCTGTCGTTTTTGTTTACTTAACAGACCTGCAGCTAGTTGACTTTTAACGCTTTTTCGCTACTTCTGAAGCTATTTTATTTCCTGCAAGGTTATATTTTTATTTCTGCTTTATTTTATGTCTTTATTGTGCTTAGCTATGCTTATCCTAAAAAAAAATACTAGTTTTTCATCTTCTTTTTTCTGTTTATCTTTTTGTCCCGCTTTATAGTTCTTCCATTTTTTTCGCTCCTTCTAAAGTAGCTGCCACAAACTAGCCAACGACACTTGCATCCGGTTCGAAGACTGCTTCCGCGCGTCACTTCCGTTTCGGTCAATGTCAGCAAACAGGTTCTTGAGTGTTCTTTGTGATTTCAGGCAGTTCAGGCGGAAGTTTGTTTGTATTTGTATCTTTTTATGCATGCATGTGTATGTTGACTGGCTAAGCGAGTGCGTGCGTCTACTTGTGTTGTGTTTGTCTATTTTTCCTCCACTTTTTGGCGCGCTGAAACGTATTCTTTCACACAAATTCACTCATACACAAACACACACACACACACACACCAAACTCATGCTTTAGCTGAGGGCTGTATTGTCCCAGTGGGCAAAAGCAGGGCTTTGATGTGCTAATAGCAGGCCTTCATATGAATATTAAATCTTATCCGCACTCATATTCAAGACCATTAACTTTCTTATATGAAAGGCGAAAATGTTCTAGGCCTTCCTCTTTTGCAACTCGAAAGATGCCTGCTAAAAGCGCTTTTTGAGAATGCATTTAAAAAAAGAATTTTAAGCATTTACTTAAAATTAAACTTGACTCTGCCATCTTGTGACTTGAGCCCACGTCCTCTCGTGTGCTGATCTAACATCCTATCCACTAGTCTATTGCAGTTTCAACAAAGTTTCGCTTAGTTTGCGTCATTACAACTACTACAAGCAAACATTTTGGGGCGTGATTTCCAGCTCCCAGCTCCGACAAAGCAATTTTGTTTGTTTTTTTTTTAATTTAGATTTTTTCAAAAACATAAAAAAGACTAAACATTTTTCTATTACAGAGTTTTAATAAAATTATATGTAGACAGTTAAAAATGGAGAAGTGAGTTCGATACCCAGCTCGAACAAAAAAATTAAACTTTTTGTTTGTTTTTTTTTATATTTAAAATTTTTTTACAACTTTTTCTGTTCATTGTAATTTTTTCTAAAATTTTATTGAAAATTTCTTTACATGAAGTGATATGAAAGTCTTAGTTAGAGCTTTAAAGGATAATCCTTGTAGAGACACTCATCAAAAAGCGAACACGGAAGGTTTCTCGATGCCAATAATAGAACTACTAGCATGCCCTCTTTTGAGTTGCCTTAGCTTAATTGCTCACCGGGGTTATTTTTGTGCATTTTTTTGTGTGTTTATATTTTTTCTATCAAACTTTATTCACTTATTTCTTTTCTGAGAATGAGAATGTTTTTCTAGGATTTTCATATTGAGATATTTTATGTTGAGAAAAATATGATACTGTAGCCAAAAAACTATTTTTCTATGAGGGATTTAAGGAAAAATATTTCTTAAGAAACCAACATTTTTATTTGCACTAAAACTTCCAAAATTGCAGTATTTTTTATGAATTTTAAGTTCTGTCACATCTTAAGAAACAGAAGAGAGAAAGAAAATCCCAAAACTAAACTTCTTCATAATTTTTAATTCAGGTTTTGTAAATTTTTCTAAATTAACTAAAATCTAAAAATTCTCTTTTAACACAAACGGAGCTTTTTGATACATTGAACTAGAAAATAGCTTTTTTTTAAATTCATTAAAAAAATGACTCACATTATTTTTTATAAGTCATTACTGCTAAATTAAATATTAATGTAAATGTTTTCAAATATGGTTTTTTGTCATAATAAATTATGAATAATGAATATTTCATAACACTTTTTATCTTCTTTTATTTGGTAACTTAAAAGCTATAAAGAGTAGAACAACTCATTTCAAATTACCCTTTTTGCCTTCCAGCAACGCCAAAAGTTTGACTGGGCACTCGTCGATAGCTTTACGAATCTTATGATTGGAGATTCATCCACTGCTTGGATGAATGCGTACTGTAGAGAATCAATATTGAAGTGTCGAGAAAAACAATTTAAAGTCTCTTTCTATTTTTTAAATAAAGTAAGAAATAAACATTTTGTGATACTTTAAAATAAAGACCTTTTTATTCAGTAATTTATTCAATTATAATATCACAAAGAGAAATTCAAGAAAAATGATAATAACTCGTGCAAAGTTTTTCAAATACAATTAGTCTAGACTTTCAACTACTCCGAACAAATTTAGTCTCCTCCGCGTTTTTTTTTTTTTTAATAAAATGATGTTTCTAAACGTCAAAATGACTAATTGCAAAGTTTTTACACATTATTTATCAACATATAACCGAAACGGTTTCATAAAAGAAACTGAAAAAATAACCCTATATATCTTAGCTACTAAATAAAGAAAGTAAATTATTGGTTAATGATTTTTTTTTATTGTTTATTAAAAATTCTTTTAGTATTAATTTTTGTAAGTATATTAGTTAAAATTTATTTTAACTGTAATTTATTAAGTAATAAAGATAGAAAAAATATTCTTTTTTTAAGGTAAATTGGGTTTTAATTGATATGACATTATGCTTAACAAAAAAAAATAGTTTTAATACAATTCCATTTACTTTTAGTGCATAAATCTTTTGATGTACCAATTGCATAAGTAATAAATACATGCTATTTAACAAACTGCAAGCAATATGATACAATTATCTATATTACACACAGGGTAAAAATTGTTTGATATTATGGCTAAAAAAAACCAGAATGGTCAATATGCATCAGAATGTAAAAATATGCTGAATTAATTACAATATAAAGTAAATACTCTTTAAAGGAATGAACACATTGTGGGATGGAATTAATTTTTTGTTTTATTTTTTTTTTTTATTAATTTTGCTGTTAAATTTATTTACATTTTTTTTAAGTATTGATGCACATCAAGCATAAAAATAAATTTTTCAGTTCAACCTACAATTGCTAAATGAACAGAAAAATTAAGTTTAATTGAAGTTTTAATGGACAAACGCTTTCAAGCGCATACTGCTTTAACCGGCACACAAACAAATAAAGAATTAACATTTCATGGTGAACACAAATTCATTCAAAAATTGTCGCATAATATCACTACGTATGTGGTAAAATAGGCTCTTTTTAAATAAATACATTAAATCAATACACCAGGTCGTATGATAAATATGATTTAAACGCAATTGAGCCGTTTATTTTGAAAGTGGGAAAAGTGCTTTTTTTAACAAAAATAAAGATAATAATAATAATAATAATATAGTAAACTAAATATATTTTTTTTATTTGCAAACAGTTTATAGTTACAAAAAAAAAATCAGATTGCCGAATATTTCGGGGATGGAAGTTTTAGGTATTAACTTTATTGTAAATATGTTTATTTTGAAAGTGGTGCAAGTTCATCTCAGGTTGAAACTATTTTAACCGAAAATATTTTAGCAAAATTTTACATAATAATAATAGGTTTATCATAATTGCAAAGCTTCAAATATCTCGCAATAACAAAATATGGACTTGAACCACTTTCAAAATAATTCTTTTAATTAACGATTGCGATAATGCATTAATTTTGAGAGTGAGGCATAATTAAGGTATAATAAACCTCAATTTTTTATGATCAGCACTACAAGCACTATTGGATAATAAACTTGCAGTATCTTAAACCACAAAATACAAAAACTATGTGTATATTACCAGTATTTTTAAATTTATTAAAATGCAAAGCTTTAAATATCTCGCAATAACAATAAATGGACTTGCCGCACTTTCAAAATAAAAAGCTCAATTAATGAATGCCGCATAGAATGCAGTAGTTTTATTAAATTTTGCTATATATTTATATCATTAAGCTTACTGGAACTTCTTTCTATTGGCTGCCGCTGAATTTGATATTCAATACTATAGTAACTCGCTTTAAAAAGTGTACAATTGTTGCGTGCTTTTTCAGAATCCCTTTTTTAAGCATATGTTTCTTCTTATGTTTTCTATTTTTTTTTTAAATTTAGCCATACAGTGCCAAATTTTCTGATCCACGTAAAAATGCTCAGAAGCATAGTTATTGACACAAATCTGTAGAAAAATGTTGCCTGCCAATAGCACAAATGCAACAACTTATATGTATAAAGAAACAACAATGTTAATATTATACTATAAAGAATAAAAAAAAGAAATAAATAACAACAACTCCATAGGCAAGGCCAGAAAAATACTACTCAGTCTTGTGCAAGAATACGAATTGCGACAGGCTACGAATTGGCAAATCTAATGCAATTCTTTGTTTTTTTTTTCCTGTAGTTTCGTCTCTCTACTTTTTTTGCATATATTTGTCCATGTTCGATATTGCTGTTATTTGTACAAGTACAACACTTACTACACATAAGTGCGCTGCTGGTATATTCATATATGTATGTTCATGTGTGAGTCGAACATGTTTTGTACAAGTGCAAATAAGTGTTTAGAATATCAAAAATAAATCCAGCTAAACGATTGTTATGCAAACTTGTATGGATTTCAGCTGTGATTTAAGGATTTATTTTCTTACATATTAGTTTTTTTATTCAATAACGATTCAATGGCAAACATATGTGCGAAAAAATTACAAATTAATTTTTTTTAACAGGACCTTTAAGACGAAATTTCTTGTATGAATCAAAAATACACTGAGACAAGAGTTTGGTTTTGTTTACAAAATGTATTTAGGTGGCTTCCTGTCTACCAATACTTATGGACAGTTAAAAATTTTTGGAAATTAAAATATTACCATAATTCTGCTAATTTTTCATATACCTCAGTAAAATATTTATATGTGCTGCACTTCAAATTTAACTCTAAGCAAACATAACTTCATTTGTTTTTATAATTCTTATATGTAAAACAAGATAAAGCTTATTTAGAAAACTTGTTGTTGTTAAAAAAATTATAATGTATTTAAAAAGTTCATAGAAAATATTTATGTGTGCAAAGCCTATTTTTAATGATTTTGTGGAATAAAATAGAAATATATATAGATGTTATAAAATAATATGTCTTCCTTTCTTATATATGACTTAGTTAACCTGTGTTATCGAAACCGCTAGCCAACAAACGCTAAAAAACTTGTATCAAGACAATTTATTTAGCTTAGCGTTGAAATTTTGCCATAGAAAATCTTGTTATATGAAAGGAAATAAAATCAAAGTTCTATATAAAAGATAATAAAATAATAAAGAGTTTTTAAATTTCTTGACTTTAAGGAAGCTTTACCCAAACAAACATTTATCTTAACAAAAAAGCCAAAAGAAAAAAAAATGTATTTGCAATAATCCAATATTTATAGCGCCGTTGCAAGAATAGAGTTTGTTTATTATAACCAAATCTTGGTTGATGAAAAGAAAACTTTAGTATAGCTGTCTAGAGTCAAGAAAAATTTTTTTGTTATTTAAAATCTCTGAAAAATATTTTTCATATTTACATAAAACTCACGCAAATGCAAAAGTTTACGGTAACATATAACTAGGTGCACGCATTGGGCTTGGATGAACGTTAAATTTAAACTTCTACATCACACATATAAATGAGTCAATATAAGGCCCGCAGCAGGAGAGGAGTTTTCGGTGTTTAAAACACCACTCATAGGGTCGGAAGGTAAACAAAAAATTAAATTAAATAAGACTACTAAAAGCAAAAAATTATCATTCCTAAAAACCAAATGAGAAAATTATCTACAATTAAAAATATCTGTAATTGTCTATAAATAACTTTTTTAAAAACTATTTTTATTACCAAAAACTCACTATTTCCATACCAAAATTTAAAATGATTTGGTTGAGCAATAAAAGGTTTTTGGAATATTTCAAATAAAGTTTAGGCTAACAGTCCTATTCTGGCAAATTAACAACTGTTAACCTTACTTACTTACTTACTTAGTTGGCGCTACAACCGTATGTCGGTTTTGGCCTCATCTAAGAATTTGCGCCAGCCATTTCTGTCTTTCGCTTGCTGGCGCCAGTTGGAAATTCCAAGCTTCGTCAGGTTGTCCTCTACTTGGTCTTTCCAACGAAGATGCGGTCGTCCTCTTCTGCGTTGACCGCCGCTGGGTACCGAATCGAATGTTTCATCGTCTTTCATGCGCTGAACATGACCAAGCCAGCGAAGCCGCTCGATTTTAATGCGCTTGACTATGTCGATGTTCATCATTCGACAGTTCATCATTCCATCGTATTCGGTACTCGCCATTGACGCAGATTAGTCCGTAGATCTTACGAAGAATCTTTCTCTCGAATGCTCCTAAAGTCTTTTCATCTAAACTGCTCAGCGTCCAGGTTTGTGATGCGTAAAGTATTACGGGCATGATGAGCGATTTATAGAGCGTGATTTTCGTTCGTCGAGAGAGGGCTCTGCTTTTCAATTGCCTACTGAGCCCAAAGTAACACCTGTTGGCAAGAGTTATTCTTCGTTTGATCTCAATGCTGATGTCGTTGGTTGAATTAATGCTGGATCCCAGATAAAAGAAGTTCTTCACAACCTCGAAGGAGGTATTGTCAATGGTAACGTGGGTTCCAAGACGCTGGGACTGTTTGTTTGTTGACACTAAGTATTTCGTCTTATCTGCATTCACTGACAGACCCATTCGACTTGACTCTCTTTCTAATCTGGAAAATGCTGCACTGACTTCGCGCGTATTATAGCCAATGATATCTATGTCATCAGCATACGCAAGCAGCATAACACTCTTGTAGAATATTGTGCCACTACGTCTCAGATCAGCAGCTCAGATGATCTTTTCCATCATTAGGTTGAAAAAGTCGCACGATAAGGAATCACCTTGTCTGAAACCTCGTATGGTAATAAATGGTGGGGAGAGGTCCTTCCCGATTTTAACTGCGCTGCTGGTGTTGCTCAGTGTCATCCTGCAAAGTCGTATTAGTTTTGCAGGAATACCAAATTCAGACATGGTGGAGTGCAGGTGCTTCCTTATTGGGCTGTCGAAGGCGGCTTTGTAGTCGACAAAAAGATGGTGGGTGTCGACTTGTTTTTCTTGAGTTTTCTCCAAGATTTGTCGTAGCGTGAAAATCTGGTCGATGGTGATTTAGACTTTCCAGGTCTGAAGCCACACTGATAAGGTCCGATCAGTTTGTTTACAATGGGCTTCAATCTTTCACATAAAACGCTCGACAGGACCTTATATGCGATATTAAGAAGGCTTATCCCACGGTAATTGGCACAAATAGTGGGATGGCCTTTCTTGTGGATTGGGCAGAGCACACTGAGATTCCAATCGTTCGGAATACATTCTTCCGACCATATTCTGCATAGAAGCTCGTGAATGCATTTAAGTAGAGCTTCGCCTCCGTTCTTAAACAGCTCAGCAGGTAAGCCATCAGCTCCCGCGGCTTTGTTATTTTTGAGCCGAGCTATAGCTGTCAGAACTTCATCATAGTCGGGCAGCGGAACCTCGACGCTGTCATCCGCAATTGGGGTTTCCGGAATATCATCTCTATTGGCGGGATTGTTGTCAGCGTCGCCATTTAGAAGCTTAGAGAAGTGTTCCCTCCATAACGTCAGTGTACTCTGGACATCTGTCACTAGATTCCCGTTTTCATCCTTGCAGGAAGAGGCCCCGGTTTTAAAACCATCGGCAAGGCGTCTTATTTTTTCGAAAAATTTTCGGGCCTCATTCCTATCACCATACATCTCAATCTTCTCTTGCTCGCGCTTTTCCGCCTCTCTTTTTTTCCGCCTGAAAATATGTCTCTCTTCTCTCCTCTTTTCTTTGTATCGCTCCTTAGCAGCGCGCGTTACAACCGACTGCAGGGTGGCTTTGTAGGCGGCGTCTTTCTCTGCAGTGGCGTCGCGACACTCCTGGTCGTACCACTGGTTTCTGCGAGGGCGTTGGTAGCCAATCACCTCTTCAGCAGCCGCACGCATGGAGTTGGAAATGTGTGTCCACTGCGCGCATATATCATCGATTGGAGGAGTGCTTTGAAGCTGGAGTGAGAGTCGAGTGGCGAAAGCATCGGCTGTCTGTTTCGATTGCAGCTTGTCGACGTCTAGCTTTCTCTGTGTAGGGTTGCGTGTATTCTTAGCTGCGCACAGACGTGTACGGATCTTGGCTGCAACAAGATAGTGATCCGAGTCAATGTTTGCACCACGGATCATGCGTACATCCAATACACTGGAAGAGTGCCTTCCGTCGATCAAAACGTGATCAATGTGATTTTTTGTTTTTTGATCAGGGGACATCCAGGTGGCTTTATGAATATTGAGATGCTTGAATCTAGTGCTACTTACGACCATGTTTCGTGCTGCGGCGAAGTCAATCAGCCTCATTCCGTTATCGGAGGTGTTGTCGTGGAGGCTGAACTTTCCGACTGTTGGACCAAAAATATTTTCCTTGCCCACCTTAGCGTTGAAGTCACCAAGCACGATTTTTACGTCGTGGCGGGGGCAGCGTTCGTAAGCATTTTCAAGGCGCTCGTAGAAAATTTCCTTGATCTCATTGTCCTTGTCTTCTGTCGGAGCGTGCGCACATATTAGGCTTATATTGAAAAATCTAACCTTGATGCGGATTATGGCAAGTCGTTCGTTCACAGGTGTGAATCGCAGGACGTGGGGCCGTAGTCTCTTGCCAACTACAAATCCGCATCCAAACTCGTGCTTCTCCGCATGGCCGCTGTAGTAGATATCACAGGGTGCATGCCGAATGTAACCCTGTCCCTTCCATCGCATTTCTTGGATAGCAGTGATATCAGCTTTGTATCTTTCCAAGACATCAGTCAGTTGGATAGAGACACCTTCCCAATTAAGAGTTCGGACATTCCAGGTGCATATCCGTAAATCATTTTCAGTTTTTCGTTTGCGGTAGTCGTCATCAGATTTGGGGATCATTTTTCTTTTATTCTTGTTTGTTTTTATTGAAATTGGTTTTTACGGGTGGGCTTCAAACCCGACGCACAACCTATTTTAAGCCTAGGGAGGCCCGCCGCTCAGATTAGCCGCCAAACTAACGGTTGTCAGTTTTGACGTTGCCCAGGAAACACCACGTGGAGGTTTGAGTCGACTTGAGACGATTTCACAAAGATTATGTTGGCCTCGTCAGTTAACAGTGGTTAACAACTGTTAACCAGTATTTTGAATATTTCTATGTGTTTGTTGTAATTTTTTGATTTCACGACAAATTTTGAAGCTCAAAAATAATAAGTATTGAAAAAAATTATCAGCTGCTTTTCAGTTATTGACAATTTCATTAAAAAGTTTTGTTTTTTGAGCTTCAAATTTTGTTTTAAAAACAACAAACATATATAAATATAAAAAATACTGGTTAAAAGGTTTAGTTCTTTAAATATTTATAAAACACCATATTATCAACAAGGATATAAGTACATATTTTATGATATAAATTAAAATTAATATTATATTTTGTGTTCAAAATAAACTGTTCAAATAGTGAATTGTTGTTAATTTTATTTTAGCACAAGATTGATGAAATTTTTTTTAGACCGTTGCTTTAAATTTTGCATTTTAAAATTGTTTTGTAGTATAAAAATATTTATTTGAAAATTAAAGAATTTCAAGTCGATTGTGTTCTTAAACATATTTTTGCTGGTTTCTATCCCAAATGTATTAAAAATTAAAACTGAATTAAAATTAATAGAAATATATTCTGTGAAATTTTTTCTTTAACCTTTCTCCGTCCAAAAATACGCAGTTCCAGGGAAACTACAAATTCCATAAAATATTTCAACTGAGACAATGTTTTCATTTATATATATATTGAAGATTTTTAAAGGAAATGTTCTGGAAAGTAGTTATTTTTGATTATACTTTTTAAGTCAATTTTGCACTTTCCAACCTTAATTCTTTTTTTTTCTTTCCGAAATGCGAAAAATTTCTAAAATTAAATTTGTACACTTTTAAAGTTTTTTGCTGAAATGTCTTTAAATTTGTTCAAAAACTGTATTCACCTTTGAAAAAGAGTTTGGATAAAAAATGTATATTTCTCAGTTCTTAAAATCCATAAAATGCAATTTTAAACTAGGAAATCGAAATATTACACTCAGAGAATGCAAAATTATTTTTTTTAATGGTATATTTTTCAGGTATACTTTTATGAATTCAGCTCAAAAAACAGGCTGAAATAGCTGAACTCTTGTTGAGTTATTGGGTTAAAAAGTTTGAAAAATGTGCTTGAAATACTTTTCTACAAATTTGTCTTTCAATAGACAAAAAATAATTCCTAATCTAAATCATATGAAAGGCAATTACTATAAGTCAGAAAATTTTAGCCATTTTCTTAACCCTTTGACTGTCCCAGTACAAATTTTTTTTTTTATAGTGTACGTCCACAGTAATTATTTGGTAAAAATGACGTGCATCACATGTGATACACGGAGCAATATTTAAACTATTTATTATTCAAACGTTCTGTGCATCACATATGATTCATGTCATTTTTATTCGTTACTATTTATTTATTTTGCCGTATAGTGTTAGCAACATTGAAATAAATACGTTAGCAACACTGAAATAAACATGTGTGTAGAGTAAAATAAGGGGAATCCCATTTTTTGCAATTGTCGGTGGATTGTTGTACAACCATGGTAGGAGCTTCTAGCAGTCAGTATCAATTTATTAGTGAGTATGGATCCATTATCATTTTACGGTCGGATAAGAAAAAATAGTAATTCAGATTTTGATAATAGAACTGGTATAAGTGATGACAGTTCAGATGAAGAGGACTTTTCTTCAGGCAGTGATGACAACTACATTTGCGAAGATGTTAATGATTCATCCGATAGTGAATCTGATAACGAAAACAACTTGTTTGACGAATGGCCGCAGATCGCCTCTACATCAACATCGTCCGTTCGGCAAGAGTGGAGCAATGATATTGCAGAAGCACAAAAGATTCCATTTATTGGCAAACATGGTCTAAATAAGCGTATTGTAATTGAAGATGGAGTACCTTTGCCAATCAATATATTTGAGCAATTTTTTGACAGCGAAATTGTTGACCTGATGGTCTTAGAAACAAACCAATATGCGGAACAGTTCTTAGAATCCAACCAGGTTCGTCGTAATTCTCGCATGAAAAGGTGGTCAAATGCTACACATGCCGAAATAAAAAAGTTTATTGGTGTGATAGTTACTACTGGCATTATCAAATATCCTAATATTGAAGACTATTGGAGAATGGAACCGTTATTTTATCATCCGTTGTTTCACAATATTGGTATGAGCTACAATCGATTTTGTCTGATTTTAAAGAATTGGCATGTTGCTGATAACAAAACGGCTAATCCAGGAGATAGATTACATAAAATTTCCAATTTTTTAAATACTTTTATATCAAATATTCAGGAAATATATACCCCAGGTGAAGAAATATCTGTGGATGAAACTATGATTTCGCACAGTGGAAGGCTTTTATTCAAGCAATATAATCTAGGAAAAAGCCACAAATATGGAATAAAATTATTCAAGTTGTGTGATATGACTGGCTATGTTTGGAATTTCTCCGTATACTGCGGGAAAGGCACCTCTGAAAAATTACCTGGATTAGACCATGCTGGGTCAATCGTTGCCTCATTAGCTGAAGATCTCTTGAATGAAGGAAGATTATTGGTTGCAGATAACTGGTATAGTAGCATTCCTTTAGCTATGTTCTTGAAAAATAAAAATACCGAATTCTGTGGAACATTACGATCAAACAGGGTTGGTTTGCCGAATCTGAAATCTTTCAAATTGACGAGAAACGAAATAGCAGGTGCAATAAACTCAACAGGAATTAGAGTGATGAAATACCAGGACAAGAAAGAAATAAGACTTATTTCAACTTTTCATGGTCTCAATATGCAAGAAACCGGGAAAAAAAAACCGTGAAGGAAAAATAGTCAAAAAACCTGTCATAATACTAGACTATAACCGAGTCAAAGGTGGAATTGACCTCTCTGACCAAATGATATCTTACTACAGCCCAGCAAGGAAAAGTGTAAAATGGTATCGAAAAGTACTGTTTGAATGTATTAGTATTGCAATTTTAAATAGTTGGGTTTTGTATAATAAATTTTATTCTAACAAACAAATGAAATTAGAGCAGTTTACAAAGTCAATTGCAAATTCTTTGCTTGGCATTACCGAAGAGCGAACAACTATGAAAAAAACAAAAAACACACCTCACGAACTCAGCGAAATACCTAGAAAAGATGATGGAAAACTTGTGCGTAAAAGAAGTCTTGGCTGTTACAAAAAATTAGCCGAAAGCCACAATAGAAATACTGCTTCCACAAAGTCTAAACAAGTTAATACACAGTGTATTGAGTGCCAAAAACCATATTGTTTACCTTGCTTTAATGAAATTCATAACAATTATACTTCCTAAGTTATTTTATAACTAAATAATAAAAAGTATAATGAAATTA
Source organism: Dichetophora obliterata (assembly GCA_963920525.1). NCBI lineage: Eukaryota > Metazoa > Arthropoda > Insecta > Diptera > Sciomyzidae > Dichetophora > Dichetophora obliterata. Next base: position 132,810,046 of record OY986438.1, on the reverse strand, counting down.
TCTTTATTTTTATTAATATTTTTATTGTTTTCTTTTGTATTTTTCATTTCTTCAACATGAATAAAGTTTACCTTTTTGTTAAAAAAAGTCATTTTTATCGTTTTATATCTTGGAAATTTTAACTTTTTTCTTATACGTATGTTCAGGTCTTATTTAAAAAAAAAACATTCTCTACACGCTCAGAGCATTAGATTACTTTATTTTCCATCAGTTCATACAAAAATTTGTTAAAAGCAATAAGACAAATTAAGTATCACATATGATGCGCAAGCGTATTAATCATAACGTCTGTGCATCATATATTATACATGGGACAGTCAAAGGGTTAAAATTCTATTATTAAAAAAAAATATAAATTGCCTAGGTTTATTTGCTCTAATATTAAAAAAAAAAAGATACTACATTAAGAAATGAGAATAACGTAATGAATATTGATTGAAAATGTTAATTTATTATATTTTTTCTAATACATTTTTATGATCAAAATCCCCACGCGAAATTCAGGATACGAGTTCTATAAAAACCAAAGCGTATTTAAGGGTATATTTTTTTGTGAAAAAACAAATAGTTCTTCGTGCTTTTAAACCAATTTCAGATGTTTTTGAGTTACTTGGCTATAAAATATTAACAGGAATTTCTTATATAAAAGCGCATATCAAAATCGAAATTTGAAGAATTTCTTTAAATATGTATTTTAAATCGTTTTACCTGATTTACTTTTTTTTTTTTTGATTTTGTAACAAAAATAGTTTGTTGAAAATTAAATGTCGGTTCTATCGAAAAATACACAAAGACAACATTTTGTCATACCAAACATTGTATAAATAAATGCACGCATTTTTCAGTCGCTTTGGCAATTCCCTTATATTGTAAGGTATAAGTATCAAACAATTCTTAGGATTGAAAAAAGGATATAAACAGTTACGCACGTGGTATATTGCTAAGAGTACTTAGCGCGTATACTAAAGAACGGCGGTAGCCTGGGTTCAATTCTCATCTGAGATACATAGAATGTTTTTGAATTGATTTAATAGTTTTGTCAGTCGTCAAATCTCAGGGAGAAAAAAAAAACTGCCATGTTAAGCTGTTGTAAAAAACATGAGCCGTTCAGAGTCAGCATAAAGTGCATAGGTCCAGTTTGAAGTGCACAGCGAAATTGATAGAGAGATGCTTTGCCAAAGTCATTTGAAGGGCTGAAATGGCCAATTCTTTTCCATTTTAGTATTGAAAAATCCACGACTGCAGCAATCACTCTTAAATCGTTAATAATCTTCTTTCTTTAAAATAAAACAAACGCTAAAAAAATTTAAAATCGATGTATAACTTAAAGTGATTGGTGCAACATATTACTCTTCTTCTTTTATAGGGGCAAACGAATTTCTTATAAAATACTATAAATGTGATCTCGTACAAAAGTTTCTAAATTTCTATATTAAAATTAATCACAATAACAAGCTTTTCCCACAATATTTAGGCTAGAAAAAAGCAATATAAACTGAGTTTTGTTCGTTGAGTTCAGGTTTTGGTATTTTATTATACCATAAAAATTATATTGAACAAAAAATTAACAATTTTGCAGACCAAGTCGTCAAATTCAGGTTAATTTTATTAATATTTTATAAATAACAAAACAAAAATTCTATAATATATTGGAAATGTACATATGAAAAATTTCAAGGCTGTAAACAAACCCCGAAACTTAATGACAACCCTGGGATCCACGTTATATATAAATTTTTAATCCAGCTCTTGGTACAGAAAAAAGTTAAAAATTTGTGGGATCCCGGCATTGCATCCCCTAAGAACAACACAACACAAATCATTCTGTCAGAGCAAATAAAGGCACAAAACTCATAGAACAAAAAGTAAGAAAGAGGTAAAAAAAACAAAACACTTACCGTTTCTTTGTTGTTTTTAGATTTGGATAAAACATCCTCCAGCCAAATCCATTGTTTTTCCGTATCCTGATTTTCATATTCCGACAGAGCGCTAACACGTCCGCCACTACCGTTAACATCCTGTATTGCACCCGGTATGCTGCCTATGCCACGGTGATGGCTATTGTAGCCATAGCCAAGCGCTGAAGATGATGATGACGATGACGACCAATCACCGGTACTATGGCCATGATGCTGATGCACATTTCCATGATGGTAATAAAAATTTTTATACTCGGACGCTTCACCATGGCCGCCTATGGCGCCATTAGGCTGACGTTGTCTGACAGCTGCCAGATGACTTTGCGAATATTTAGGATCATGTCGCATAAAATTTGTATTCAAAGCGATGATCCGAAGACGACTTTTCGTTTGTTCAATCGAATAGTAGCCACCTGTGTGATAGAAAAAAAAAATTACTTATCATTCAGAGAGGTCAGATGGAGTAGACAAAAACAAAAATTCGCAGGAACAATGAAAGTTATGAAATACACTACACTTCAAGAAAACTGTTGGTTAAGAAGGCAAAAACTTTAAAAAATACCTCTAAAAATGGAAATAAATTAAAAAATAAATTTTAATACAAACAAAAATATAATTTCTATTAAAACTTTAATTGTTTTTTTTCCTATTAATTTTTTTGGAATTTTAACATCGTTTTTTAAAAAAAATTCCTTAATGAAAGTAAATCTTTTAAAAAGTAAAAAGTTAATGACCTACCGATACGCTGTTTTTAAAAAAGAACTGGTCAAATATTCATTGCCACAGTGAAAAGTATCAAAATCTTTTAAGAACTCTTCAGACGCGTCTGAGTTTTCTCCTTTAAAGTAGGGAATATTTTTATAGAATAAATGTTCTTGTACCCTGAACCAATGAGCAGAGTGCCAACGTATTGATTTAGTAAAATATTGCATATCAAAATATGTTTATATCGCTTTAGCTCTTCGATTTGAATTCGATTAAAAAAAAAATCGAAGTTGACGTATTTTTTTACAGAAGTTGTTTTATTTGTTTGTATATGGTTTTAATCAGCGTTTAAAAACTTCTTATATTTTCAACTTCTTATATTCTTCAACTTCTTATTTTCAACTTCTTATATTTTCCTGATGCTGAAAATTATGCTTTTAAAATCAAACAGTCGAAGTCAAACCAAAAGCAAAAATAAACTGATAGACTGCAAAGCACTCCAGCAGTCGACAGTTTCAGCAGTTTTTGTTTTGATTGACTGAGAATGTGGTCAAAATCGAAAGTGGAAGCAACAGCAACTGCCAAACTTTTACAATTCGAAGCAGCATCAGTTTCTCAAGTCTTAGCGGACTGTTTTGTTTTTATGCTTTGTGCTGCTACATTTGTTTGATCGCTTTCGTGCCAATTTTTTTGCTTTTCCATTGGACACTAGGGTGGACTATAAAAAGGTGTTTTTTTTTTTTAATCTTTGTGTATGTACTGGCAATATATAAGAAGGGGTCTCTGATTTCGAATCTGATGTAAGAATTTCAAAAAGTTGTTTTTATACAAAGGTGGAGTCTAAAATTGTGTTCTTGTGTCAAAAGTAAAAACAGATTTTTTAAAATTTTTAAAATTTTTTTAAAAAAACTTTTTAAAATTTTTACTTCAGATACTGCCAGCACATACTAGTTAAAAAAAACACATTCTTAGAGTTCACCCCAGTTTTCTATCGAAAAGCGATTTGCGATCCAAAAGCACAAAAAATTGTGTCGAAAGCGATCAAACAAATGTATCAGCACAAAGAATAAAAGCAAAACAGTCTGCTACGACTGTTGGAAAACGGATGCTGCTTAGGCTTGTAAAAGTTGAACAGTTGCTGTTGCTTTGACTTTCGATTTTGTTCACAGTTTCAGTCAATCAAAACAAAAACTGTCGACTACTGAAGTGCTTCGCAGTCTATGAAATTTTTTTTTGTTTTTGCTTCGACTGCGACTGCTTGATTTTCCTTAATGTTCAAGTTTAAGCAGTAGTTAGTTTTTAATTTATGGAAACAGTGATTGCTTTAAAAAGCAATAATTTTACTACTTTGACTGCAGCAATTTAATCGCTGGTTTAAGTGTCAATGGAATTTTCATATTTTCTGACCTAGGCCGATCTTAGCCTCAAAATGGACTACGAGCAGTGATGCCAGGTTAGGGGATTTTCCCCTATATTTAGGGATTTTTTAAATGTGTTGAGGGATTTTAGGGGTAATAAAACTGTAGGGGTTTTTTAGCGAGATTTAATGTTTTTTAGGGGTTTTTAGAGGTATTTGAAACATTGATCTTTGGAAATAAAGGTGTCTTAATTTTCCTAAAAATTTTGCTAAAAATTTAAGAAAAGAAGATATTTGGTTTCTTGGTTATTTCAGCAACACTTTATAAAAACAGCTGAATTGGCAGCACTTCAAATAAATTACCAATCATTTCCCACTTCACTTCAAACTTGCTTCGCGTTTTACTTGCAATTGTTTGATTCCGTGTAAAAACTAGAAACAAAGAAACACGGAAAAACTGTAGGCAAAAAAGATATGCCCAAAACTATATCAAAAAGTGGGAGATGGAGCCTCCTTTCAAAAGTAAGACTTCATTTTAAAATAAATTTAAAATTGGACAATTGAGAAGTATGAAGCAACTTTCTGCCCTTGTAAAAGACGTCCAACAGCTGATCGTTTTAAATACGTAGGCTTGCATTGCAGTTGCACTACTTCCAGTTGCTCCTTATGAAATATTTGTATGCTTTTCGAAAAAAATTTTAAGGGGAATTTTAGGGGATTTGAAATCTAATATAGGGGTACGTGGTAAAAGGCACCTGGTAAGACTGAGTACGAGAATCTAAGCGAAGGCAAAGATATCAAAAACTATCTGACCGTGTGCAATGAGTCTAAAACTCCGGTCGTGAGCTTACCTAAAAATAGTACTGTCATTGGTGACTCAAGTGTGGTGCCTATTTATTAAGTGCCGGTGAGAACAACATGGGAACTATGTCACCACTGGTGATGCTCATGCACACTTTTGCAAATGCTAGACTAGTTGCTTGCCCCACATCATGTGCTTTATGTGGTTTTTGTCTGTTGTTGTTGCTGTTTGTTATCTTTATGACCTTATGTTAACCGTTGTTGTGTCCTATTACGTGTTTCGTGTGTTTTTGTTGTTGTTGTTGTTGTTGTTGCTGCCTACTGTTTTAATTATCTTATTCTAGGTTATTAGTTTCGTTTGTCTTGCGTGTTGTTGTTGTCCCTGTTTATTGTGTGTTTTCTTTATTACCCTCCAGTATGGCTCACCAGTGACGAATGAGTGAGTTCACTAGCTATCGGTAATCACCACTGGTTACCAGCTAAAACTTTTCATGAATTTAATACTGATACGTCACTGCCGGTAATGATTACATTACAATTTGCATTATCATTCAATAGCTACTTCATAAGTAATGTTACCACTAGCTAATATGTTTGTACACACTGTACCTCTTCTTTTCACATCATTTACTTTTTTGCGGTATTATGTGGAAAAAAAAAATAAAAAATGCATTTGCATTACTTGCTGCATTACCTCGGGTACTAGAATTTACTAGCTACCATTCATGCATGAAATTATGACCGTTGAAAGTACTGGAGGGTACTGCATATATACGTTATGTGGTATTTACATGGTAGTAACTATAATGCTATTTTGATTAATATGTATTTATACTTAATATAAGAGTAATGTTATTTAGCGGAAGGTAGTATTCATATGATAATAGTTTGTAATGTAAAGCTTATATGTGAAATGGTATTCGTATGGTAATAATTGTACTACACATTTGAATACTCATAATATACGTAACATAATAATATGCAAATATACGAAATTGGAGCGTCACGTTACAATGTTATAATATTTGTACCGTTATTGCAATTTTCATAAAAAGGGTATCAAACGAAATATCATTCTCTGGAGATGTGCAATGGGATCTGGTTTTTCTTAAATATTGTCTTTTTTAAAAAAAACTTAAAGCCAATTTCTTCGTTAAAGAAAGTATGTTTTCAGCGTCACTTTCGATAGTTGTCGATACTATCTGTACAAATCATCGATAGTTTTCGATACAATCGATAATGAAATTATTAAATGAAAAGACTAAGAATATGGTTTTGAACACTAAAGTTTGATATATAATCTTTGCTTTGGAAGCATAGATTCAAAATTTGGCTTTCGGTAATGTGCTATAAGCGGTCAAATAAAATATTTCGCAAGATGTCCAAATTTTATTTTTGCATTTTAATATTTTGCTTTTAAAATGAATTTACATTTCCATTTTATTCCGTCTGAAAAATTAATGTTTATGCAAGAAAACCATCATATACAAAATTGATCATCCGATTATTAATTATTAGCTTGGCTGCGCTGAAAACCCGCTCAGATTCCATTGATGTAGTCAGTATACAAGGACTTTCGTTTAGAATTTATTATCGAATAAATATAATTAAGTTAGAAAAAAGATCACTTTACAAATAGCATAGCTCACCTTCCAGTACGGTAATGGATTGGTATTTCCAACCGAATTTTCTAGTTTCAGATTCACATTTGCTGTCTAATTTTTGTTGCAGCCGTAACGTCGTACAACTGAGATATCGATAGTTTGAAATCATTAATAGTGGTGACGAAAGTATTGATAGTTTTTCAGGTCTAGTTCGTGCAGTAACACTGACAGCTAATGATCGCACGTTTTGGGATATTACCAGAATAAAATAATATTGTTGATTTTTTTTCCAAGAAAAGTTATGGTATTTTCTGGAATCTTTAAATAAACATATCCAACAATCCCTAATTCAGGACGAGCTTTGAAAACATAACATTGTTTTAAAAGTCATTCATTATAACATTATATTTTGGTCTTGAGTTATTTTCTCAAAGTTGGCAATGATAGCTAACTAAGAATATAACCGGACAATCAATTAATGCCTATCGTCTTTAAGGTTAAGGATAGTCGATTGATTTTATTTTAATGACCTACAAAACGGTATTAAGAGTGATACCATACAAGAAAAAGCAATTTTTGCACCAACAAACGAAGGATGATCTAAAATCAATAAATTAGTTCTTCAACGATTATTCACTCCAGAAGTTGTGTATAAAAACATTGACACAATCGGTTCCAGTGATTAAAGCGCAAAAATGAACTGACCAATGGAATTCTTTAACATCGTTGAAGTAAGAAGTCTTCAGCGACATAACCTGATGCTTAAAAAGGATTCAATTGTCATGTTTATGAGCAAATAATACACAGCAAAAGGGCTTATTAAATGGATTCCAACTGCAAATTATTAATTTATAAAAAAATACTCTCGACTGAAATGTTTTAACTGGTGCCAGTTCAGGTCAGCGAATTATCTTACCAAAAATTAAAATCTGTCCATCGAAAACATACTTTCCATTCAAAATCCAACGATTTCAATGTCCAGTCTTTTTGTCATTTGTCATGACTAGGGCTAGGAATCTCATGCAAATGCATTTTTTTACTCGGCATCTTAAAATGCAAATGGTTAAATTATCTTTACGAATCATTAAACTTCCTTCAAAACGGCATTCAATCGTTAGTGCATATTTTGCAATAAATGCAGGGTTTTGCATATTTTACAAAAAATGCCTGTTTTTGCATATTTATTGCTCACATATTTGGGTATTTTACAATATAATTTGTTTCTTTTTTTTTTTTGATTTGCAACCATTTAAATTAAGTGCGACATATTTTGGAAAAAGTTTACTTAGAATTATTACTTTTATGTTCACTTCATATTTTTGTTGTTTTTGATAAACTAATTTTATATGTATTCCAAAATTATTTGCGTTTTTTTTTTTTTGTTAATTTCAAGCAATATATTGTTTTGAACCGATAATAATATATTACAAAAAGATTTTTAATTGCAAGTTTTACCTGTTTTTAGCGCATATTTAGAGTTTTATACTACGCTTATTTTCAATTTTTTAGTGCATGAGGTTTCTTGCTCTAGTCGTGACTCTTAATAATAGTCAGAGGCAGTCATTGGAAAATAAGTTGTTGGATCTACCAAATCCAGTTTTAACTCACGATTAATTATATAATTAACTTAGTCGATTGTGCCCTTTTTCTGGATTTACAATTTTTATGAACGACAATAGTAATCAGAGAAACAATAAACGTTTCACAACTTTAAGTATAGTAAACACAGAAATATATTGAGGAATAGTAATACTGTCCTAATAAAAAACAAACAAAGTAGCACTAGGTATGTTTTATTTTGGCGTTTTAACGCCACACGGTCTTACTATTTTTATTAATTTTTGTAGATGTTAACGTGATTTTATTGTTTGTACTGAAGCTAGGCTTAGAATAATATTTAATATGTTCACAATTTTAAGAGATATACCGTTTTGAAAATTGTTTTTTATTGAAGGTTGGCGTGATTTTCTTCTGGTTTTACTTATATTCGAAGTTGATCTTTAATTTTTTAACGTTAGCTTACATTTCGAATTTCAATACGTTAGCTTTAAAACTGCAGCTATAATCGGGATGACAGAGGAAAGGATATAAGGGCTGCAAATAAGCTTCGAAGAGTTTTTGCGCAAATTCCTAAGGGGTGGGGAAATGTTCCTCGCAATAGCTTGTTGAAAGTTAATTTATTAGATGGGGAACTATCACTTTCTTAAAAAAAGATTCGCTAGACTTTAATCAACCTACATTTTTTTAAGATGCTTTGTATAGTGTTTTTTAACTTTCACCAACTGGGTATATAGTGTTTTTAAAAGACTTTAAGATTTGACTTAAACATTTTAGGAACACTGTTTTAGCAGTTTGACATTCACTGGGAAAACAATAAAAATCTCTTAGGAGCATGAAAATTTAATGGCCTTATTTTGTAAAACGAACGTAGATTTTGTTAGATTTTATTTGAAAGGAAAATTTCAGTAAGAGACTCTATATCATATGGAAATTGAATTGCCAAACAAAAATCCCCTAAGTAAGGTGATTGCATGCGTTTTACAAAATAAGGCAATAAGTTAAGGAGAGCATTTTGGTTCTTTTGGGCATATTTTTAAGATTAATTTTTTCATGGAAAATAGAATGTCAAAATGATAAAAATAATAATGCTTTTTGTACTGTTGGAATGAAAGAGGGGAGCATTTTTGTTTAATATACGCGTTATACATACACTTCATTACCTTAATACTGATAAAAGCAATTTTGGAGTGTTTTATTTTATATTCGTACATAAATATGCCCAAAAACATGTTTAAATTAAACTTTAAGTGTCAAAATACTTAACTTTAAAATAACGGAAATCCCTTTATTCTTTTTCTTATGCTAAAATTAGTTAGCAAACAGACACAATTTTCTAAATTATACAAAGTCGCTTTAAAATACTTAACCATTGTTGCTACATCAGTTCCAGCCGAACGGCTATTTTCTAAAGCTAGCCAAACAGTCAGCAAGCAAAGCAATAGAATAAAACCTAAACGGCTGAATACAATTCTATTTTTACAAGGTATAGGAAAAGAATATTGGGGTTGTTAAAATGACTTTATATTTATTTGTAAGCAGTTTTGATTTATTCTGTATTAGATTATCTTAAAACCACTTTTACTATTGAACAACAAAATTTTTAAATGCTTTAATAAATACTTTAAGTACATTTGAGAAGGTTTTCTTTAATGTTTTCCTAAGAAAACATACATACTTAAGATTCTATAAGCATATGTGGAAATAAGATGTGAATAACTAATTTTTATTTCTTGAACTTATTTTACCGTTTTGTTGTTTTTAAAGCAATTTTTTGTTACTTTCAGTAAAACCGATATTTTCGATGCATAGATGTTTTCATTCGATACATCGCGTAATATCGATCTCAAGTTTCGATGCATTATATCGAATAAAACATTTATGGTTTTTTTTTAATGTCCATCCCTAGTAGACAGTAAGAAGTAAACGCTCTATGAAATTATTATATAGGAATCTTTAGACGATGTTTCGTTGAGATAAATTTATCGGAGTTATATGGTCCCAAATAGTTTTTGATTCAGAATTTTATGTAAAATCCGAAACTAAATGTTATCAGCATGAAAATTTTCTCCAGAAATAAATTGCTTCTACCTACCTACTCATATTGCAGTTTACCGATTATTTTTTTTTCTAACGTAGATATAGCGGATATAGACGTAGATATGCCCAACTGAAGGCAGGCCTGTAAACTGGTGCACACGTTTTCTCAACTCTGGAAAGTTTGAAACAAAAAATTAAAGCTCTAATTAAAATATAAGTTACTCGCTATGTCATTTACGAAAATCAAGTATTTTGGTCAAAAAAATAAATAAACGAAATAGCAGAACTTTGAATTTTTTACCCCTTTTATATGTTAAGTCTCATTAAAAAAAAGGTTATATATTAATGGATATTTATTATTTTACTACGAAATATAAGTACAGAAATATACAATAATTTGTGAAAATTTAAGCTCGATCGGTTGAACGAGGTCGAAAAATTTGTTTAAATGCTTTCTTGTTGCCATTGATGTTATCTGGCCGCGCTTACTAAATTAGTCTCTTACATATGTTTCTCCATCTCGGTGACTTAAATAAGATGTTTACTTTTTCTAATGATATCTTATACATACATTTTTTTAGAAAATCGGTTTTTTTAAAACATATAAGCAGACTGCCCCTTAAAACAAAACAAATTATTGCTTTTCAACAAGAAATGGAGTTGTAGAGAGAGTACATTTTTATCCATACTTTCACGAGCACTTTTTATTCTGTGTAAATTAAAATTTTAACAATTAAACGACAAAGATAAAGATCTGATTTGTGTGTGTGCTTGATATATATTTTGCATTATTGATGTATGCTTAAGTTCTCATGTTTATTCTAGACACATACTAACTATCAACAAACCATCAAAAATAAAATTAAAAAGTGCATTTTTAATTGTATATAACAAGCTTTGACCAAAAAGTCAATATATTTTCAATATTCAAAATAATATTTAAAACTTGAAAAAAGAAATAAAGTTTTAATAAATATCGATGCTTTCTTAAAGAACGTTTTCTTCAGTGTATTTTGTATAAAGTTACATGGAAAGACAATGGAACCGAAGAGAAAAGAAATGAAAAGTCATAAAAGGCCAAGATAAAAGTATAACGATTTTATGTATGTTACATTTTTATAACTGCCGGGATTTGTGCGGTACCTTTGGCGCCTCTAGAGACTACAAAATTATGACCTTTGTAGTAGATTGTAGTAGATAGATACCAAAGGCATAAAAAGCCTGCATTTAATATTGAAGTTGACGTCATTGTTCGACATTGAGGTGGTATAAAGTATGAAAAATAAACAATGAAATATGTATGGATCTTTAGATTATTTATTCAGGCAGCATGGAAGATGGCGCGTGGAAACTGATGCTAACAACAGAAATGAAAATCAATTCTTACAACATGGAACTGCAATCTAAATAAATGAAATGTTATGGAATAGAATTGAATGAGCGACGGATGCTATTGAATTGAATGGTATGAAATGTGCTTGCCACAGCTACTGCGCTACTGAGCTACTGACAAGGAAGCTGCTAGCTAGTTCGATTTGTAAATGCCAACGAATCAATAAATCAAAAATTAATAGAAAACGTTGCTGCAAGTAAGAAAGGTACTCCTTTACGTATAGAAAACGTAAAGTTTTTGTTAAGTTTAAAATTCTTTGTGTGAGTACTTTTGCTTTAATTCTTTTTTCTTTTCTTTTTTTTTTGCATTAGCTGCAGGACTTTAAATTTCCGCTGCATTGCAGTGTATGTGTAAGTACGTATATATGTGTGTGTGTGTGTGTGTGTGCCTGTGTCGAGTAGTTGTAAACTCTCGAAAACTAGTCGAAAATTCAATTTCCGCTGGAAAAATTCTATACATTGAAGTTTTGTTGTTTTTTGGTTTTGGAACTGTTTTATTTTTGCAATTTTTTAGTTTTTTATTTTGAGATTTGCTAAGAATTGTTGCAGCAAAAACGACATGTCCTGCAATGTTAGTAAAACAACAGGACAAGCACACACCACGCACACACAAACATTCCTGCATACATATAAACACACACACACACACACACACACACAGGCATGTGCTGTATCCGCATGTCGGTTTTTTTGTCAGAATATCGTTGTTGCACTCACCTTTCTCGAATGTTTGCAACGCTTCGGATGGCAACCAATGTCTCCACAATTCGCCCATGTGCCGGAAGTTTGTCGTCGTACCATCCTCATGTCCTAGCACCGGAAATACAAATTGCGACGAAAACGTGCGTCCAAGCAGATCAGTGATATTCCGCAGTATTTCCAACTTTTTGCTCTCGAACATCGGATGCGCCGAGTGTGATAAGCCATCGCTGCAAAAAATGAAGAGAAAGAAAAAGAAAAAACAAAACACACGATTAAAAAAATAAACAAGTATGTCAAGGATAGCGTTAAGAGCATTTTCAAGCGCTTACAGTGTTAAAGTAAGTATGGCTGTGTGAAAGCAAATATGTGTAGGTAAGTGTGTTTTCGATTTTTTTTTCAATTTTTCAACAGAGATAAAAGTTTTAATAGTCCTAATTTTTTTATCTAATTAAAAAGGAATTGAATCAACTGTTTTAAGCTCTTTAGTATTTAAGTGAGTGCGATAACGTCCGAAGTACTATGACGCTAAAGTGAACAAATTTTATTTGAATTGTTAAGACTTGAATACATTTTGCTATTCACGACTTTAATGAAAAATACAACATTATAATTTATCGATATCGTAGCTCGCTTTTTGCAACAATTTCATCCCAAAAACTGGTGTTTGGAACAAGCTTTTAAGTTTTGAACGCATATAGAAAATTGCTCAAACTACACCAAAAAATATCACCATTAGATGAAAAATTCAAACGTTTGTCGTGAAAGGACAAACATTTCTGAGATATATAGAAAGAATTATAGAAAAATATTTTTCAGTTATATTAGCTTAACTAAAAGTTTCTTAAATGATGAATCTACTGAAGAAAAAGAGCAATAAGACCAAACATAAATATAGAAAACTATCTGTAAATCACACGTAAAAACCTTATATAAAATCTTTTCTTTCTTGTAGGAAACCATGTTGTTCAGCCACCTACCGCGGCTTTGATCGCTATACGTAAAAAACAATATTTTTTTATTTTATATTTTTTTTTTTTGTAATAGTGAGTAACGCAAGCAACAGCGATAAACGTTTTTACAAAATTTTAAATATGTCTTTCTATCAAAGAAAAAATCATCCAGCAAGGCAATGGCATATGTTAGAATTATATTCTTGTTAGACCTTCACTCTTTTAAATATAGAAATACGAATTACACAAAGGAAATGCTAAAAGAATAACCCATCTTCGAGTTAATAATACATTAATAACATTTGTTGTTAATAACAGACTACAAAATTTAATAAGACTGATAATATACATAAAAATCATATTTGAACCAACAGTTCAAAACCTTATCTAGAATGACTCAGTAGTGCTCCCAGGATTCTGAGTATCTATTTTTTATTTACTAATAAAAAAAATATTAACATAATACGCAATTAATAATATCCCAGCAGCGGATTTGCCAGTGGCTACCATAGAACTAATACAGAATAAATTGCCAGGTAAGGAAGCATTACTTTTTTCAAAATGTAATGCGTCTGCATATAGCAGAAGTAATTAATTCATACCTCATTACCTGTAATGTAGCATACAAGGAAAAGTAATGCAGTGATTTTTATAACTTAATACAAGTAGTATGTTACTCCATAACTTCTAGGTAATGCTGAAGGGAGGCGATCACTTACCTCCTATCTCATTCAATGTTAAATGTAAGGCCTTTTATGCATGGTAAGGTAATATAGTCGGAAGGAGTGGTCATTACAAGGTAATTGATGCTTCATATATTCGGAATATATTCCATCCGCTACTGGGATAGAAGTCTTATTTTGGAAACATGTAAAGAAGATTTTAGTTAACTTTAATTGGCTAAGGCAAAGCCATACCACGGGCTTGAATCATTAATGTAGAATACAACGAATATCAAAACATAAATGTATATCCAACACAGAAACCTACGATCGAAAAAAAAGTAAGATATTACAAAGGAGTTCAGTTAGTTTAACCTTTTGTTAACCCGGAACTGCGTTAATAGGATTGCGTGAAATATGGAGAGGCCAATTTATCAACAGTTTATTGCGGTACTTAAAAAATTACACAGGTGTTTTTTAACTTATAAGTTTTCTTTTTAAGCAAAGGAAATTCTTTAGAAATATATTATTATTATTTTTATATATTTCACTCTTGATTTTTAATTCAATGACTATTTTTTTGAACCCATTTTTCTATTCTAATGAACTTTATTTGAAGTTTAAGCAATTTTTATTTAATTTAAATCATTTTTCGCCAATTTTTAAATCATTTTTCGCTAATTTTCTAAACTCACAACAACGAAAATGAGCTTGTGCTGAACCCATTAGAAATTCTTTGCTAATGCGTATGCTACTCTCATATATCTGTTTATTGCTGACATTTATCGCTGAACGTACCTTTCTCCATACCTAAAAGTATGAATTTTTTCTAACTAAGTAGTAAAAACTTTAAATATTTTATGTGCTAAGCTAAATCAAAACATGAATTTTTTACTGATAAGCGCATACGTTTATTTCTCGTTAAAAAGCTCAACTCCACTTTGTAGTGGCAACGATTGCTAAATGCTTTGTGTAGATATTTGTTTTGAGTTCTTAAACACTACTGTTGTCTTTTAATTACAACTTTTTTAAAACGAAACACTCAAGTACTAATGGGCGTAACATAAGGCTCATTCCATGTTGCGGTGTTCACAGTTCGTATAAGTTTGAATGTAAATTTCTTGTAATTCCTTACAAATTTTCCAGCAATTTAATGTCATTAACGACCCGTTTTTTGCTACTTTTCCACATTCAATCGATAAACCTGTTCATTTTCACACCATTTTGAAATATTAATGAACTTTCTAATGAAACTTTTATTTCTAAGAACCGTGGTCAGACCTTGAATCAACCAAGTTCATGGCCTGATACTTGGCTAAGTAAATTACTAAATTTTATTATGCAATTTTTTTATCAAATTTTAGACAAATCATAGTTATATATCTACACTTGGCTATTGAAATTCGGTACAGGAGTAGATACGTTTTTCTTCAAGCACCATGCAAAACTTGGGTGGAATTTGACAAGGAGTCGAGGCACTTTTAGTTTTATTGTATCACTGTATGTATTGATACTAGCATAATGAAATTTCTTACAGAGGATCTTAGGATCATCAAAATATATATATTTTTATCAAAAAAGTACATTAGACAAAATGCAAAAAATGCATAAGACATAATGCTCCATCTTGCACCACTTGACATCCTAGCTAAAAAGTTGGCCGCTAATACAGCCATCCACCTAGAAGCTACCTTCCAGTGACAATAAGGTGGAAATCACACAAAAACTATCCTTTGAAAAGAAATTCGATGTATCCATTCCCTTTCGAAAGAGTGGTAACTACGAAACCTTTTACCTAACAGTGCCATTGAGATCTTTACTGACGGATCAACACTAGATGGCAAAGAACAGTGGCTCACAACGAAAGTCGGGCAGGCATTTCTTAGCACTTTAGCATTGGTTTCAGAAATGAAAATGTACACTGAAAAGTACCAAAAATCAAAAACGCACATTTTAAAAACGTTTAGTAAAATTAATATTTTTAAAAATATTTTACGCCATACAAAAATGAAAACGCACATTTTTAAATAGAAAAGTAAAACGAAACGTTTTTAAAACAACTACAAATGTTTTACCATGACATAGTAAAATTCACATACTTTGTTTCAAAACACTTGTTAATAAAGAATTGTTTGTTATATATGTTTCCTTGACTTATGTATTTGATATTTGTTCAGAAAATATCATAAATAGTAGGTTAAAATTATTTTTTTTAGAAACATTTTAGGCCATACAAAAATGAAAACGCGCATTTTTAAGTAGAAAAGTGAAACGAAACGTTTTTAAAACAACTACGAACGTTTTACCATGACATAGTAAAATTCACATACTTTGTTTCAAAACACTTGTTAATAAAGAATTGTTTGTTATATATGTTTCCTTGACTTATGTATTTGATATTTGTTCAGAAAATGAAATATTTTTCATTCTCGATTTCATCACTCTGCAGTTTGCCTAAAAACTGTAAAACTGTAATGTTGAAAACCAATAAACCTTTTTTTAATGATAATAGGAAATGCGGATTTCTGTAAATTTATGAATGAATGGGAAATAATGAGCATTTTAGTTCTTACAATATAAATAATTGTTGCACTGTTGCATTCTAAAATGTTTATTGTTACAAATCGAACGAACACTTTAGAATCTCGATTTAAAATTTTCGTTTTTAAAATGAAAATAAACGTTTTACTACAGCATTTTAAAATATCCATTGTTAAAAATCAAACGAACATTTTAGAATCTCATTTGAAAATGTAAGTTTTTAAAATGAAAATAAACGTTTTACTATTTCATTTTAAAATGTTCGTTTTAAAAATTAAAATAAACGTTAGAAGTGCAAAATCTGGGTCAAACGTTTTTAAAAGTAGCTCGTTTCTGCCACTTTTGAAAATGTTGTTTTCTCTGTGTAAGAAGAAACGTGGAGTCAATATTTTTTCAAAACGATATTTATTTGTGAGCAAAATTGAACCGAAACATAGTTTAAAAATTAGAACATAACGGTAAAAAAAATTTAATCAAACCAAAGCTTTAAAAACGAGCTCACATTGAAAGTCGGTCAGATAGGGAATTCAATGCTAAAACTAAGAATTTAATATTTTGTCGCCATCCCTTTCTCTTTTATGACTGCCTGCAGCCTTTTTGACATGGGTGCAACCAAATTTTTACAAACATCAACTCCAATCGGATTCCACTCTTCACTTAGGATACTTTTTAATAGATATTTAGTTGCCCATGTTTGACACTGCACTCTGTGTTCAAGTTATCCCATTGATGTTCTACAACATTTTAATCTGAATTTTGTGAGGTTGTTTTTATGACATTTGGACATTTTCGCTTTCCATCTGAACCATATAAATTAAATAAACTCTCATCGGTAAACAAAACCTGTAATAAATGTTTAAAAATGCTAAAGATTGTAATGTATTCTGTTTTATTAATCTTGCTCCAGAATGAAAAGTCTTTGCTCATTTGCTCATGCACGAAATATGGGCGTTCTGTTACATTTTTCTTGATAATACAGTGCTTTTTTCGTGCTACTTTTCAAATTGTTTCTGAGTAAAGAGAGCAAACTCTTTTTCAAATTGAGTTTTAACATGACCTCTAGTTTTGGTGCACAAGAAAATGGGTCTTTTACTATTTCTCTTAAAACATACCATTCTACTGTACGTTCTTTGTGGCATATTCTGTTATCTTGTATATAACGCTTGATTATATCGTGCACTGTTGATTTACTTTTTAAGAAGATTTGTGAAATTTGTCGCTCGGGTATTCCTTTCAAATAATGATCTATAACGAGCAGCCTTTCTGTTGATTAATTCACTTTTCGGATTGAAGTTATTCCAACAGTAGTAAAAGGTCCTAAGCAGGAATAACGGTTTAAGGACCACGATTTGCATTTTTTCTTTGCTTGCCCGACTTTCAATGTGAGCTCGTTTTTATAGATTTGTTTCAACTTACATTTTTTTCACCGTTATGTTCCAATTTTTTAATTATGTTTTTGCTTAATTTTTTTAACCAAAAAATAATGTTTTGAAAAAGATATATATTGCAATTTTCTTTTTACATTTTCATTTCTAGAACCAATGCGAAAAATCTAAGAAATGCCTGCCCGACTTTTGTTGTAGGTTCGACTGTAGGTGGATGAGTTTACTCTAAAGCGTTTAACATTATATAGCCTTCAGGCTTCCTGATCATTGCAATGTAATTCAAGCTGAAATCGCTGCTATACATGAGGCCTTAGTTTGGCTCCAGGTAAATGAGATATCTTCCATGTATATCCACATACTATCTGAAAATCTAGCCGCCTTGAGATGGCAAAGCAGCTCAGAATTCTTCTGTGCTGAATTCTTAGTCATAAGGATTCTGTAGGTAACTGCAAAGCAGATGAACTCGCTCATACACTTACTACCTAACAACTATCTACTGATAAGGCAAGCCTTGGTATTCCTCTCACTACATGTAAACTCCTTACACATGAGTTATCCTGCAATAAAACCAACAACAAATGGTTAGCAGGTAACGTGGTAAATCTGGCCCAAACTCACCCTTAAACGTTCCAAAGAACTCATTTCCCTTAGCAGACACCAGGGATGATATTTGTAGAGGATAAGGACTTTTTACTTCCTTTCGATTTTAAAAAGTCCCCAACTTCTTTTGGTCCAAAAAAAGTACTTTTGAATTTATTTTACCAAATTCAAAGCAAATCAATGCATTTTGTAATTTTGTGCCCCTCTTTTTTGCTTTTTCCATTGACATAACAAGCATACTCAAAAGAAGCTAATGTCTTAGTTTGCTTTGTTTGAGTGCTCTATTTTCAGGTTTAATTTTCTTGTGATTGTGAATATAACGTTATAACTACCAATGTCATATCATGTAGTGGACTTGCAGTTCAGTGATGAAAGTGTTGTTATTTATTTTATTTTAGCAATGTAGCATTAAGTCTTAGTTATATATTTTAAATATAACTATGATTAAGTTTATAAATCTATTAATAGTACAGATGGTTAGGTTAGGTGAAGGTGGCGGCAGGTGTTTAGACCAGCCCACTTAGACCAAATTATTGGTCCGTTGGGATACCGCAGAATAGAAGATGGAAGATGAATCAAGTAAAACGTTTGTGCAGGATGTTTTTGCTAATGTAGCAGAAGCTGTAGAAACATGTGATAATAAATCTGAAGCAAGTGTTATGCCTCAACCTCAGTCAAATCAAGTTACTAAGCGTTCCTCTCCACAAACTTTTCCTTTTACCACCAACAACAACTTTTCGTCGCAAATTGATATGTTTTAAAGTAATTTTGATTAGAAATAAGGAAAAAAAGGTTATAGCGTAGTAAGGCCCGGCCAGGATTTGAACCCGGGACCCTTTAGCGATAGTCAAGCACGCTACCACTAGACTATCGAGGCCTCCAAAAAAAGTACAGATGGTTGTTAAAGCTTCCGCGATTGTCGACTCCAATACAAGCAAACCAGTTTGAAGCATTGACGGAAACATTGACAGTGATGAATGTACCACGAGCAGCACTCCATCAGGATCTGTTACATGTATCGAGTAAGTTTAATTGTTAAGTTATTAAGTAAAAAATTTGTATTAATTTTTTCATAGGTGCCTCAGTAACAAAACAAAAGCATATTTTTTTCATATTAATAAAAAGTACTCTCGCGCCCGAAAAAAATCTTTCTGAAGAGTAAAAGAAGTCCTCTCCAAAAATTATCAATTATCATCACTGGTAGAGACCACACCAATACCATGGTAAGGGTCCTAACAGCACGGTTAGAAATTTTGGAATAAATTTTAAAACTTTTGGTCATATACATATGTATGTGCCACACCAAAATTGTATTCAAATTAAATACTGTCCAAATATTAAAAATCAGTTTTAACAAAAAAAGTATTGCAATTTAATGCTCAGCTTGTATTAATTTTTAATACTGATTTTGTATTAAAAGTTAGGTATAATAGTAAAATAGTAAATTTGATACTATCAAGTTGATTCCAAAGGGTATAAAATATCGTTGTAATGTTTTAAATGTATTAACATTTAACACAAAATTATACTGAAATATAATACAGCATGTCTTAAAACTTAAATATATTAACACAATGGTATCGAATTGATTCTAAGGGTAAAAGATATCTTTGTAATATTTGAACTGTATTAAAATGTAAAACAAAATATATTTAAACATTTTGTAATCAATTGAGGAGTATTAAATTTAATACTTTTTCTATTAAAAATCTTTGTAATACTTTGCTTGTATCAAATTTATTCCAAGATTTCTTCAGCGTTCACTTCTTCTGTATTACTATTTCTATGCAGCGGAAGTTAAGATAGCTACTATAAAAAAAACTTTGGCATCACCTAATTTTGACGTCCGGTAACTGTATATTTTTCATGGCCAAATTCGGCGTACTTTCGAGCACTTGTCGCTGCCAAATTTATTGAATTTAGGAGGTCGTAAAATGTGATTAATACATTTTTGCATTTGGTTCATTTGATTTGTTTACTAATATAACATATGAGAATGACTTTTGAAATTCGATTTCTTAAAAACTTTTCGAAGAAGCGCTTGTGGTGGAATAAGCCATAAATAAAAAATGAATGTGTCGACACGCACGGTAGAAGTAAAACTTTCAGAAATTTTTAGTACAACGAATTTTAAATAGAACATCGTTACTTAAGGATAAGAAAAAATCGACTAAAAATACAATACTTTTTTTATTTCGATGCAAATAAAGGTGTTGTTTTAAAAAATTTATCTTAAATTAGTTTTGTTCAAAAGTCCAATCAAAGGACTTGCACAACGCAGAGCAGACAGACATGCACAACGAAATCAACAAAATGTTTTGTTTCGTTGAGTATGAAAAATAAATTATCAGAATATTATTTACAGGGTGCGGAAAAATTCGTTCGCAATTGATTAAAATACGATCTTATCGTTCGTTTTTTGCTGTGTGTGAGAATTTTTCAAACGAAAAATTTAAAAGCAGACGAACGTTCGCAATCGAAAAAGGAACGCTCTGCTTGCGTCGTTTTTTTTTTATCACTGATAAATTTGTAAGCTTTGTATTTTTTCGAACGAATTTTTCACACAACAACAAAAAGCAACAAAAGTTCGTTTGGAATTGTTCATTCAAAATGAGCGTTTGAAGAAAAAATTCACGAACTTTCGCTTGTACGTAGAGTTATTAGACAAAATATGAGTTTGTTGTTGTATTTTTGTACACTTGCTGACATGAAAATATGAAACCAAAATACAGATGTAGACTGCACATATGCATATGAGGAAAAATAATGTTTTAATAAGGTAAATAAACTGGATATGCCCAATCAAATGAAAAAAGATGGTTTGTTATGATTGTTGTTATATGATTAGATTGTATGATTACTTCTTGATGATCATGATGAAGCATCGTCAAAATTATGTTGGTGCGCACTCTCGTAATGCCTTTTGATATTCTCTAGTACACATTCCATGAGAGGTTTTTCGCATAAGAGACATTTGGAAATGTTACTTTTTTTGTCATAGATGACCAGAGATTTTTTGTCTATTTTTGATACTCTATCCATCACTGAAAATCAGGAAGTGAAGAACGTTTTAATACGTATGTTTTCAATAACACTGGTCTGCAAAAGTATAAAGGCACTATTACGATAACTGGGGCGCCGCGATTAGAAAGTGTTGTTCTTTTCATAACAAAAAAAAAAATGTTTGTTCGAACAAAAAATCGATACCTCAACTAGTTATCTATGTTTAACATTTTGTTGCTTGGTACAAGATCTGTTCAATAAAATATCTATATCGTTGCCATTATCTCATAGATTTAAAAGATTGATCTATTGATTGAAATCGATATTGATTAATTGAAAGATTAAATGATTTTCAAATTAAAAAATTGATAACTCGAAAGCAAATCGATGCATCGATTTTTCTTTCGGCCATTCCTATTTTTATTAAAAGTACTTCATGAATCCATTGTCATATCGCGGCGCACCAGTTACCATATGCTCCCCAGTATAACTGATAAATTGGCAGTTTCGCGATCGGCACTTCATCATATAAAGGTTTCTTTCTTTCTTTGGATCATTTTCTTATCTTTGGATCTTAATCATTTCTTTTGAAACTTTCTTATTCAGCCCTATCATGAATAATTTTTCGCCCGGAATCAAAAAAGGGTGTTTTCATTTTAAATATAGCAGAAAAAGACATCAGATTTTTTTACACTCATGAATATTGACGTTTGATGAACAAATTTGTATTATAAATTTCCAAAATGTTCTTCAGATTTACCTTTGAGACTCCCTTTTTTGATTTCGGATGAAAAATTATTCATGATAGATCTGAATACAAACGCGTCCGGAGGAATTCAGTTAATAAGATAGCTTTATATGATGAAAGTACCGATCGCGAATCTTCCAATTTATCAGTTATACTGAGGAGATTAAGGGCGACAAATTATTCATGATAGGGGCAGTATCACAAGATGGAACTACCACCAAAATTGCCTTTTTCTCGCATTTAATTCTCAAGATTACCACACTCCCAAAATACCTTTAAATTACCACTAAATACCTCAAAATTAACACAAAATCCCACAATACCTCAAAAAAGCAAAAAGAAAATAGATACATACAAACCACCACAAACAAGTGTATTCAGTCATTTGAACAATTCAATTAACGCAACGTTCCCTTAATTCGTATTTTTACCATGTAATTGAAGTAATTTGAGGGGTAATTTGAGTTATTTTGAGATGTTGTGGTATTTTGTAGTAATTTGAGGTATTTTGTGGTGTTTCGAGGTATTTTTTTACACACGCGAGAGATTTTTCTCACAAAATGACATGAGAATTACCACATCCCACAATCGTTGAAAAATACTACAAGTGCTATTTATCATGCTTTTCTAGTAATCCAAAACTACAAATAATAAACATAATCAAAAATTACAAATTTTTCCGTTCAAAAAGAGGACATAGTCCCAAAAATTGTATTTAGTATTATGACCGCTTCATAAGCAGTTTTTCATATAAGTATTCAATCACCATATAAGCTAAATGGAAGAGTCTTTTGTTATTGTGTCATAACTTTGTTTTTGGTCATGTTAAAAGCTCTAGATTTTGTGTGTTTATAGTGCTATATGCGTAGAACACTGCTAAATCAATAACTTAGATTTGTCGTAAGTCGAATTAAGCTATTATTGCTTATCGACACAGATAAAATGACAAAATTATTAGCCCTTGTACGGAATGGTTATAACATCTACAAGGTCAAATAAATTTTTTTTTTTTTTTTGAGTTTTTAATGATAAAATAATTTTCCTTGTACGGAAAAATGTTAATTCAACAGCAACACAAACAGCGCTTGATGCTACGCATTCGCAACAATTTTTTCGCGATAATGCAACAATAAAAACGTATTCAAGCAACAATACATACCAAACTCGATGACGCATACATAACTGAAAAGAATCCTCGCTAGACGATGTGGATGCTGATAGTCGGAACATAACTTTTTTTAGGAAACGAACTTTCCTGAATTTTTCTTTGAACGATTAATTTTTATGAAAAATTAAAAACGAACGTTCGTTGCTTATTATTTTTTTGTGAAAAATTCGATCGATTAAATTTGAAACTGACAAATTTTTCAGAGATAAAAAATGCGACGCCAGCAGAGAGTTCCCCATTCGTTCGTGATAATTTGAGAAAACAATTTTACATGAGGAGAACGATAATTGAGAACAATCGTATTTCAAACGTTCTCCGCACCCTGATTATTTATCAAAAATTATCAGAAAATATCAAAACAAATTCTATTTTGTTGAAAAACGAAATTATCACAAAACAAAGTAACAAGTTAAAAAAAGAAAATTATTTGACGAAATGTGTTTTCAGCTTTGTTGAAATTAACGTTATTTTCAACGATTGGTTTGACTCTGATACGAAATTAATATTTTTTGTTGTTTGATTTTGCTTCAACGAAAAAAAAAATGTAATTTTGGTTATTGTTAAAATTAACGTTAACGTGCACGCCTGTTAAGGTGTTTTTTTATTGGAAAAATTTTCGAATTTAATTTTTTCATAAAAAGCTTACATATGTATGTGCATTATGTGTTTCCAATTTTAGATCGATATCTTTAAACCTGGATGTGAACGCTATTTCCGCCATGTTTTTAAAATGAAAAAATTTTGAGGTTTTTTGATATATTGTATATTCTAATAAATATATAAAGAAATTGATTATTTTTTTAAAAAAATTGTGTGTTTTGAACAAAAATATTAGTGACTTCATTCAAAGTAACCACAACAAATATTATCATTTTTAGTCGATTTGACACATCCAGGGTTAATAATAGCGGACATATACATAAAAACATCTGTTTACTACGAGAACAAATTGCATGTCCGATTAAAATTTTAGCATGATTTTCTCAAAACAGCATTTTTTTTTAAACGGTGCCAAAGATTATTAAAAAACTCTTGGTTCGATTGAGCTAGAACTTTTTGTATTTTATTTATTACAGCAAAAACTATAGGAATACCTACAATCATTCCTTAAAATTAAAAATCTTGCTTTAAGAAAGTTTGAAAGGTAAAAAATTGGGTCACTTTTCAATAATTTTCTTTTTGTGAAAATGGAGCCATTAAACAAGTATGTGGTCTACTTGGCTGATAATAGATTCTCTTCTAGTTTTTAGTGAATTCATTTATATCTTTTAGAAGCTGAGAAATCGTTGGCTCCGTTTTGGAGTTCGAAAATTAAGTTCAAACTGCGACAGGCTTAACAAGGCAGATAGAGAGGCAAGCACAAAAAAAAATTCAATCTACACTTATTAATATGTTGTTTGATGTTCAAAAGTTTATTTTAGTTATGATCTATAGTTTTTTAAAAAAAAAATTCGAATTAGAGTTCGGTTTTAAGGCGTTCAAACGAAAAAGACCCTTAACAAAAATAGTTTTAACTCTACCGTTAGGTGAGTGTGCTTATATATTTTTTATCATATATCAAAAAAGGTCCAAATTAATGAATTTTTATTAAAAACTCAAAAAATGATTTTTACTACAAGTACAAACAAGCTAAAAACAAGTAAAAATTACATTTTTGATATTTCTTCATATGAAATAATATTAATTTCCAAAAATTCTTCCAGTTTGAGCAAAAGTTGTTAAATCGTTTTTATCATCAAAACACCAAGAGCCCCTTAGGACTTTTTTGGCGAAATCTATTTTTTCCATAATGCTGTTTTTATATTTTTTGCAAAATAGTTAAGTCTTAAAAAAATGCACGTGAAAAAATTACCCCAATATCTTTTTCCAATCAAAAGTTATGGCTAAAAATGAATTTTTTCATAACATGTACTACCTTTGTTCGTTTGTTTGTTTTACCAGAATACAAATCCAAACGGGTGGGCGTATTTTACTCAATTTTAGTACACATATTTTTGTATCTTAGATTATGTATAGCCATACTTGGTTTTGATTTCGCCTCTTTAACCCTTTTCAATGAAGGTAATTTTTGTAATTGAAATACTTCTTACCATTAAAATTGTTTTCGATTTAATATTAAAAAAATTCTGATATTTTGACACCAAAAATATTCACATATATTCGACATTTTTGAATAACTTTTTTATAAAACATCGTTATTTAAGGTTAAGAAAAAAGGTTTTGCAAATCAAAGTTAGGACTTTTTATTTTTCAACTTTCGTTTTTAAATATATTTAATTTTGTTATAAAATTTGAAATGTTAATCTTATAGTATTGTAAAACACTGTACAATAAGGAGGCTAAGTTCGTTTGCAGCGCCGACTTTGTTTTCGATTCGATTTTACGAATTTTGATTAAAGTAGATTTAAAATTTTTCTGACAGTTGAACAGCTGCGCAACGTTTAAATTAACTTTGAAATTTGCTTGTGTACTTACTAAGCGTTGGTTTGTACATGATTGTTTTTTTAATGTCATTTTTCGTTTCATCGAGTTTCAAATTACAACGTTGCTAAAGAAATTTTACTTCAAAAAGAAAAATTTTGAATAAAAATCAGCACTTAATTTATACATCAAAGTAATATTGTTTCAGGACATTCTTGAACAGCAAACGTATTTGTATAAAGTAAATTGTTTCCACTCGTATTAATGTTAAAAATTAGAACTTATTTTAATGTTAAAAAATCCGATTTTATTTTAATTTATCATTTTACAAATATTAATTGGCACAAAACAGGGGAATATTTCATTTTCTTACGATTTCTTATTTGTTTTTTTTTTTTGACAAAACGCAAGAAAACTTCAAGTTTAAAAACAAAAATATATTTAAGAAAAAATTTCAACTTAACGTTCGCCAAACTCTTGCCAAATCTCTACGTCGCTTGTTCAGTAAGTAGCTTAAAAGACATGATGCAAATTTCTGATTTTATTTTATTCCCAATAATTAAAAACTCAAGACTATATCGAATTTTTTTAAGTATCCTTGAATTTACGTATTCTTCATTAATATAAAAATATTTATTTTCTAGTTAACAATAAATTAAGAAATTTTGCTTATTTCGCAACGATTAGATTTTCTGAGTGTTGTGTGGACCTAAACATAAACTCCATTTCAACATGTTATTGCTGCTATCGAAGATAAGAATATAAAACCGTAGCTTGCTTTATGTCAAACATTTTGTTATACATTTCCGTGTTTGTCTTATTTGATTGTTTATACTATTATTCTCCCCTTAACAAGAATTTTTCTCAACCAGATGTTGTCGTTGTTTGGCTTTATTCTTCTTTGTTGCCTTTGATAAAAACCAATTAGTTGGTTGTCGTGCTCGTTTTGGTGTCAGGTTTTAATGCAATCACAGCAAATCGCACAACATACCAAATGGCTTTAATGCCAAGGCATACGACAATGTGTTGCTGTTGTCATTGTTGTTGGTGCTGTTATTATTGCTTCTATTGTTAAATCTTGGTCTCTTGTTAGCGTATGTTATTGAGTGACAATGTGTGATTAACCTAATCCAGGTACAACATGACACAAAGTTGAGCACACTGTCAGTTCCATCCATTAAGCCGTCTTTGGATTAGTTTTAATCAGTGTTGCGTAACATAAAGTTGTAAGACGTAAATTTTACTTTAATGGATATAATGCTTCGTTTTCCCAACGTCAGTTTTAGAAAGACACAAAACTTCATCATTAAAATATTACCTTAATAAAACTAATATGAATTTTCTGCGTAGCTCAATTCAATGATTTAGTCGTTTTTAATATAACAATATATTTCTATCAAACATAGAAAAAATGCCAATATAATAAGTATTGCCATTTTTTATTTGATTGACAACAACTGAACAGTGAAAATGAGGCATAAGGCTTCATGCAAAGTTTTTAAAAGTAACTTTTCTATTATATTACGGGTTCTTTTGTATTTAATAATTACACTTTTGTATCTCCTTTTCAAGCTCGTCATTTGTAATTCAATCAATGTCAGTTTATTTTTAACTTCGTTAATTGGATTTTATTTTTATTTAAAAGCAACAACTTAATCCTTCACAATTATCCTACCCTTATGTAAACGTAGTTTTGCACATGTGTGAGTGTTTGCGTATGTTTCCTTCTCGGGCTAACTTAATGCTAAGCTTAGTACAAGGGTATTAAGGTTAAGCATTCTCGTTAATTAGTCATTAATGAGCAGCGCGCTCCTGTTGCAAGTTAAATTATGTCAATCACTTCGGACAAATAATACACCACGACCAAATTTATTGGAAGGAGCAGGAAGAAAATTAATATTACTGTTTGATGTAACAATGTCTATCTCATATGGCATTAGAAATTTATTACATTTTTTATAATTTTTGTCAAAAACAAATTACCAAGCAAAAAAGTTTTGTAGGCAATATTTTTACAGGAACTTGAAGCTATTATTTTTTAATGAAATACTTGAATTTTTATATCCTCACTTGTTCTGCGTAAGTAGTGTGTTAACTTTGTAGCTCGCATTCTTATTTGTGAAACGACTTCTTAAAAAAAAGTAGAATTAGAGATTTCTTTATTTTTTTTTTATGTAGCTACGGCCAGTAGCCTACTGGGTAGAGTGCGATGCCCCTAAGCTAAAGAACCGCGGTAGCCCGGGTTCAACTCAAAACTAAGACAGAATGTTTTTTCAATTGGATTAATTTTTCTGTTTGGTCGTCATGTCACCTTTCTGCAGACAATCAGAGAGTAAGAACTGGCATGTAAAGCTTCTTGAGAACATAAGCCGTTCGGGAGTCGGCAAAAAACTCTTAGATCCAGTTCTCGATCATTTGTGTTCAAACATTTAATAACACGCACAACACAGTTGATCAATAGAAGCTCGGTCAAAGTCCTTTCTACACAGAAATAAATTTACAGTAAATTCTATCAATACGAACGTTAAACTGTGGATTGAAAACGAGCCAAGTGATGAGAGTTGTAAATTCTACCGTTAAGAAATTGTAACCTACTGTAAACCTTGTTGAGTAAAAGCCTTACGATAGCTCCACCGCAGAAGTTGTTAAATAACAATTTTTACAGCGCATGTAATGCACAACTTGTTTGCTAACAAATTTACAGTAGCTCTATTAAAGAAATTGTTAAATAAGAATTTTAACTGTGCATTTACTGTAAGACTTTTTAGGTTACAATTATAGAGTAGTCTTACCGCAAAAGTTGTTAAGTAACAATTTGTACAATGTTTCTACTGTAATACTAACAAAAAGTCATGCATTTTTTTGTATTCATTTAAAAAAAAAATAAGTTGGATACCAGTTTTATATCATATCACTTTTGTTAGGTATTTACTTTAGAAATTTTTAGAACATACTTGAAATTATGTGAAAAAAAACAAGTTCGATTAAAAAAATATTAGCTGCCAACTTTAACTGTACGAAAGGTTAAGATTTACTGTCACAATTCTTAAGTTAAAATTTTTGGTCGATCAAATGTTTAGAAAATAGCTGTAAAAATTCAAAAGAGTTCTATTCACATATTTTTTAACACCCAATTCTTGTTTCCACTACCAAACTTGAAACTTATATTGTTTTCTATAGTTGAAAGAAATTTTATTAAATCCTTTTAAAAAAATAAAATTTGTTTTTTCTTTATATGTACGTATATTATCGAATCTTCCATACTTTTATCAGTTTTCTCTGCATAGCAAGGTTGATGAATTAAAAAATTTTTTGTTCTAGCCAGACAAGTCAACAAACTTTCAATGAACTCTTGTAAAATCAACAACTATTGATACTTTTGACTGTAATTTCTATTCAAATCCAATTAATTAACTCACAATTTGGAATGAATTGACTATCTTTTGAATACAACATGGTACTTGGTTATTCAATGAAATACAAAGTATGGCTGATTGGAAACTTTTAGCTCATTGATGAAATGCAATAATAAATATATCCTTTGTGTAACAGGCCAAAGTGCAAAACAAGCAACAACTAAAATACCATCAATAAAGACTGACTGCAACGCTCATGATGATTTATTGCATAATTATAACGAAAACTTGCTTGTCGGTTAAAAATTATTTTAACTTCAATATTGTTCAAAAAAACATCATGCATTGAAAGTGAGATAGACATAAATTTATAATATATCTGCAGAGATGAGCCCTTCTATTATCATTATTAATAAAACTTTCTTGTACCAGCCATAGCTTAGCACCTCTGTACCGCATCACATGGCATTGGAATAGAAAGAAACGCTTAAATTAATTCATCCTGAATAAAAAATATAAAATTTTCATTCATGTTCGTTTGAGTGCTGTTCAAAATCCTAACATAATGTAATGCTTAAAAAGAACTATGTCTTCAATTTGCTTACTAGCAGCATAAAGTATTTTTTGTAATCAGCTTAATGGATTTGCTATGTTTAATCCAAATACTTTGGCGCGAAACAGAATTTTTTTTTTGTTTTTCTGTTAACTTAATCGCATTAGCAATCTGGCTGGAAAAGTGTTGATGGTTGAGGAATTTTAAAAGGCAACAAAAGAGTCTTTATGAGGATTTAATAAAAAAATTTAAATTAAATTTATGTTTGAAATTTGTAAAAGTTCATAAATTATTTTAGGTACAAATATGCAGGCATGGTGGCGGCCGTAGCCTACTGGTAGAGTGTGTGGCTCGTAAGCTAAAGAATTGCGGTTCCAGCCCCGGCTCAGACAGAATGTTTTTTCAAATGAATTTGTATTTCTTTTCGGCCACCACTTCTCTGCAGAAAATGGCAAACCTTTATTTTTTACTGTGGCTGTTGATTTTTGCATGCGTCGTACTTGTTGTTTGTTTTATTTGTCCCTGCTCTTATTGCTATGTTGTTTCGTATAAACGAAAATATATTGAATATCCACGATCAGAAATCTTCGACTAATTTTTAATCCAACCATTGGAATTTTTTAACCTTGTTGCATTAGAATTTAAACTCTTCAAAATATTTGAAATTTTTTTAATTAAACCTTGAATATTTTAATGCCTGTTGAAACACTCTAAGAAAGCAGCGTTCGACTTGTATCGGTTCTGACGTATGTTTATCATTTCTTTCTGTGGTTTTATAGAGCAGTTGTTAAAGACATAAACTTATAACCTAATCGTAGTGAGTTCGAACCCCACAGGTTTTGTTCTTTTCTATTTTTGTCGAAAATATTCTTATACAAGCATTTATTTAGATAAAGTCTGAATGTTTCTATTTAGTATAGTAAAGATTAGGGAATAAAATTAAAATCAAATATTTGACTACGCTGAAATTGTAATACAGTTTTGGTGTGGTTTAAAATACAATAAGAATGTATTAAAATTTTGTCTAAGATTTTTTACCGTGTATGAACAATTCTTAGCTACTTAACTTTTTACTTGTTTAAAGATATTTGTATGGGTTAATGTTAATATTTTAATATATTTTAAGCATAACAATATATATAAGAAAGAAAAAAATTAGATTTTAAATAGAAAATATTTTAATGTTTATACCATTATATTAAAATTTTTAACGTCACTTTACATGCAGTTTTCGGGCTACCACCACTTTATATGAATGAGTGTAAAAATGACTAATCCCTAGATAGAATCTATCAACTGATACTGCAAGTTTTTAAGAACACAAGAAGTATAATCTATAATACTACACGTCTAAATCAACATACTCATGGATTCGGTACAAGAAACAGAAATAACTTAGTTATGGCGAGATGCAGTCGAGGGGTCACAAAACAACGATACTTATGTGCATGCAGGTCCTATGGCCTATAATAATTAACAAGAAAATAAAACATGATAGCTAAGTTAAAAAATTTTCCATTTGTTTGTTACTAAAAACATTATCATATCTTGAAAACTATAAAAAGTCCTTGCAAAATAAAGTTTTGAATGAATTTTTAATCTTATTTCAAAAAAGGCCCAACAAATTTCTGTTTCTTCCAAAAACGGTGCAATAGATGTTTTTGTTGTAAAAACAATTATAATCGAAAATTGCATTTTGTATACTCTTTCATATGACGTACCATTAAAAAAAAACTGTTTCTGTTTGACACAAAATTTAATACTTTATTAAGAAAAATGTAACGGTAATATGTTGTTTTTATAAGTACTAAATATGCTAAGCCTTCAAGAATAATTTCTGTTTTTTTTCGTGTGCAGAGCCCCATCTGCGTCATCTTCTTATTTCAGAATGTCCTTGAAAATGACATATTTTTTAAAATCAAAAAATCGTTAAAAAATTGGGCAAAATCAGCTGAAAATAGGATAAATTAATCACATACAAAATTCCATTACGATCTGATCCCGAAATGCCTGCTTCAGAGTGTCCTTGAAAATAACATATTTCTTAAAATAATTTATATCGCAGTAAACATAATAAGGATCAATAATTATAAGATAGAAAAGTGCATATTAAAAATATACAATAATTTCTTCCTCTTCCAAAATATCCTTAACCCTTTCAGATCATGATGCATCGATTGCGCGGGTAATCTATTTCTATTTCTACTTCTATTTCACGAATGTTTATTAATTTTACATGTATCGATTGCGCAGGTTATTGATTATATTTGCCTTATATATTGTTTAGCTGTTAGTTTTGACGTTTCTTAAATTTTCACGAAATTCTTGCGTTTAATTTTTTTACTTTTAATTTTTTTTTTTTTTTAAATGAGTCCGTAGTTAGTAAAAGTAAGTGATTTTTTCATATACTTAAATACTAACTGCGCAATTTTAGTGAAGTTGACACATTTTAACTAAAAAAATAACATATTTTAAAATCTCAAATGATTTGACAACATTTGATGCAAAAAAATATAGTTTCAGTACAAACTTTCGTTTCTTGAAAATCCTTGAAGGATATAAAAATATCAAAATTTAGGCATTGAGTATGTTTTCAAATCATATAAAGACCATTTACTCCAAAAAATCATAAAAAAATTCTCAGTAGTTTAGCGTCAGGTCTGAAAGGGTTAAACATCACGGTGTCCAAGAAAATTGTTGGTTTTTTTAATATAATAGTCCATTTCAATAAATTTATTATCGCTGATTCCGAATCCGGAAAAACATTTTTTCATTTTTTAGATCTTAGGATTTAGATCTTAGGATATATTGTTAAATGAATGAAATACGAGTTTTTAAGGCATTATTATGTAGTCATTAAAAATTAATGGATTGTAGTAAAATCTTCAAAAAAAACTTGAAAGATAGAGTAGATTATCTATCTATATATATAAAATAGGATGTGTGTATGTATGTAACGTATGGACTCCAAAACGGCTGGGCCGATTTTGATGAAATTTTCAGGTAATGTTCATCTTGGTACGGTGGGTAACATAGGCTATATTTGGACCCGATAGGTGGCGCTGGGGTGGACTTATATCGAAAATTTGAATTTATGGACCAATTTAACTGAAATTCAGAATGTATGTTTGTTTGATCATAAGAAAATAATTTGTGTATAAATGGACACGGTAGGTGGCGCTGGGGTGGACTTATTTCGAAAATTCGATGGTGTGAAAAATATATAAATACTTTTAATTTTATTTTATAACGAGGGGAGTAGCGAAGCACATCGGGTTCAGCTAGTAGTATATAATCTTACAATGTTTAATAGTGTAAACGTATGCTATTTCCAAAAATTTAAGATTAAAATTGTGCGAGTCTACCCTTTATGAAAACACATACAAAATGGTTATTTTTACTTATATAAAAAAATGAAAAGTTGCCTGATTGTTTGTTTGTCCGGAAAACAAATTTGGAATTTGGAATTAGGAATACAGGTTGAATAATTTGTAGGCTATTTTAAAATCTTTAAATTTTAAGATTTCGATAAATGCAACTGCAATTATAACAAAATTTAGAGGTACTGCGAATTTTTACAGGAAAGACAAAATTTTCTTAATGAGTCATTTGACAAGTTCTTTAAGTTTTGTTGACTGAAAACGATCTTTACAATTATTATATTAAAAAAATAAGAATACACCTAGCGAAGTAATTATAAAGGCAACCTTTTTTTCTTTTACTAAATTCATTTATCTCATAATGGGGCCATAATATGCAAACAAGTTATTGGGTTATTAACTATTTCATGTGCGCACGTTTGATCACTCTCATTGTTAAAAAAAGGAAAAACAATTTTTATTGTTTTCGGAGCGAAATAATTATGAAGGCATTGCACAATTTTGCATTTTATTTGAATTGTAGTGAACGCAGAAGCAAGCAAGAATAAGTTAATTTTTTTTTTACTTTTTTTTAGTAATAACCTTGATTTCAAATAAAATATATTTCATTTTTACAGAATGCCACGTGAAAAACCATTGACAGAAATAGAAAAAGGACAAATCGAAGATCAAGAGATTTCCAACCGCAAAATTGCGAGATTATTAAAAAGGTCAAGTTGTGTCACTGACAATTTTATAAATAAGGCTGACCAGTGGGTCAGCTAAGCGATCAGGAAGAACTCAACTTATCAATGACAGAGCCAAAAGGGAAATTAAAAGACTTTCTGTTTAGGATAATTTAAGCACAAATGCAATCATTGGTAAAATGATCATGAATGTCGGTGTACGTCGTGTGAAACAAATACTGAAACTACATTTTGGACCCTCATTTGAAAAAAATTGTGGTAAACCGGCGCTTTTGCAAAGGCACAAAATGGCCAGACTTCAATTTGCGGAAAAGTACAGATTTTGGGATGAAGAATGGAATGGTCATATTTTCTGATGAAAAAAGTTTAATTTGGATGAATCAGATGGTTCAGACAAATATTGGCGATGCAAAGATGCTCCCAAAGTTAAGCGTCAGCGCCGAAACTTTGGTGGAAGCTCCCCTCATGGTTTGGGGAAGTGTGGGCTATAAAGGAACCACTCCAATTTGCGTCGTTAGCACCAAGATGGACTCGCTGTATTATATACAATGGTTGGATACATTTCTTGTGTCCTTTGGAGAAAATATTTCTACCCCAGAATATATTTTTTTCAACAGGACAATGCAGCAATTCACCGCTCTCGAAACACTACAGACATCCTGGAGTCTAGGGGTATAACAACTCTCGACTGGCCGGCTCTTAGTCCTGATCTGAGCCCTATCAAGAACTTATGGTCCATACTGTCAACTAAAGTTTTCTATCATGGCCGTCAATTTAAGGACCAGAAGGAGCTGAAAACGCTAATTCAAGAAGAGTGGAATAAAAATGATCATATGCATATCCATACTTTGATAAACTCAATGCCGAGGCGTCTGGAAGAAGTTATCAAATACAATGGAGGTCATACTTCTTATTAAAATTATTTTTATTAGTAAAAAGATTTAATGCCTTTATATTTATTTCGCACAATTTTTAATTTTTGTTGTTATTTTCTTCTTAACTAAGTTTAAGAAAAAATCTAAATATTTTTTAACCCTCTACTGCACACATTATGATCTAGATAGAAAAAATAATTTTTGTATTTGTTCTATTTTTGTTTGAAATGGAATAATTAGATACGCAAACAAAATTTTTTTCAAAAAAATAGTTCCGTTTCCGTTACAAGTCATTTATGGCTTTTCGAAGGAATGCGTGATTTCATGATTTTTACATGTACAATTGAAAAATAATCACATAAACACTAATCATAAGGCTATAAACTCTGTAATAAAACTTATAAAAATAAACTTACTTTCACGTAACTTAGAAAAAGCAATGTTTTATTTTCTGAATTCTCTGTTTTTCTGAATTAAAAATAAAAAACTATACGCACTGATCAACTTAACTGCCACAAGAGACAACAACATTGACCACACATTAACAAGCGTCTACTAATGCATTTTTATAACTGTTCTTTTTCATAACTTCTAATATCCGTTGGAATTTCGAATTTGAAAATGAAAAGTCATATATGGCTTCGTGTGCAGTAGAAGGTTAATTTTTTATTTTATATTTAAATCAATTGAATTAAGAGAGTATAAAGCTATTTATTAAAAATGTTTCTTAATTATCTTAAAATCACGTTATTTCTTGCTGCCTTTATAATAATTTCGGTGTCTACTAATTTGTGTGCATGGTTCATACAAACTGAATATTTTTAATCAGCATTGTCTATAATCTATACATATAAAATAGGATGTGTGTATCTTTGTAACGTATGGACTCCAAAACGGCTGAGCCGATTTTGATGAAATTTTCAGGAAATGTTCATATTGGTACGGTGGGTAACATAAGCTATATTTGGACCCGATAGGTGGCGCTGGGGTGGACTTATATCGAAAATTTGAATTTATGGACCAATTTAACTGAAATTCAGAATGTATGTTTGTTTGTTAGGTGGCGCTGGGGTGGACTTATTTCGAAAATTCGATGGCGTGAAAAATATATAAATACTTTTAATTTTATTTTATAATGAGGGGAGTAGCGAAGCACACCGGGTTCAGCTAGTTTTCTATAGAAGCTGAACTCTCAAAATTTCAAAATTAATAATTTCAAAATTAAAAAAAATTACATAGAAACATACTATTTTGGCAATGCGAAATTATAGATTAGTGTTTACTTAATGATTCAAGGTTAATTAAAGGATTTTACCATTATATATTCTTTTTTAGTAATTACTTAAATATGCCTAAAAATGCATATTATTGTTTATTCAACACAATATATCTTAAGATCAAACAAAGATAAAAAAATTCTGGCACCAGAATCGAAATCAGCGTTTATAAATCTACTTGAATCATCTACATTATTGACAAAGAATTAAATTTTTTGAGCACTGTGGTATTTAAGGACATTTTGGAATAGAAAGATATTGTCATATCGAAACTAAATTTTGTATAAAAGATTTTCTTATTTATATTTATTCATACTGCTCATTTCTATCAGAGCTGTAAAAGAATGCATTCATTTGTGATTTAAAATCATTTACTTGATTGAATTTGAAATTTCAAGTCCCAATCAATGATTTGAAAAAATGAATGCAATAAATTTTTTTTAATCATTGATTTGGAATTAAATGAATTTAAATCACAAATGAATGCATTCATTCATTTAAATCATTTTTTGTTTATTTTTTTATTTAATTTAAAATATTTTGTTAGAAATGACAAAATTCAAATTTTTAATGCGTGCAAATTTTCACAACATTTTCGTCAGAGTAGTACTCTGTTCCGCTGCGTGAAATTATCGCAACATGTTTCTGAGCAACATTTTTTCACGAAAATTTAATTGTACTGCCTGTTTATTACTACGTTAGCCACTGGGCTATTGCGCTATTCGAAGCAAAAGAAATAAACATGCATATGAACCGAATAGCCTAATATTGAGTTTCAGCATTGCAATATTTCTTTGGTTTAAATTTTAGTACAGAAAAATTTTAATTATGGGTTAGTATTTGTGAAAGTTTAGATTTTAAACTGCAAGGTTAAAAAATATGCAGTATACTTTTAGCTGTACGAAAATTTTTTCCAAGATTTTTTACCGTGTATAAGGAATTATTAAAAGAGTAAGCTAAACGTGTGAAAGAGCGCGAGAGCGAACCGAAAAATATATAACAAAATAAAATTAAAAAAGCTCCTAAAAAATGTATTTTGCTTGCAAGTAACAAAGATAAACTGTTAAACAAATAATATTAGTCTATGAATTTCCAATACTTGTTCAACAGAGACATCAATACTTTTGATAATAAGATATGTTACAGGAAAACATGGACCCCCCGCTATAAAATTATTTTTTCATCTTGTTATTTTAAAACATTATATTATTGAGATTACAGTGACTGTTTTCAATGATTAAAATAAATGAAAAAAATCGTGAATGCAGTCAATAATTTCCAACTATGGATTTGAAAAAATGAATGCAATAACATTTTCAAATCATTGATTGGGACTTCACATTCAATGATTTGGAAAAATGATTGCATTCATTTTGAATATAAATCACATGATTTAAAATCATAAATGATTGCATTCTTTTACAGCTCTGATTTCTATTGCCATAAAAATAATTTTTGGAAATCGATTATTTAAAGGACTTTCTGCAGCTGTAGAATGGGATCATATCATGA
This sequence comes from Dichetophora obliterata, assembly GCA_963920525.1. Classification (NCBI taxonomy): domain Eukaryota; kingdom Metazoa; phylum Arthropoda; class Insecta; order Diptera; family Sciomyzidae; genus Dichetophora; species Dichetophora obliterata. Next base: position 132,772,852 of record OY986438.1, on the reverse strand, counting down.
TGAAAGTTTATATTAACAATCATCTTTCCAATATTTATCAATTCCAATCATTAGAAGTTTTTATAAAAAAAGTTTAAAAAATGTCCTGCTTTTGACTTAAAGCCGGGGCAGGAAGATGAAGTCTTACATTTTCAAATTTTTGTATCGGTAATGTGTAATACCATATCTAACGATCCTCCTCTGAGCAAGTTAGTTTTTTTCTCATATATAATCGCTCCGCCCTACTGTACTTTCATATTTTAGAAAGTTAAAGCAAAAACCATCAAAATTTAATTCATGTGACGATTTAAGCCTCATAATTCCATCAACAATATAATCTTCTCTCAAAGAGAGAATTAAAGTCAATTAGAGATACCACACTATTTGAAACCTCAAAATCAGCAGAACAAACGGGCTCATACTTAGAAAGAAAAAAGTTTGCAAAAAAATTAGCAGTAGAACTTACATTATTTAAAATACTTTTAATCAAAAACATCGACGCGGGGATATTAGAAGATATGTTTTTTACTTAACAAAACGCCAAAACGACTTTGGGTTTGACTTAATAATACTTTCAAATTTTAAAATGTATTGTCTATAAAGGTATTTATCTAAAAAATTAAATTCCCTCTTAAAGTGCCTATATTGTAAAAAGTAAACATTAAGATTTGTTTTTAGAAATTTCCTTTTGTAATATTTTGAACGTAAACTTTTTCAATTTATTAAGACTACGAGTATACCATGGTAGCTTGTAGGTTTTTTTTTTTTATTTTTGGAATAAAGTTCATAAAAATCAATAAGATTTGGTATTTAAGTTTATTAAAACAAGTAACGGTACCGAGATTATTGAACTCATAACCCTACTTTATAAAATTAGCAGTATTGATCTCTAAAGGAAAATAGTGTGTACTAACAGCTGACATTGGAAAATCGGATTGAAATAACATACAATTTATATTACATGTAATAAAAAAAACAACTTTAATATCGTCTAAGCAATAGGTATCACAAATGCGCTGACGAAATGGGGAGGATGTCGGACTGAAACACTCATAAATAAAATGCTTGTATGCAGAATTATAAGTGCAAATTTTGAAACGGAACCCACGCTAAGGTCTGTTTGATGGAAAACACCTCCGAGGGGGTTCTGTTGCCTCTACTCTGGAATCTAGTAATAAATGAACTGCTAGTCAAACTGGAACAACAGAGTTGAAGTATGATAGCTTGTGCCTATGACTGTTACCTCTGGAAAATACATATCTACTCTTCAATAAAATATGCAAAACTGTCTGAATACTCTTGTGAACTGGTTTATCAGCTGTGGACTTAACGTTAACCTAAATAAAACTGAGTTAGTGATTTTCACAAGAAAAAAAAAATTAACATCTAATAAGTCCTCCTAAACTGGGAAAAACAAGACTCAACTTTTCAGATCAAGCAAAATACCTGGCCCTCATTCTGAATAGATAACTAAATAGGATACCCAATCTGCTCGAGAGAGCCAACATTTTTCAGAAAACTGCAAAGCCGATGAACTTACTCGCACAGGTAATATAAAACCATTATCAGCAGATAGGAATGTTTTGATATTCCTTTCACCACATGCAAGCTTTTTACACTTGAGCTACCCAGCTTTAAACTTACAGCAGGTGGTAAGAAGGAATCAAGTGTAAGATAAAGCGGCAAATCTGGCTCAGACTTACCCTTAAGCGTTCAAAAGAACTCATTACCCTTAGTAAAGACCACATCTGTACAATTATAGGGGTACTGCCTCATTGGCAATTATGCTTAAACATTAAATATCTTCTATAATTATTATTTCTGAAGCTGTATAGATGAACAGAAGGTAGAATCTACAATGAATCTTCTCTGTACCTTCCCAGCGCTGGCTCAAAACTGCCTTCGCCATTTAGGTTACTGGTTCTTTAAGAATTAGATGACTTTTCTAAATATTCAGTGTACATAACGATACCAATTATACTGATTTAATCAGTATCATACTGATCAGTGTTGCCACTTGTAAAAAAATTTAGTTACCAGAATTTGATCAAAAAGTTACCAAAATTAAATAAAAATTAATTAAATAAACAAACATTTTTTTAAAGTAAGAAAATCAATAAAATTATAATTTTTGTTAATAAAAAAATGTATTCAACATTAAAATACTTAAAATTAACAAACAGAAATAGTGGTATTGGGGGTTGGAATTAGTTTTAAAGGTTTTCTAAGAGATGGCGTAACTATCAATAGATCGCATCGGGCACACCTGTGACTATATTCATTTCAAAGCACATTGTCTAAGCTTCATTTTTCAGTATGTGTCATTCCACTGAAGTGTAAACAACATATATTTTTTTCTCTGTGAATATGTCGACTTTCGTTCCAACAAAACGCAATTTGCGGGAAGGTTTACTTTGTGCTTCCATTTGAAGAAAAAAGCGGTTGAAGCACAACGCACGCTTACTGAGGCTTACGGGGACTATGCTCCATCGATTTCTACTTGTGAGTACTGGTTCCGTCGGTTTAAAAGTGGTGATTTTGATACGGAAGACAAAGAGCGTCCGGGCCAGCCGAAAAAGTTTGAAGATGAGGAATTGGAGGCTTTGCTCGATGAAGACCCGTGTCAAACCCTTCAAGAATTGTCAGAATCATTGGGAGTCGACTTATCAACGGTCGGCAAACGCTTGAAGGCCATGGGAATGATTCAAAAGCAAGGAAATTGGGTGCCGTACCAGTTGAAGCCGAGAGACGTTGAACGGCGATTTTGCATGTGCGAACAACTGCTTCAACGGCATAAAAGGAAGAGTTTTTTGCATCGTATTGTCACTGGCGATGAAAAGTGGATCCATTACGATAATCCTAAGCGAAAAAAATCGTGGGGACCACCCGGCCATGCATCAACATCGAGGGCCAAGCCGAATATTCATGGCGCCAAGCTTATGCTGTGTATTTGGTGGGATCAGAAGGGTGTCGTGTACTATGAGCTGCTAAAACCTAAAGAAACCATCACTGGGGAACGCTACCAACAACAATTGATGCAATTGAGCCGAGCATTAAAGGTTAAACGGCCGGAATATGCCAAAAAACACGACAAAGTGGTTTTTCAACATGACAACGCACGGCCACATGTTGCAAGAACCGTCAAGGAAACGTTGGAGGCGCTGAATTGGGATGTGCTACCCCACCCGCCTTATAGCCCAGACATAGCCCCTTCCGACTACCACCTATTCAGATCGATGACGCATGGCTTGGCTGAGCAGCGCTTCACTTCTTACGAGGATACCAAAAAATGGGTCGATTCGTGGATTGCCTCAAAAGACGAATCGTTCTTCCGGCGCGGAATCCATATGCTGCCAGAAAGATGGGAAAATGTTGTAGCTAACGATGGACAATACTTTGAATAATATACATTGTACCGTTGTTTCTAAATAAATGCTCAAAAACCGAAAAAAACCTTTAAAATTAATTCCAACCCCCAATAAAATAAATTTAGTAATATTATTAAGTACTACATTTTTCTTATTCAGAATTTCTTATTTTTACTAACTAAAAATCACAAAATAAGTAAAATTCATAAACTAATATACTTATAAAAGTGAGACGTATATCTCTTTTATTTGAATTAGATAAAAACATATATAGAAAAAGTACAATTTTTTTTCTTGTTTAAAATTTATTTATTATATTAATATAAAAATCACAAATTAGTATTATATTCAGGTAAGCATAATTTTTTGTAACAAAACAAAACAAAAATTGTTAATTATTGGTATAAAAATGAGATCCTTATCTTTTTATTTGAAATAAGTAGGAATTAAAAATATACCGCATTCATTGGCAATGAATAAATGAATATTGATTTTAAGAAAGTAAATTAATAAATACAAATATATGGTATTTAATGCTTTAAAAAATTATCGGCTTCCTCAAATTTAAATTTTAATCATTTTTTAATAACTAAAAATCAGAAACTACACAGTTCGTTTGTTTTATAGGATATCAGTTCTAACTGCGGGCACTGATTTTAAATAAAAGAAAACTTTTTCACCATCACCTCAAGTTAAGGAGTTATGAGAAAATATGATATACATTTTTTTCCCAATAACTGCTCCTTAGCGCAAACTCTTGCAAAGTATTAAAAGCTTTTGCTGATATCTTTTTAACATTTGGAAAAATATATTGTGAAAGAAACGAAAATTTTATGAAATTGATTCAAAGCAATTTTAAGCTACTGAATTTTTCAGTAAGTTACTTTAGAAATTTTTCCTATAAATTTTTCATGTAATTAATTTTCGTTATTTCAAAATATATCTGGAACTATCCGCAATATCTGCAAAGGTCAAATGAATGCTTAAACTTCAAAGACAAAAGATATTTTTATGATTTCACATTTCACGGTAGCAAATATGTTTATTATGAAAAAGTTTTAAAATTTATGATTTTCAAGGCCATTATCTTCAAAACAAAAATGTTTAGATCTAATCAGCCGTATTATGAATAACTTTTCAAGTGGAATTAAAAAAAAGAGTTTTCATTATTAATATAAACCTTTAGAACATTAACGAAACTTAACAAGAAGAAAAATATTCAGGAAAAAATAACTTAAAAATGTCCAACATATTCTAGAGCTTTATCTTAAAAATAAAAACTCCCTTTGCCGATTCCGCGTGAAAAGTTAAGCATTACAGGGCTGAATATTTCTTAATCAAAGCTGTCAAATACGATAGAAATTGACTGATACAGTTTAGAAATATTATTGTGTTAGAACATAACAGGTTTTTACATTTTTGCCTGTAACTCCTAAACTAGAGCTGATGGCGAAAAAAATCGCAATTTCATATAATGATATTATATATAATGAGGCCTGTCTCTCCTTCGCAGAGTTCCTTTGAAATCATTATGCTATTTATTGTATTAAAACCCAACTTGTTTTGTAGCTTCGTTTTTATAAGAGACTTCTTTGTTAACGTTAAATTTCAAAATTAGAATATTTTGACATTTTCTTTTGACATGATTCGCAATATTTTCAGATGATGCGTTCGGAAAACTTAGAGAAATGTTCAATACGAAACATAAAGTTTATGCTGTACTCAAAAATATTTAATGTAATATTAAATTAAATTTTTTATGTAAATCTTGCAAACTGATTATTTTGAATTTTTTGGAAAATCTAAAGGAAAAAGTTACCAAAACTATAAAAAATTACCAAATTACCAAGTCAAAAATTATCTACCAAATTTGGTAATTAATTACCAAACTGGCAACCCTGATACTGATTTGGTACTTGAGATACTGATTGAAATCTCATACTGATATCTATACTGATTTTTCAATTCGAAATAATAATAATTCAATAATTATTTTTCAATTCGCTCCGTTGTTTGAAAATGTGAATCGCTCGATTAAAATGCCATCAAATCGCTCAAGAAAAAATATGCACTTCTTGATCCAACAAAAAATAAAACTCGCAGTGATGTATATTGTTTGACATGCTATTCGGATTTCATCATCGCTAACCTGGCCAAATCGGAAATTGGAAAACATATCGCAACGATGAAACATAAGAAAACATGGCAATTAGCACCGATTTTTCGAACGGTGACTTAATTTTTTGCATAAACAGTCGACGTCAATTTGGCTGCGTGTGAAGAAACCTGGGCATATCATGTTATAAAGGCGAACCAGAGCCGCCAGCACGAATGGAATTGGGGATAAAATAGGATTTTGCTACGATAACTGTCCGACGAACTTTGTAAACGTTCAACGCAGTATACTATATACATAATCCACAGCTTTGTTAATAGAAATAGAAATGGAGTAGGGAAATTAACACCATGGTATCATAACGTGCCTCATTGGCCTAAGTTTGTATATGTAAAGAGACAGCCACTGTAACCTTAACTAACCCAACCTAACCTAACGTTGTTTTTCAGACAATTATTATTTGTTTAAACCTAAAACAATATAATATCGTAAGAATATGATCAAATAATTTTAATTTTTTTCCATACATTAACGACCCACCTTACCTTGACTTATATGTCAAATCCGTGCCTAACTACCTCGCTCATATGTTGTATACTTTTAAACTTGGCAATGGTGTAAAAAACAATTTTTAAGGCTAATGATAATTTTGTTCTAACTTTTAGAAAAATATTAGAAAAATAAATTATTTAATTTCCGAAATGATTCTCAGTAAAAAAGACGATTTGTCTAGAATATTTTTCTTAATTTTGAAAAATTTTCAGCACTGGTGCTTAGTAAAAAATAAAGTTCTCAATGCTTACCAATATCTACTGTTTGAAATTATATTAAAATTATTATTTCAATTTATAATTTTAAGAAATTTTAATTTTCATCATTAAAACAAGATGCAATTAAAAAGGTTTCAAAGGATTTCTAAATTGTAAGAAATTATGTTTATGATAATATTTTTATAAGAGCCATAATGAATATCTCATAATTATTTCTACCATCAATTACGTTATCTTTCAACTAGTTTTAACTTGGCCAAAAGACTTTAATGAAACGTGCTTATTTATTCTTTACCCTCTTCAACTTTGAATAAAACAGTTAACGAAGCATTTCAAGTGTCAACAACTACTAGCAAAGCCAACTGAACTAATATTACGTTTACTTAATAATGTCATTTTCATTGTAGCAGCTACCCGACAGCAATGACGAAAATTCTTTGAATACTAAAATTTTTCTTAGAACCACGCTGTAGACGTCAAACATGAACTTAATTTCCTCTTTTTTTTTGTGCAATCTGTGAATATCTGTAGTAAGCAGCTTTTTGGGAACCATGCCGTGGTTTGCTTTCCAGCTACACCTGCATTACTCACTGGGCTGTGGTTATAAAAGCCGCCCGAAGCAAAGCTGTTCTATATACCCAGTGCTGCTTAAGTACCAAAGTATTTATATTACCGAAATAAAAGGAACTTCCTGTCATGCGTTTTTTTTTTTTTTTTTTTTTTTTTTTTGGTATTAAAAGCACACACCCACTACCTCTATCACCACCACAAGCCAAACAATGCAACATGGCTATTATAAACAGAACTTGGATATTATTGCTGTTCATGGGTCTGGGTCAGAGTTGACCAGTCGAGCACCGGTTTTCAGGTTGGGGTGGAACTTTGTGACCATCATCGCTTCAACTTAATCTTGGGTGTTTGTTTGCTGCAGGAAATCATATCCCAGGGACATTTGGTAAATTTAGTTTTGCTTTTATATTGCTGCTTAGTTATGGAGATTGTTAAGTACGGAATTTTGGTGTTGGTGTCCTGTGTTGGTTGCTTGGAATACAGGTCAATTTTTCATGAAGTTAAACAGCTTTTATAAACGTTATAAAGTGCATTTTGTTGACAACTTGCCGTTGTGGAAAAAGATTAAATTAACTCCTGTAGTTTTTGAGCACTTAGGCATCAATGAAGTGTTGAAAAACAACATTTTTTTATATCAGAAATATAGATGGTCATATCTAAAAACTTCTGCCTGGAAATTATAATCAATTTTATTCCAAAACAATCTTATTGACATCAATTCAATTTAACAAATTTCATTCTTTTACTATGTTTTACCATTCTAACAGTTAAATTAACATTTCTCGACGAAGATAAAAAAGAGTTGTTTAAGAACTTTGCTTAAGAAATTTCAAATTATAAAACAAATGCAGAAAAAGGCCCGCAACAAAAAGAAAACTCAGGCTAACAGATTACTTCTGCCTTGTTGCTAAAACACAGCATCAAAGAGGAAAGAGAAAATCAACAACAAAAACAAGTACAAAAGCAAGGTTGGCAAAAAAAGTTTTCTTTTACAATGCCAAAGACACTTACCCCGTCCACAGTACAAATTCCACATTGTCGCCTTGTCTCGATTTCATGGCTTTAGCAGCTGACTCAATTAGACTCCATGGACTATCGCAAAAGTAATCGCCAAAACGTCCTGGTGAGCGTGTAGATGAACTTGGAGGCTGTCTCTCGATGCGCCAGCAACCTGAAAAACAAATTCAGCAACAACAACAACAATAATGAGTACAAAAGTATGCAATAGACCAAAAAAAGAAAGTAAAATGTAAATCAACAATATTATAATGCAGCAATATTGTGTATAAAGTGGAACAAAGTTAGCTTGAAAACATTATTATAGCACACAATGGGACACACTCAGTAAATACTTTAGACATACGTCAAACACACAGCCATACACGATTATTCTCATAAGCAGAAAAACCCTCACTCTATGATGGAGGAGTGCGGTCTGTGTTCTTAGTGGCTTAAAATGTAGGTCAGGTTTGCCTTATATTTTCTCCCCAATTTCCGCAATTTAAATAAAACAAAAATGAAGAATTTTTCATCGAGCGGAAATGTAATCATAATAATAACAACAATAAAAATAAATCTGCTGCGAGAACGGAAATTTCATTTTAAAGTTCTTTGCATACAGTGTAGAAAAATAATTTTGATCAAAGTGAAAATAAAAGTAAAGGCTAAAACAAAACGACGGCTGTTACATATATTTCGTGACCTGGTAAAGCTAATATCATTTCAGTGATGTTGACGTTTCCATTGCAAGGATTGACATTTTTTAGCTTATACGTACTTACTCACAAAGTTTTGGTATACGAGCGCTTATTGTGTTTACAGTGATTTCAAAATTGTACTTAAGCAAAAAAATGGAATTAAGACGTGAACATTTTCGTGCGATTATTTTTTACAACTTTTGACGTAATTTTTCCTAACGAGAGTGCATCGATGAACTCAATTTTACTTTTGGCACCTTGATGAAGCACCATCAAAAGCTCTGTGTATCGGTGGTATACAGAAACACGTTTGATTCCACAAAATTTGATAATTGCAAAAAAAGGCTCGTGCGGATTGGTGCAAGGAAACGCTCATGAAATTAAATCGAGGTGCTTCAGCAGACGTTTACTAGATCTTGTCTGATGAAGAATCTGCATCTATGCATATAAACCTGAAAGTAAACAGCAGCCAATTATATATATCATTCAAGATGAATAAAATTCAACAAAAGTCGTTTCTTCAAAAAAATGGTCATGTTGAAATGATAAATTTTTTACTGTACAAAATCAATCTTACATACCGGAAAAAATAAGGTTCGGTTCCGACTAAGATAATGTTATTTAAGTTTGAAATATACACCGAAATATATATATAATTAATAAATATTTAAACTCAGTTACACTCACAAAAATAATTTGTTGGCGTTTGGTTGCAGTAAATACATTTTAACTGGGGTACTCATAAAGTAATTGTTTCAATAAAAACATTGTTTAATTTACGGTAATTAAATAAGCATAATCGACTTTCGGTAGACGTAAATGCTTATTTTATTATTGTAACTTCATGCCGAAATAACAATTCGGTTAAAATTCAATATTTATCCTTTAGTTCCAAGAACTGAATGGAATTTGTCATTTCAAATTACTTTCCATCTAAGCAATTTCAATTTATCCAAAACAACTGACCAGTACAATTACAGATTTATATATAAAAGGAGTAGTTGAAACATCCGCATTATTTATTCTGTCAATAGAACTGTTCTTACGTTACCACCGAATTTCAACGATGTTTCAATATTCAGTTGCACCGCCATCAAAGTCAATTGCAACAGACGAATAGTCAATAAAAATAATTTATACGTGGTCACCTTAACAACAACCGTCGCTTTTTTTCACGCTCGCTGTGTTGCTCGTTCCTCCTTTGTTCATTATTCGGTCGATTTTTAGTCGGTTTTCCCGCTGCAAGTTGTTTAAGTGTTTTAAGGTAAATAAATTAATTAAAAAATATATTTTATCGAATATTTATTTAATATAACTTGTGCAGTTTAAATTATTAAAATTCATTTCTTCGTAAATAACTGCAAATGTGCAATAAAAAACAAAGAAATCCTTTTTTCCGTCGTTTGTTTTTTACACTCGCTATGTTGTTCGTCGCGCCTTTGTTCATGATTTGGTTGGTATTCTCGCTGCAAGTGATTGGTTAAGTGTTCAAAGTGAAGAAATAAATGAAAGAAAATAAATTTTTATTCAGTATTTAATAAATACATTTTTTGCAGCTTACATAAATCTAATTTAATTCTTCTTAAAAAGATGCAAATGTGCAAAATTAGAAACAACAAAGCATGCTTATATTCATCGTTTGTTTTTCACACTCGCTAGGTTCATATAACCGAGTTCTGGTAACCGCGATAAACAGTTCGTTGTGCACAACCGAATGGCTCAAAAACTTGTCTGCAGTTCCGTTCTCGCAACGGATTGACGCAATTAGATCAATTGGGAAATTAACTATTGTGGCAAATGCATTTACAAAATTGCCTACAATCGACAAAGTTAGTAGGGCAATTATTCGGTTGCGGCAATGGGTTTAGTTCTGTGTGTGTATAATATTTTAAAACTTTTCATTTTTGTTGCATTTATGAGAACAAAGCAAACTGTACAGACTTAGTATAGTAACGGAACAATCGGATGATTGAAAGAGTAGAGTAAGCAATAAGCAACAACATATATGGCTATGTTATGGTGGCGGTCATATGATCCCCGGTCACGACCTTTTTTACGCTCTTTTTTCGTTTAATGAGCTCAGTGACCAATAATGCTATGCTAGCGGGCCACGGTGGGGCGAGCCCATACTTTATTGGTTGGACATCGCATATTGCTTTAAATAATTGATTGTAACTCTGGAACCATTTCATGTATTTTGAACAAATTTTAAACATATCTTTTTAAAAGAATTTCTCATGAAATCCGTTAACCTTTATGAACATGGCAGGTCTAGGAGTCCCAAAAAATTAGTGGTAAAAACTTAATGTTGCTTGTATTTAGCGATATTTTGTGTCTGTATTTTATTACAAAATGTTTTTTAAACAATAATTTATTAGCTTTTTACATTTAAAAGATGTTAAAAGACAACATACATCTCTATTTAAAACCAATTATATGTAATATTAAAAGCGAACAGTGATTTATTAACCCTTATAAGAGTAACGAGGTACCCGGGTACCTTTTGCGTTTTTAAACAAAGAATTTTTTCATTAATAACCAAGATAAAGTACTTAAACTTCCTGATAGCTCCTAATTTACTATTAACCTCATCTTTTTTACATCAACAGAAAAATCAATCAATTGTGGTGGGGGTTGCCGATAATATTTATTCACCTTTATTGGTGTGACAAGGTACCCAGGTAACTTTTTGTGTTTTGTATGAAGGAACTATTTTTTGTTTTTTAAAAAAATTAAAATATTTTTTGTTTGAAACTAAAAAAAATGTTTTTTATTTTATTACAATACAATTGCAGATAGCACAGTTTTTCGGCATATTTTATATTTTTTGTATCACAATACTTACCCACTTCACAAACAAATTACAAAAGAAAAATAACACACGTCTTTTTTCCTCAAATCAAAAAGATCAAGTAACAAAACATGGAATTTTTCATTGGATTGTCGTCAAAATATGGCAATATTGGCATTTTTTTTTGTTTTGACATTACAACGGTGCCGATTTGATAGACGTCACCTACTTCTGCCACCTTCATAGATACATCTTGGTTGCACTGAACTTTTAAAATATGCTTCATATAAATAATTGACAGATCACTTCAACTGTGTTTATTGGCAGATCACTTTTAAGTGAATTTCATATACTTTATCTGAACTGTACCAGTTTATGCAATTTTTTACTGGAATTCCTGACGATATTTGCATCGTGTCTAAACTATATCTCAAGAAACAGACGTCTCAGATGAATAAGCAGTATGCCAAAATATTTGCATTAAAATTGTCTACACTTATTTAGTACAATAAATTTACGTCACTTTACAAGTATGGATGCTATGCCGCAATCGAAGCCAAATATCTATTTTCTCCGATTACAAAATCATGGTGCTGGGCCGGAATAGGCTAAAAAAATAAATATATCCCAAACTTGTTTTATTTATCCATTCGCAAGTTTTTATCGCTAATCAAACTGAATCAATTCCCATAGTTACGCTGTGATAGGCAAACTTTGTGAGAATAATGCTATAAGAAAACCTGAGGAATACAATTTTGATAATGAAATTCTCAGAAGGCGCTGGATAGCGCGCTCTAATTTTTTTTTTAAACATTTCTTATTATCATTATTTGCAATCTAAGGTACTTTTATCCTGGCCATTTTTTTATTTTTCAAATTTAATAATTTTTTTTTCAATTTTAATTTTTATTGCCGCAAAACTTAAAAACAAAATATGTGGCTTTAAAGTTTAGAGTACAGCCTTTCATAAAATATAAAGATCTGTTCAATCAAGCAGTTTAACAAAATGTTATAGGACTTTAAAAAAAGACTATTTTTTATATTTCAAAACATTAACTTTGAGGACTTACAAAAAGAAAAGTACGCACTTAAAAAAAAAACTGCCGAATTCAAATAGCCCAAATATATCTCTATCAAAATGTATCAAAATATTAAAATATTATGCAAGTTGCACTTTTTTCTGGATGTCCAACCCTTTGTATGGGATCGCTCCACCGTGCGGCCATATGATCCCTGAAAACTGATACACTTTTTGCTACTTTTAGTACTTTATCAATCGATAAGTGTTGCTACTAAGCAGGTTTTCTTACTGCTTTCATGTATGTATTTCGTAATAAAAGTGTACTATTTTCATACTAAAACACAAATGTTGTGAATAATTTCACAACGCAACACTGCTTTGATCCCATGATTTGATATGGGCAGCCGAATCATTTGGTGACCATGGTGGTCAGAATTTATTCCATCGGTCACTTTCTCAAATATTCCATTTAGAAAGAAACAACAACAACGCATTACCGTAACGTGCTCATGTCCGCCACTATAACATAGGCAATAGTAAGGATTGCAATGACAACGACAAATCAAGCGTTGGTAGGAAACGAGAGAAAGATAGAGACATAAAATCGGGACAGTTATTAAAGATAAGTATTGCAGTAAGGAGCGCTAAGAAAACATCAGGATACTTTCATAGAAAAATTGACAGAGGCACCAGCCACAACCAGTGTCGCCAGATGAAATTAAAACCAAAATTATCTCTTTCACGCACTTAATTCTCACAAATTACCATATTCCCAAAATACCTCAAATCACCAAAAAATACCTCAAAATTCCCACAAAATGCCAGAATACATTAAAATACCACAATACATCATATTACCTCGAAATACCAAATACCAAAAGTATCGTAACGTAATTTCAGAGATTTTAATACATAAAAAGATCTGTTTATATAACAAGCAAAAGTCTGTCTGTTTGTCTGGCTGTGTGATAGCTATAGATTCCAAAACTTCTGGACCAATATTGCTGAAATTTTTACAGTATATTCTTTCCAAGTACGAGATAGTTTACAAAAAAGTTTTGCCACACCCCCTTTAACCACCTACAATGAAATGAAAACGACATATTTTAGACGTTTTGGGTCTTATTAAACTAAAATTTGGTAATTTTGTATGCATGGTTATTATCTGCAACTGTACTAAAAATGGGCATGGTCACACTATGTTTGCGACCCCTTTTACAGGGGATAACCGTGAAGTGAATCAAAGTGCACCAGATGTAAGCTAAATCAAGCTGAAATTTTGTCAGTCGATTTGTTTCGTTCTGCCTGAAGACGTTTTCCTCCACATGGTCTACAAATAAAATGACAGAGGAGCTTGGATCCTGAAATGACAGATCGGATAGCCAGCGGTCTTGGAAACGTTTTGTTCGAATACTTAAACGTTGGAATTAACGAATTAAACGTGTTGGAATATATAATAAAAATATTTATAATTTTATCATAATAATATTACTTGTGTCGGTACCTCCAATGAAGCAGATCTGTTATCAACAATGTTTTCAGGGTCAAGTAATTTGACTTTTGCAGTTAAGCTATTCATCTCGCTCTTGGCAAGTTCCAATATTTCGTCGCTTGCGTCATCAGAAGATGTGACAAATTTTTCTAAATTTTAAGGATTGGATTCTAATAGTATTGGGCTGTTTTTGTTCTTATTGACGTTTACGGATAGATGCACATATTTTCCTCAGCCTCACATTTCTTACATTGTGCGTTACAAGTTTTCCTTTTTCACATTTATAATATTAACATTCGAATTAATAAGTAAACTATTGGGGTATTGACGATCGAGTGCATTTGGCTGTGCATTTGAGCATGAGCACAATATTCATGCTTTTATGCACTTAACACTAAAAAAATGTACATATATGCACATGCTTCTATTTTAAACAAATACACAGCGTCGACCCTGTGCATAAACAGGTCTCGATTTACACAGATTTTATGTTTTAAAGAGCTGGCATTTAACTCTTTAAAATGGAAAAAAAAACATTTGAGTGCGCTAAGAAATACAATGCAGACCATTGATGAAATTAATTTACTAGATGAAGCAGTACACATTTGAAGCAGCCTAAAGTTTTTATGGTATGGTTAATATGTTTACTGATAAATATCAGTTCAAAAGTCTCATATGCTTATGTTAGAAATGAGTTTCATGATATCCCAGATGCAGCAATTTTCTACTAAATCATCAAAGCTTTTCACAATTTTTCCAAATAACACTTTGTTTATGTTGGAATGAGCTGTTTTCCCTGCTCTTTCAGAGAATTTTTTAAATTTATAATGATGTTGCCACTGTGCACCCTAAGGTACGCTCACAGTTAGCTGCAAAAGCATAACATAATTTGCAATTACACAGCGAAATGAACTGGATCATGAATACCCCTTACGTATAATTAAAAATGTTGTGCAGAAAGAAGGTTGGTGCAAAGATTTTTTTTTTTTTGTTTAAGACATTATATTTTTTAAAAACTTCTTATTATCGTAAAATCAACAATTGCTTCAAATAAAGACAATCATCAGAGTGTGATTTTTTTTAAGGAAAGTGTACGCTGTTTAATGACGAATTGTAAAAAAAACAAAGAAAAAATAGATACATACTATAAACCACCACAAACAAGTGCATTCAGTCATTTGAACATTTCAATAAATGCGTCTTTCTCTTAATTCGTATTTCTACCAAGCGTGGAAAAAATGTCGTTGAAGTATTTTGAGGTAATTAGTGGTATATTGAAGGATTTTGAGGTATATTCAGGTTTTGTGGTATTTCGTGGTAAATTGAGGTATTTTGGGGTATTTTGAAGTATTTTTTCAAACGCGAAAGATATTTCCCCACAAAATACCATAGGAACTACCACATCCCACAATTGTTGAAAAATACCATAAGCACTATTTATCGTGCTTTTCTGGCAACAGTGGTCAAAACATCAACAGAGATGTCAGCTGAGATGCAAGCATAGACATAAATAGAGCTCGCAGCAGAGACGTTAGCAGATACATCAAAAGAGCTTGCAATAGAGACGTCAGCAGACGTTAACAGAGCTCACAGCAGAGACGCAAGATGATACGTGAGCAGAGCTAGCAACAGATACGTTAACTAACAGAGCTCGCAAGTTATTCAGTTTATAGGTTTAGCTTGTTTCGCTTGTTTTTCATATTCAGGTTATAGATTTCGCTTTTTTGTCAGTTTTTTAGTCTCTACTGGGCTGATAAAGAAGACTCCTTGGTCTTTGACAGACATAGATGAGCTTTTATTTTATTTTCATATTCAGATGTTAGATTTTGTTTAGTTTATCAGTTTTTTTTTTTTGTCTCTACTGGACTGATAACGAAGACTCCTTGGTCTTTGACAGACATACAAAGAACCTTAGTTTGGCTTTATGTTTAAATTTTAGATTAAGCTTGTTTATCAACTTTCTTATCTTTGATGAACTGATAAGGAAGAATCCTTGGTCATTGACAGATAAACATGAATCCTTAGTTTTTCTTTATATTTTGTTTTTAGATTTTGCTTCTTTATCAATTGTTTAGCATCTGCTCGGCATATAAAGAGCAATCCATTTTATATCAATTACCTTCTAAGACATCATCGATAGTAACATTACAGCATACCCAAATACATACAAGTACGTCACACGTCACTGTGTTTTTAAGTATTCGTCGCACACGCAGCTAAAAGTACCTACAAGCACAAAGTTAAACCCCAGCATGCGTTTATATAAATATTTTTATATTGGATATATAACATATAATTAATTTCATAACACGTAAGAAAGAAAATCAAGAACAATATAATAAAAATAAATAAAAATAAATAATTGATCGACAATGGACACAAGCTTTTATGGACATCCCAGCTATAGAGCCTGGGAAACTGGAAGTCGTTGCAATGTGGCAATTTGTTTGCTAGAAGTGTTGCGTAAGTTTTTAAGAAGGCAACAACAACAACAACAACAAATCTGTATAGAGTCAATCACTTAGCTGACTAGACAGTCTGTTTCGGAAATTGCTACATTTTCTCTTCAGTAGGCTTTGAGTGATAAAGCTGTGATCAACTCACTGTTTAAAGTTGTATATGATTTCACACATTTTGGAACTCATTCATATGAACACAAATTGAACGTTCAAATAGGCTACTTAATCATACAACATTTTAAAGCAGGAGGCTATTTATAGATCACCACCATCAACTCTACCAGGGTTTTTCGAAGAATTTGGTTTGAGCTTAACTTTTATTTATGAAAACCTTTAATAATAAATTTAATACCTATATAATAACCAACGGTGCATCGATTTAGTCTCTTGAATAGCCTTCCCTTAATTGTGTTTAAAAATAATTTTCATTATATAAATTTTCAGAAATATTCATACATTTTTTCATTCTTTCACTAAGCAATATATAAAAATTATTTTGACTTACTTCTCAATGGATCACCCTGTGTTGAATAGATTGTATCCAAGTGAAGATCCGTTATATGCCAAAAATAACCTGCAACAAAAAGAATTTGTTAAAAATTAACAATAGATTAAATGCAATTACTTAAATATAAGATGAAATACGGAAAACAATTATTAAGATAAACTGTATTTTTCAGGAATATCGAATAAATTCAATATATCAATAGCACACTAAACATATTTCAAGGTTCCTGTTAAGGCCTAAAATGAAATCGATGAAATCAATTTTTTTTTTATATTTCGAAAGTATATTTTCTCGAGAATATAGTGTTGAGTTTTTTATAAGGATACTGATGATATTTCCGCTTCTACAGCCATTTTACTAAGTATCGAGCCACAGTGTTTCATCTACATTCATTATATTTATACTTGTTTATCTCGAAACTAATTTTTTCAACCGAATCGTCTGAAATTTTAATGTGCTTTTGGTTTTATCAAATCACTTGCAACGCCATGACTTACGTGTGTAAGCTTTATGGTCATGCAGTGACCATCAGCTGTTTTTTTTTATCAATTTTGAATTCGTGCCTATTTTTAATGACTTTCTCTTAAGGTACCATATGTGTAAAAAGATAAAACTGTTAGAAAAGTGTTAGTCAGTTAAAAAAATGTCTTTATATATTTTATCTAAATGAACAAATAGTTGCTCGAGTAAAATAAGGTCGGATGTATGCAAGGTTTGCGATCCAATAATTTCTTATTTTACGCGACCAACGGCAATAGTTAGAATTTCTATATTTAAATGACTAGCTGTTTACTACATGTCCCTGTGCAGTTTAAAGAAATAACTTTAAAGAAATAAACATTTTAATATATATATTGAATTTTTAATTCATTTGTTTTGCTTGGTAAACCAACTACATTCAAACAAACGCATATCCAGTGAGCAATTAAGCAAGGGATACGCAAACGAAGGCATGCTTTTAGTCTTATTATTGCGTCAACATACCATCCATGATCGTTGTATTGATAAGTCCTTTTGCAACGCCTACCTTTTGAAGATTCTGAGTCTTTTCATATCATTTCATATGTAAAAATTATTAAAAAAAAATTTATAAAATTTAAAATTAACAGAAAAAATTGTAAAAAACTCTAAATTAAAAATAGAACAATAAAAAATGTATTAATTTTGCCTGAGCTAGGTATCAAACTCACGCCTTCGAATTATATGAAAAATTTATATCGAACAATTCTTGGTCTTATCTTATATTTTTGTATGAAGATATTTTTTCATAAACAAAAATCATAAAAAAAAGAAATCCAAATTTTAATAAAGAACAAAAAAATTTCCCCAAATGCTTGCAAAAACCTTATGATGGCCTGCTAGTAGTGCTGCGAAGCCCTGCTTTTGTCCATTGGGTTTGCTATTCTAACATAATGTATTCCACACACATACATATACGGTTATGAGGTTTTATTTTCCGTGTTTTTCCAGCTCAAAGCAAACGCGATGTTTGCAATACTATGCGAAGAACTGTGGGAAAAACAGAAAAAGATAAAACAAATGTACTTAATAATCGAAAAATTTTTAAAAGCTAACTCAAATTATAGTTCATATTTCGTGCTCAACCTGTTAATTGATTCGTCATTGGCATCGTCATTGTTTCAAAATTATATAATCGGAATCGGTTTTATATCGGCATCTGTTGAAATTCAAGAATCGGCTTTGGCTTTGTATCAGCATCGGTTGAAAAAAAAAATAATCGGTATAGGCATCGGCTAGGGTTAAAAATTCCAACTTTTTTTGGCGTTTCAATTCCGATTTTGTGCGTCATTAAAAATATTACATAAAATAAAAAATACCAGTCCAGTGTTGCAAGTAAGCAACTTCTCCTATTGCAAATACTAAAACACTGTACATACAGCTTTTCTTACATTATAATATTTAATTGCCTAATTTTGATTACTAAAAAATTGTTAACTTTTTAAATATTCTTTATACCATTTTATAAGTAACACAGCCACTTAACGCTCATATCTTTTTTTCTACCAAAAACGAGAAAATTCTTTCAAAACTTCAGAAAACTGTACTTTTTGCATTACAAATTTTATTAAATTTTGTTCAAAGAAAACACAAAAAGTGAAAGTGACATTTTTTCTAAAAAATGCATTAGAAATTTATTAATTTAGAGTATACAGTTTACTTCGCAACTTTCCGAAATCGAAAATTTACGAAAAGTTCAGTGCAATTATTGATGTTTCTTATTAACGAAGTTTGCCTTAATTTTATCAACTATTTAGTTGATTAAAAATAATCGTCAGACACTTACAAAATAAGAATATGTTCAGTGCACACAAGCAACTGTGTTTCATGAAAAGAACAACATCCTGAATGGTGTTCTCCAATACAACATCAAATAATTTAGTTTTTTCACTTATTTTCGGCATTTTTCACAATTAAACGGCAAGGATAAAGGATTCAATAAAATAACCGTTTGAGCGTTGTCAGTTTGACAAAAATTTCGGAAAAAAAATTGAAAAACAGTCGCTCACTTCAACTCTAAACTTGCAAATTTCTCATTTGTGCAAATATGAAATTTTAAGTGGCAGCTTTAATGACCTTCTCTTTTTTGTGCAATTTCTGACAGTTGATGAGCATTTTACAAAAATGTCAGTATAAAAATAATAAAAATGCCGAAAGAAAGCGAAAAAAGCAAGTTAATAAAATTATTACAAGAAAAAAATTAAATTAATGTTTTTCAAGGTAATTTTATGTGTTATTCAATCACAGAAGATGAAGAAAAAGTGAAGATTTTAGATTTGCACAATTAACAGCGCAAGTTTTCTTGGCATTTGGTTGCACATACTTATAAGGTTTGTGCAAAAGATTTTCAAAACGTTTATGACAGCATTTGCGAAGGTGGAAAAATGCACAGTTTTCACAGAAAACTCTTATTGTGTCTGGTGTTAACGAGGATATTGCTCGTCATATCAAAATAAAAAACATCAAATTGCACAAAGTGGCGCTTCTAACAGCAAATGGTTTAAGTCATATTTAAATTTAAAATTTTTAAATTAACCCAAGAAGCAGTTTGAATGAAAATTGATTTAAAAATAAAGCAATTTGATCTCTGTAATATGCATTTTCATCATCTTAATCGTCTTTTTTTATCGTATCAATATCTTCTTCTATGTTTGTTGGTTTGTATTTACCTTTTGAATCGATTTGACGAAGATATGATAGAATAACCACTTTCAGCAAATTGATGTATTTTCGTTTTGATTTGACGAGCAATACCACGGTACCACCAGACGCAAATGCAAAATTCCTTAGAATTTTCTGCACAAAACATCACTTTCACTTTTAGTATTTTCGAAAAATGGATACTTTTCACAAAGTTTTATGTTTAATTTGTTTACTCTTCTTTTATTAATTTTTTTTTTATTCTTTTAAATACCAACCTTGACCATGGTGTTTCGTCGGAGGAGAAAAATTAAACATTATTATTTGCATAAAAAACCATAGACCATTTAACCTGAGCACAAGTTGCAAGAAATTATATATATCGTTTCATTGTTAAGGGTTTCCATTGTTCTGTCTCACGCGTTGAACATTTTTTTCCATTAAAAAGGAGTACAAAATCAATATAATCAGTATTTGTGGAAAAAAATGGGAAGCAGTTTTTGAGTCTAAAAAACAGTACAATACTGCAAAAAATAGTACAGTACTATGCGTTACACATAGTGGATATGTAATTATTAAAATTTTTGTGTTGAACTAGCTGAAACCCGGCACGTTGCTGCCACGCTCCCTTGCATGTAAAAATTGAGGTCGAATACTGAATTTCGATGCTGTGTGACCTATAAATCCAAAGCAATTCGATATCGCAAATTTAGGTCAAATAAGAGGTCCCTTGGTAAACGCCCATAAAATTTAATCAATGAAATGGCATGTGTACATTAAGGCCGAATACTGAGTTCCGACGCTGTGCGACAAACAACTCAGAAGCTATTCGATATCGCAAATTTGGGTTATATGGGAGGTGTCAGTTGGACACAGCGTGTGCAACGCCCAAAAAATGTTACCAATAAAAGTGCATTTGCAAATTCGGATCTAATACTGAATTCCGACGCTGTGCGACTTATAATTCCAAAGCTATTCGATATCACAAATCTGGGTTGTATGGGAGATGCCAGTTCCCCTTTTCCTACGCCCATAAAATGTTATTAATCAAACTGCATGCATAAATTGATGTCGAATACTGAATTCCGATGCTGTGTGGCCTGTAACTCCAAAACTATTCCATATCGCAAGTTTTGGTAGTATCGTAGGTTCCACTCCCCCTTGTTTAACTCCCATAAAATGTCATCAGTGGACGATATGTGTAAATTGTGCTTGAATATCGAATTTCAAGGCTGTACGACCCATAACTCCAAAGCTATTTAATATCGCAAATTTTTTATATATTTGTGGGTGGTAAAAGGGGGTGCGGCAATTTTTTCTTAAACCATCTCGTACTCGAAAAAAATCCACTGCCAAAATTTTAGCTCGATCGGACCAGTAATTTCGAAGTCTCTTTACCTTTTCTTAAAAGCAGGCGTAGATATAGTGGGACCACGCCCATCTTAAGTATAGTTACCGATAGTTATCATACGAACTTAATTACCAAATTTTAGTTTAATATGACAAAAACTGTCTTAAATATAGCAGTTTTATTGATTTGTGGGCGGTAAAAGGGGTGTGGCAAATGTTAAATATGCCTTAATTATTTGCGTTAGTACAAGCAATAATTTGACAAAGTTTTATCGCAATCAGATGGACGGTATTGCAGCGCATAGCGAACGAACAAACAAACATTCATTTTTATATATTAGATTAGTTGCGCTCTTATAGTTTTAATAAATAAAATACATAGATTTTTTTATATATAAATTTTTTCTTTTATTGCAATTTTATTTTAATTAGTGTTTGATCAATTAATCGGTATCGGCAGGGAATTCCAGCATCGGTATAATTTCGAAATTATAGAATCAGCATCGGTTTGTTTTGGCATCGGTCGAAATTCAAGAATCGGCATCTGTTTTTGTTTTAAAAATTCAGTCAACATCGGCATCGGCATGTGCATAAGTTTGAAAATCGGTAAACAGTCGTGCACTATTCACATTAAAGCGAATTTTAATGAAGATATTATCAATTGAACATAAAGTTGTACTAAAATATTTGATTATTTTTACATATGTGATTAAATGAATTAATTTATATATTTATACCTCCTTATTTATAAAAAGATAGCTTAATACGCTGTTCAGAAAAAACTTATCCGGAGCTAAGACATAAGCGAAGGTAAGCGTGAGATGAAACTTTAATTCTATTCATCTTATTTTTGATATAACTTATATTGAAGCTCTTTTAAGACGTGACACATGAATTTAAATATTTAAATCAACAATTAATTAAAATTAAATTAAATAATATTAATTTATCAAAATTCTGATTTAAAAATTGATTGACACGGAAGTCCACTGTGGCGTGTGAGTGACTTTTAATTTAACAAAAAGTGTACAAGACGATTAGGAATAGATACAAAAACATAGCCTAAAATCTTTATGCACTGTTTTGAGGGGTAAAATAATACAAAATATTTCATAAATATATAAATGAGTTGAGTGTTTTTGGACAGCTTTTTCAAATAATTTCGTGCAACTCATGACTTATGCGTAGTTGTCTCCTGAACTCATTCATTGTAACATCATTTATTAATTGTTTTCATTTTTTTACAATCGTTCGCGGGAAAAAAGTCGGAAAGCCTTTCAAAGAATGTTTATTTTATGCAAAAGTTTACGTTTTGGACCAAAAATTGACATATTAATTCAGGATAATCAACTCAGAATGGCTATTTATTATTTACATACTTGAGTGTATTTTGTGAATAATTTGTTCTGCACGTTTATGATTGGAAGTGTTTTTGCAGCCTTTGCGGATGTAATAAAAATGGCACACAAGCAGTAAAGAACGTAGTTAAAATTACGGGTGACCCAATTGAAATTTATTCAAAACACCATGAAGTGTAAAAATCAAATTACACGCAGTGTTTTGAAAGAAGTTTCCAAATACGCTGCATTCTAATGTTAGTCTAAGTCATTCCTTCTTAATTAAGTTATACAAACAAAATTTTGTTAAATTTCAACGTAGTGCACTACATGCGCCCCAATTTCAAGAATAATTCCAAGATCAAACAGTTTTGGAAAAATTTCATTTAAGGAATTTGATTTGAATTAATGTCACTCATACGTCACAGTGCACTTCCATATCAAGTAAAATGCTTTAACCCATTAACGCCGACAGGTGTGAAAGCGCACCAAAAATATAGATGAAATTTAAAGCTCATAGGATATGGTAGGTAAATGATACCGTATTGCAGTCTTTTGGCATCTATAAAACATAAATGGGTCTATATATGCTACCTGGACAGGTATGACATAAACGCCTTCTACAAGTTGATATCAGCATCGCCAGGTGCAGGTTTCCGACTAGTGAAAAAATCACCATACATACACCGAAAAGATATGAAAGCATTTTTTTAAAGATATGAATTCATAGGGATCGGTAGTCTGTATATCTCATAGTAGATCGGATGTATGTATATCTCATAAAAATTACATATTTTTAGCTGTAGAGGTATTTGCAAAGGAACATGTTGTGCGTTTTCGCACCCATCGGCGATAGTGAGTACTTTTTTACTACGGAAAATTTTACGATAATCTAATCGTGTATGTAGCGTTTAAATGCGTTTATCCGTATTTAGGGTTTATGGCAGTGATTGGGTATCCTAGTCTTTTCAGGAAAAACTATAACGTATTCAAGTGTAATTTCGAAAAAGAAGGGATTATCAATTTGTGAATTGGAAGCCATAATTGAGAATAAGTGGTCTCAAGATGAGGAGACCGAGCAAAAACGACAATTTTAGAATGTATTGGCCATTGATATAGTCGTTTTGCTGCCTGATGCTGTGCACGATGTGGAAGAATACAGAAGATGTCCCAGGTGACCAAATATTTTGTGATGGTGGTATACTTACTAAAATTTATAATGGCTTGAAAAGTGTTCTTCAGATTTGTGATACCGCAGAAATGCACTTTGAGTACTTGGAAAACGATATGTGGTCCCCTTCGCCCATTGCTCGGAACAACAGCCTGACGTAGGCGCTATCAATTAAACCAATGAAGTGGCGCAAACGTACCTCTCAAGCATATGAGCAGTAGGGCGTATCGAAAAATTTAGATCATATTCTAAGAGGTCTCAAAAGTTGCATTGGGTGGTCAAGATTTTCTTAAAAAAATTTTAGAAGAAAATAAGAATGTCTTCCTCTCCCGCAAGGACAAAGTCACTATCTCAAAATGCTTTGATTTTTGTAAGAAAAACTACATATGTCTTAAAGCAAAAGCAAATATAGACTTTAACTAACAATATTTTGGCAAACACGATGTTACTCTCGATTTTTACCCACCAAATCTACTCAAATCTAAAGGTACACTCGAGGTAGCACAGAATTTTTGATTGCTATCTTATTGTCTAAATTTTGGCAATTTTGAATGAAGTGTAGGCATTTTCCTTATATTTGGCGAATTAATAATTTGCATATTTTTTGCATATGCATTTTCTTGTTTTTGAGAAATATATACTTGAATGCAATTTTTAACTTTTTCAAAACAATTAATATAAGGTTTTATATCTCAGGCACCAAAAGCGGTATCGAAGGTAATTTGCTTAGTTTAGATTTTTCACATATTTCTGAACAACACCGTTTCCAAGAGTATCAATTTACAACACCAGGTTGAGACCACGATTTTTTTCCTTTTTCGATTTTGTAAAAAATTTCCCTTTCTAGTATGAAATTTATTATTTCGTTAAAACACCTCAACTCAGCATTCACAAAAATATTCTGCTAAAATTTTGAGTTTCTGAATTCGCCACTAAATGGATTTCGATTGACTTAACAATTGTTGTTAAAAAGTGTTTTAATGAAAAAATAGCCATAATAGCCATAATAGCCATAAAATTGTTACATTTCATGGTTGAAGTAACTTTTTTAAATATCCAAATAAGGAATAAATCGTGGTCTTTTACTGCAGTTTTACAATAGATATTTTTAATAAGGGTTTTGTTCAAAACTATTTGCAGAATTTGAGAACATTATCTTCGGTACCACTTCTGATGCCCGAGATATAAAACCTTATATTAATTTCTTTAAAAAAGTATGCATTTGCACTCAGATAAAAATTAAAAGTTCTGTTCTTCATCGAGTATACTTTTTGATTTGAATATCCTTCACACAGGAGACTGTGAGTAAAAATCAAGAGTAGCATCGTGTTTGCCAATATATTGTTAGTTTAAGTCTATATTTACTTTTGCTAAAAGGCATATGTAGTTTTTCATACAAAAATTAAGACATTTTGAGATCGTGATTTTTTACTGTCTCAAAAAACAATTCTGTTCTTGCGGTATAGGAAGAGATCCTTATTTTTTCTAAAATTTTTTTTGGGAGATCTTGACCACCCAATACTACTTTTGAGACCTCTTAGAATGTGAAATTCGAAAAAAATGTAATTAGATGCGCCCTAATGAGCAGCCTATCGATATGTTGGAAATTGCAATGAAGATGAAGACTTTGACAGAGAAGGTAAGTGTTCGACCTCTTTCGATATGCTAAACGTGTTAGTCAATGCATTCCAGTCTCATACTCGCCTTTGCAACTGAGGGATCTGTTCATGGATGATGTGTTTATCAATCACATTATGAAAAGCACCAACGCCTATGCTGGACAGTTAAAAATTCAATGCTATACTTTATATCACAGGATTCATAAGATTGCCATCAGTGCGAAACTATTGATCCAAGTTAGTAACTGGCCGCCTTTATGTGAAAGACGCAATCTGTCGTGATCGTTCCCTAAAGTAGAAACAAATTATCTATGTTTACAACAACAACGAACTGTATGTGAATGAAAAGTTTGCTACGATCGGTAAATTCAATGTTATCCTCAATCGAAAAATTATGCAATTCGGCATGTTTGATCAGAACTTTTGCATTGTCGTAGATACCTTACTTTGGTACAGCTGCAAAATGCAAAAAATCAAACGCTTCCCCTGTCGCCACTGTGCTTCGCACTTCATTTTCTGTAAAGCCAAGTGTTAAGTAGCAGTGCTTCCGCAATGCCAGATTTAACGTGCATCCTTTTGTATTTGAGATTGTGTATAACTTAATTTTTACCTGTCGAACATTGTGAATTAATTTATTTTGACATACATTTATTATTTCCTTTTTTATTAAATAAAATCTAAAATCCAACTTAATCCATGCATTTTCCTTTATACTTCATACATTTTATAGCCACTCTTTCCACTAGTAAAAATTTACTCACTGATACCGGTGGGTGCGAAAACGCACCAGGCAAGGGGGAAAAAACTCATTAGGGTAGGGAGCTAATTTTTTGTACGCGGAATACGGGTGACCCTAAGGTCTCCCCCACCATGTCCAACCCTCAACGCCCTCGGATAAAGGAGCCGGTGTTAATGGGTTAAACGAAATTTTGGGAGAAATAGATTTACCGTACCCATATGCTTTCAAGGAGTTTATTTCTTAGAAATCTACGTAGAAGACGAAAATTACTGATTTCAGGACGAAAACAAATTAATCCGCCCTAATCATTACTGAACTAGTTAAGTAATGATTACTTCGTAATGGAAGGCAGCTCCCTAATGGATTACAGCACATAGAAATAAGGCGTTATTTTAACATGGGCTTATCATAGCGGTAAAGTGTGGTAATGTGCTTTAAGAATAACTAGTTACTGAGCTAGTTATGGCAATATTGACTTCTCATTTTGCCATAAGGATGCAGATTTTTTTCCAGTGTAGCCATGACTTATTATAAATATTGCATAATTGTTATGATTTTTGACACTGTGAGATATTGTTTGCTGCTTAATACAGCTATTGTACGAAGATCGTTGTTTGACCTTGAATATACTGTTGTTGCTGTTGGTTTTTTTTGTTTAAACTTTAGCTTAGTTCGTATTAATTTTTATATTCAGTGTTTAAATTCATGTGTGTGTGTGTGTGAGTGTGTTGGCTTGAGCTTATATATTGCACCGCCAAGTTTTATTCCAAGGATATTTTGTGTTAATCTGGCACAAGGTAAACGAAGGAAAAAGAAAAGCAACAAAAGTTTGCCTGTTTTTGTGGCTTGCAGCATTTTTATAATTTTGTGATATGTTTAAGCAGGAAATATCTAGGATTGGAGAAAATATTAAGTCCTCTTGTACTTTAAGCTTATCTTAATGCTGTGACAAAAAATGCTTCATATTTAAAAATTGTTTTGAGGTAAGATAAAAAATTTTTTTTAGTATGATTTCGATATGGGAGTATAAAGATCGATTAATAAATTAAATAAATAAAGCATTAAAGAAGAAGTCACTTTTATAAAACTTGAAAAAAGTTAAATATTAATAGACAAATTGATTTTAATTTCAGATTCGCGGTAAAGACCTTCTTGCATTCAAGAAAATAATTCATATCGGAAAATTTGTCTGCTTTTATATTAATTCTAATTTTGCAAACTTTTTCTTAACCACCTTACATGCGGCCGGCCCCCTGAGTATTAAAAATAAACTAGGCACTACAACGTAGAGCACAAAAGCATGAGCTACATCAGAAAAAAAAAATACCCACGAATTTTTGGCCTTAACGAATATCTAACGAGAAAAGTTTATATACTTTTTTTCTATTAAGAAAAGCCAAGTAAAAGTTTTGCACGAAAATAGTTATATAATAAAAAAAATTTTTATCTATGCTTGTTTGTATCTTCCATATCTGTGCATGTATCTTTAATGTCAACGCTAAAGTTTCAGCAGTTTGGAAAGACTAAAAGAACGGCTGACTGAATGACGAAACGAATTGAGGTATGTTTTATGGAAACAGAAAAACAAAAAAAAAATTAAAGGCCACTAGAAAACTTTCTCAACTATTTTACACTCTCCTTATAAATTCAACATTTCGTTTAATTTGTAAAGTCGAAGATGTGAATGAAAAAAAATGCTACAAATAGTAAGACAAAAACAAACAGGCGATAAAATACGACAAACAGACAGCCTAAGCGACAGACAGAAATTGTGACATTGTGACGCTGCAGCGAGATGACAATTCCATGTTGGAGCTTCAGACAAATGCTGAAGCCATAGCAATAAAAAAAAATTCTCACAAGATAAAAACATAGTCGAAATAGATAG
This sequence comes from Dichetophora obliterata, assembly GCA_963920525.1. Classification (NCBI taxonomy): domain Eukaryota; kingdom Metazoa; phylum Arthropoda; class Insecta; order Diptera; family Sciomyzidae; genus Dichetophora; species Dichetophora obliterata. The sequence continues at coordinate 132,744,818 of OY986438.1, read as the reverse complement.
AAATAAGATCTAAGTCTGAACGAGATAGAATATAAAAGATATCAGATAGTGTTTATAGTGAAATAGTGTTAGTCAGATTGAAGCAGAGGATATAAAAATATTTCTCTTACACTCCTCGTTGCAAGTGATGTAATTAAAGTCACATCAGGACACCGCTGGCTGATGTTATGTCGGAGAATTTGTGGCAATTACAAAATTCCTTTTAACTCTAGTTTTATTTTTCGTTTTAGTCGTTCCTTTTCTGTTTTAGCATTGCTATGGCTGACTTGTGTTTTATATGTGTGGCTGTATATTTTGCTGTATGTGTGCCAGTGTGCTAGTGTGTGTGTCTAGTGCAGATGTTGCAGATTGTGCAACAGTCTGAAAGCCTGCAGCCGTCATGGCATACGGTGCTCTAAGCTAACTGTAAGAATTTCAACAAAGTGTCAGGCAACAGTTTAGCACCATTCATCCATCCATCCATGCAGTCATCTATCTATCCGTTGCTGTTATATATATATCACCGTGTGCGCAAAGCAAAAAGGATGTTAACAGTAAAAAATATGAACATCTTTATGGCTTAGACGACGGAGCTATTATGAGATTTTTTGACAGAATTATGTGTTTTCGAATAGCATACATAACGAAAATAGCAAGAACACAAACAGATACATTTTTGTTATAAAATCAAAGATTTTTTGCGGTTCAATTCCTCCCATGAGATCCGAAGGTTCAAGCTTAACAAGACTAATTGAAAAAACTATGAAAAAATTAAAAAAAAATCATTTTAGTGGTTTTAATAAAATTTTTCATTAACTTTACTTTAACAGTTCATTTTCAATTTAAAAATAAGATTAGCTGCGTTCGATTCGCCAGTGCTCAACTCACTTGCAAAAAAACGGCTACTTATTAAGCTTTTACTTGCTCAATAGTTGGCAACACTTTTGTTTTGACAAATCACAATAAAGTATGTCAATAAATTGAAAAATAAATAATTAATTTAAAGAAAAAGAAAAGAAAAAGAAAAGTTTTTAGTAGAACTGTTGGGATTGCTCTAAAGCGGATTCCTGCAATGGTACATAAAATAGCAATTAGAGTGTCGATGAGCATCAATGAGCTTTCTGCTGCTCGCAAGCTCTATATGCAAGGAGGAGACTGGCAGATCAATGGTATATCCTTGTGCTGTTGATAAAATGCATTTGTGTGGCTTTGTCGTTCCTTTTGTTTTGAGACGACCAGAAGAAAACTTGGCATCAAAGATTCTTAAAAATGTATTTAATTATTTCGCCTCTCTTTTTGCCTGTAGCAACGTGATTTTCCACACGTTTTGTTTCCTAAGAAAGAAATAATATATAAAATATTCAGCAAAATTGCATTATAAACTTTTTTTTGGCATTTGGCATTTTAAAACATTTTAAAATAAAATTTTCCAGTCAGAACCATGATAGAATGAGTTGAAGGTAGTATTAATCGAGCTGAAACAACTATTCAGCGTGGGCATATATTGTCAAAATGAGGTGATGACATTTAACGATGTTGTTTTTCTTGATTAAAATAGGGATTTTTCTTAAAAGGGAAATAATTTTTAAAACGGCACAATTTTCGGAACATTTAACCTTTAGCAAAAATGGTCTTTTTTATTTTTATTTTTTTTTTTCAAAATGTGTATTTGGAGCTAAAAAGGTATTAGTGAAGAAAATAAGGGCCGCTCTTAAGTCGTTCAGAAATTATATGGGTCCAAAATTAGAAAAAATGGCCTTAAAAACAAGTGATTTTTGAAATATTCCAACATTAGTAATATTTATGAGAATCAAAAGAAAGGCAAGTATCTATTCAACGAAGTATAAATCTTGAAAATCCATGCATATCTCTTGAAGATATAGCTCTTTTTGGACTAAGAAAATTTAACGTTTGAAGATTTTTTTGTGATATAAAATAGTTGTCCTTCAAATGAGCCCAAATTCATGTAAAATCGAAGTTTTTACAATAAATAAGTTAAGTGTATAAATAGCATTGTGAACATATTGAGAACAATATGACGCCAAAATGCTTGCTTTAAAACAAAAATCCCTCGTTATTTTTGTTTCGGTGTACATCACTTGTTTTTGACATCTTATGCCCACAGCTTGGCAGCGCAGTCGCTATTAATAATACCTGGTCATTGTATCATGGTCAGAACGAAAACTTAAAAAAACCAAAACAAAAACCGCTGACTGCTTGAAAAAATTTAATTTTGTTTTTGTACTCACGTCACATTTTGACAGCATCTATTACATTTTACCTTATCCCGTACACAAAACAACTAAGAAATAAGAACTTGGCAACGTAACTTTACTCAACTCAATCGGCAATTGACCTGCTCTAACCTCAACTTGAGGTTGTTTTCCCATACAAATTTTGAAATAAGTGTCATTAATTGAGTAAAGGCTGGCGAATCGAATGCAGCTTTTATCAATTTTTAACTACTAAGGTTTAATTTTTCATCTACATTTTGTTGAAAATGTATTTATTTTAAAAACTATATTTTTTCTGTCAACTTTCAAAATTTTTTTAATGCATCATCTACTGCAAATTTATGTGATTGAGAAAAAGAAAAATGAGACAATCTAATAGCTTTTTTAAATGCTAAAAATCTTCAAGAAGACGTTCAGAGGACCATTTCTGCTAAGAAAAGAAAGAGTCCATCAAGTCTTATTTCAAAAAAAGTGCACTTCTCTTGTAAAAATTGTTTTTACAAAATTCTCCTTCTTTCAGAAATACACCATAATACAATACATGTCTTAAAATCTAATATCTTAAACTGTGCTGAGATTCTTGGTTAACTCTTAATTCCTGGTTAAGACGACTCGGGCTCAGCTGTTTAATTTAAAAAAGTGCCTCGGTAATTCAAGTCCAAGCTTTAGAAATTAAAATAAGGGTTCCAGTCCACAAGCGCTTAGAGACTCTCTTTAAAGAGCATTTCCGTTCTTTGTTTACCATGAAATTTCCCAATTTTGTTGAAAAAAAAACATATCAACCTTTTAGTAAATTTTGAAACTTATTGTTTTAAAAAACCAAACCTTAAAGTTAAAGTTTTCAACTGGATACAATTTCAGCTTTTAGGGTGTAAAAAGTCAACCGCTTTTTAATCTATATAAATAAAAATCAAATGTCGTTCGTTGGTAATTGCATCAGTTGAGAACGGCTGAACCGATTTGGATAATTTTTTTTTTAAATGTTCGTAATAGTCCAACTTAGGTTTTTACGGAAAGAAAAATTGACCACGCCCACTTTTTTTGATTTATCTAAAATCGGAAAAAGGCTGGACCGATTTGGATAATTTTTTTTTTAATGTTCATAGTAATCCAATTTAAGTTTTGTCGGAAAGAAAAATTGACCACGCCCACTTTTGCTCCCACTTTTTTCAATTTATCTAAAATCGGAAAACGGCTGGACCGATTTGGATAATTTTTTTTCAAATGTTCGTAGTAATCCAACTTAAGTGTTTACTGAAAGAAAAATTGACCACGCCCACTTTTGCGCCCACTGTTTTGATATCTATATATATAAAATTATGTGGCAAAACTTCCTGTTCGCATACTCCTCCTAGACGTCTTGCCCGATTTCAATGAAATTTTCAGGGGTGATTTGGGTCTGTGTGGAGGGTGCACATAAGAAATTGCATGTGTGTATCTTTGCAGGTTTTGTACCACACCCCCTTTTGTCGCCCACAAATCAATAAAAATGCTGTATTTAAGACGGTTTTGGTCGTATGAAATTAAAATTTGGTAAATAAGTTCGTATGATAACTATAATTAACTTTGAAAAAATGGGCGTGGTCACAATTCATCTACGCCTACTTTAAAGAAAATATCAAAATACTTCGAAACCATTGGTCCGATTGAGCTCAAATTTTGTAAGTACGCTTTGCTTTGAGTACGAGATGGTTTAAGGGGCAATGCCACACCCCCTTTTACCTCCCACATATAAATAAAAAATTGTTGTTATCGAATAGCTTTAGTTAGAGTTATGGGTCGCACAGCTTAGAAATTCGGTATTCGACCACAATTTAGACGTACCGTTTCTGTGATGAAATTTTATGGGAGTGGACAAGGGGGAGGGGCACCTCCGATACAACCCAAATTTGTGATATCGAATAGCTTTGAAGTTATAGGAATTCATCTTTGGAATTCAGTTTTTGACCTCAATTTACACATGCAGTTTCAATGGTTTTATTTTATGGGCGTTGGACAGGGAGGCGTGACATCTCCCTTACAACCCAAATTTGCGATGTCGTATTGCTTTGAAGTTATAGGTTGACAGCGTAAGAATTCGGTATTCGACCTAAATTTATACATGCATTTTCAATACTTACATTTTGTCGTCGTAGGGCAAAGGGGAGTGGCACTTCCCATACAACCCAACTTTGTGCTATCAAATAGTTTTAGAGTTATAAGTCGTACAACGCCGAAATTCAGTATTCGACCTCAATATACACATGCAGTTTCATTGATTCAATCTATGTTCATTGGTAAGAGGGGCGTGTCACCTCCCATTTAACGTAAATTTGCGATATTGAATATCAGCGTCAGAATTCAGTATTCGGCCCCAATTTATACATGCAGTTTCATTAATTACATTTTATGGGCGTACGACAAGGGGGCGTGAAACCTCCTATTTAAACCAAATTAGAGATATCAAATAGCATTGGGGTTATAGGTCTCACAGCTTTGGAATTCAGTATTGGACCTCAATGTACACATGCAGTTTCATTGATTACATTTTATGAGCGTTGATCAAGGGGGAGTGGCACCTCCCATACAACGAAAATTTGTGATATCGAATAGCTTTGTAGTTCAAGGTTGCACAGCGTCGGAACTCAGTATTCGACCAAAATTTACGCTTGCAGATTTACTGATAAAATTTTTTAGAGTTTGTCGGGGGGCGTGACACCTCCAATTTAACCCAAATTTGCGATATCGAATAGATTTGGAGTTATAGGTAACTCAGCCTCAAAATTCAGTATTCGACCTCAATGTACTCATGCAGTTTCATTGCTAAAATTTTATGGGCGTAGGGAAAAGGAGAGTGGCACCTCCCATACAATCAAAATTTGTGCTATCGAATAGTTTTGGAGTTATATGTCGCACAGTTTTGGAATTCGGTATTCGACCTCCATGTAGACATCCAGTTTAATTGATTACATTCTATTAGCGGTGATGAAGAGAGAGTGGCACTTCCTATACAACCCAAATTTGTTATATCGAATAGCTTTGTGGATATAGGTCGCACAGTCTCAAAATTCAGTATTTGACCTCAATTTAGACATGCTGTTTTACTGATAACATTTTATGGGCGTTTGAATAGGGAGAGTGGCAGCAACGCGCCGGGTTTCAGCTAGTTAAAAATAAATTTAAAGTTCATTTTTCAACTTTTTGGGTTGACAGAGTCTACATTAATCCACGTCTACAGAGTCTACAGAGTCCACGATTTTAAATAACTTCAATCTATTTGGTTTAAAAAGACAACCATATTGTTGAGAGCTCGTTTTACTTGTGAATTATGTTCAATTTTTTTTGTTCTCTTCTAAAGAGAACGAACATTTTTCTGACACGCCTATTTTTTCACTAGGTTCGCTGGATTTGTTTTCTCTTTTTTCTAAAATGTTTTTATTATTTTTTTTTCCTTAATTTTGTTCGATTTGTTTGAAAACGAATCATCTCCAATGGCCTTATAAATATTAAGATGCTAAAATCATGACCAACTTACGAGTATTTTTCTTGATGCGGCAAACTCAATCGACCTCATTTCGTTGTCGGCAGTGTTTTGACAAAGGCTGAATATTACAATTGTTGCCTTGACTTTCTAGATTTTTTGTTAAAAAAACAACATAACTCGGTCAGGTATTCACAAAACTTCAAAAATGCCAAGATAAATATTAATGTTGAGCTATAAAATTATTTTCAACTGCCAAACAATTGAGTGCAAATGAAATAGAACTCAAAAAAAAAATACATACAATAATGAAAAATCTTAAGATTTTCTCAAACACAACTGTGATAAAGAAAATAAAATCAGAATTTTGCAAAAACGTAAAACAATGTGGCTTAAAATTCAATTGCAGCCACTTGCAGCCAAACCATCCCGAACAAAGCAGATATATTCTGGCAGCGAAGTGCTTGCTGCACGTTTACAAACATATTTTGGCATATTTTCAAAGTTATACAACTGAATATTCAGTTATGCAAAGCTACAGATTCACTGCACATGCATACAGGCAACCGCAGATACACAGTCAAATGCAGATGAAGATGCAGATGTGAATGCGGATGTAGCTGTGAATGCAGTTGTAGATCTAGTTGTAGATGCAGCTGCCGATGAATACTTAAATTTATGCTATGACATCGAAAAAATTGCCTCTAAACTTCCTCTTCCTATCATTTTGATCATGCAGAGAATTTGAATTATAATCTCATGGAAGATTTTCTTTGACATTCATTTGGGAACTAATTGCTTGATTGCCTTAAGTACTGATTATTAATTTAGCATTGAATAGATTTATTGCCCTAAAAGCCATTAAAATTAAACATTTAATAACTGAATAAGTTAGAGAAAATTTCTCAAAATATTAAGCCTGATAAATAATTTAGAGCTTTTTGTAGGTTTTGTTTTCCTTTTTTTTTTTTATTTTTGTAAAGGTATAAATATGCAAATGTATTTCAATTATATAGTATAAATATATGCTAAAAACTATATTTACCAATACCATATGCATGCCCAGGAGTAATAATAACCAGTCCAATCAGAGACACACACACACACATAAACATACAACGCAGTGTAAACGTATGCGTAGATGTGTTGAAATAATACAATTTCATTTATTGCAATATTTGTAGAATAATTACTGTTCGAGCTCGAAATATATATTTAATTCATTTAGCAATCTATATATTTGGCCAAAAAATTATGGTTTGTATAATTTTCACAGAGTGAAATGAATGGTATTTTAAAGCAATTGAGAGCATTTAGCCGTAAGGTATTCTAACAATTAATAATTTATTTATCAATTTCAACTGCCATCAGGGCCGGCCTAATCCACTTAGGCGCCCTGGGCGAGTTATGCATTTGGCGCCCTTATTTATATCATTATAGTTTAAACAAACAAATTTTCAATTGTGTACCATATTTATTATTGAATTAATAGAAAACTACAAACATGTATTTATTATTATTAATAATATCTAGGGCTAGAAATGCTATGCACTAAAAAATAAAAAATTTGCGATAAAAACTGGTAAAATATGCAATTAAAAACATTTTTCTTATATTTTATTATTATTACATAAATTAATATTGCATGTACTTAAATAAAAAGATGTCGTACTTAATTTAAATGATTGCAAATAATAAAAAGCAAAAATATGCAAAAACCACATGCATTTGTTGTAAAATATACAAAAATATGAGCAATAAATATGCAAGAATATGCATTTTTTGTAAAAAATGCAAAATCATGCAGTTACTGCAATATATGCAAAAGTATGCACTAACGATAAAATGCCATTTTTAAAGGAAATTTCATGATTCGTAAAGACAATTTAACCAATTTTATATTATTAATTTATTAATATTTTTTTAATTTTATTAATATTAAATCTTTTTTTGAAGCGACCTCACCAAAATTTTTTGTTCCAAAATAATTGATTTTACTACCACACATAGCGGGTAACTTATGTTTCAAAAATAAGTTTTAAATTTTAAAAATGATTTAAAAAAAAATTGTTCGATGGAAAAAAAATCTTAAAAATATGCTCAAAAGAACCAAACTCTCCCCTAAAATTTGCACGTTTTCAAAGCTCATTCAGGGTCCTACCCTTCCTCGATCAATTAATAAAAAGGGTTTTTTAGATTTGACTAAATGGAACAGCAAAGTTTTTTTGCTTAAGAACATATGAGTAAAAAAAAGTGACGGTTGGAAATTATACATTGAGCATAATACGAGTTGAAATTCTCGCCTGACAGTAGCAGTGCGTTTTTCTTTCGACCTAGTTTTGACAATTTTATTATAATAACATAATTTGATAATTTATTTCCTGAAATGAAGTAATATTGAAATCAGAACAGACGGACTGACAGAAACTAAGTGGCCAAATAAGCATGTTTTTACCCCGCCTTCAGCCCCCTGCCTAGCGCTTTGGTACTATGTAGATAGTTTTTATTTACATTTTTGACATTTTTCTGTCTTTTTGACAATTTTTCTGTCTTTAGACTTAATTTGTAGGCTTAACTTACAAAAATTAGAGTAATGAAGTATTTAAGTACAAAGTTTGAGCTTCGCACTCAAACAATCATGTTTTAGTAGATAAATGCTGATGCTCATACTCACTCCTACAGGATAAGTTCTTAAAAATTAATTAATTTGATTTTTCTTTATATCGATAGAGATAGGTATTCAAATTAAGTGGTTAAGTTATGTTGTCGGTCACAGCACTCCGTACACCCCGGCGCCCTGGTAGCCCACCCTTAAAACCGCTTCTGACTGCAATCAAATAGTTTTATTTTCCAACTAATTTTGAAGTACTTTGAAAACCATGTTCAACTTCTAACAACGTTTTATTGTATATTTTTCAAGAATATTCCGCAACACCTCTCCCCCTCTCCATATTTCACCTGACATTATTATATCCTGACAAAAATTTCTCTCTCACACAGCCCTTTGAACAAATTGAAAAATAAAATGTATTCAGTATATATTCGTTATTAAATTTAAATAAATGTCTACCAAAATTATTTTGAGTTGCTAACACTTTGTTGATATATTCAATTCATGTTGAGGTTGGTAAATAATTATGAAATTTGGCGTCAAAAAAAACTTTGTGAATATAAATACATAATATTCAATAAGACACATTACACAAACACAATGATTTTTCCCTAAAATTCTGTGTATTTCACTATTATTTTTTCTACAATAATTGCCAAAATTATGTAATGGAAATTGATTGTTGTTGATTTTTTTTTAATTTATTTTTTCATTATCTGTATTTGTCATTTATTCAAATTCCAATATTTCTCATTTTAGATTGCTAACATGAATTTTGTTGTATAAATAGTGATTATTTTAAATGTAAGCTTAAATTGTATTTAATTGAATTAGTTGCTTTTTGAGCAAATTCAGTTATTGATTATTTGTTAGAATGACTTTGAATAAAGTTGAAATTTAATTAAGTCACATTTAATTGCACTGTTTTAAGTAGAAGAGAATTTTTTCTAAATACTGCTTTATTTCCTCTAATTATTAGTTGTATATCAAATTTATTTGCATATCACAAGATTAAAACAATTAAATAAGAAAAATAATTAAAAGTAATTTAGGTTTAATTTTAAATTAGCCAAAAATACAATAAAACAGTACAGAATTCGGTTAACTTGCAAAAAAAAACTTGCACGTGTGTCGGCGTTTTATCAGTTTGCTCTTAGGTAGTTTTTAATACACATACATAGATTTGAAGCTTACACTATAGTTAACAATTTACATATATAAGTAATAGGAAAACTTTTAAATATGCATACCATTAATGCAGTTTTTCTGTTCACATACCTAGAAAAAAGTTTTACGAGCAATATATTGTTGTTAAATATTTTAACACTTTTACACGATTTTTGTTTTATTCTACCTACTTAAAAAAATGTAAAAACTCCCTTTTAAAAAAATTGCAGATGAATTATATATTCTATAAAATTTAATCAGAAGTCTTCTTCATAAAAACGATTTATCTACAACGTACATCTATTAATACAAATAAGGGCGGAGCGATTACATATGAAAAAATGTACCCTTGTATCGATAGATATAGTATCATACATTAACGATACAAAATTTTGAATAGATAGGACTTTATCTTCTGTTCCGGTTTTGAACCAAAAATAGGAAATTTTTTTAAACGATATTTTAAAATACTTTTTATAAAAGGGATTGATATATATTAATCCCATATTAATCCTTCAGCTTCAGAAGGTCATTTAAAAAATAGATTTAAAAAATTATTGATATTGCAATAAAAGTGAGCAGAATGAAAAAAAACAAGCCTTTATCTATAGCCTCACATTGTTAAAATAGAATGTTCATTTGTAATTTTCAAAAATATATAAACAAGTAAACCGAAAATTATAGAAAATTATACAAAATGCTTATTAAAAATTTCCAGCTTGCATGAAGCACACACAAAAATTAAATTTAATTTTTCAGCTTATAAAAATTAAAGAACTTATCAACTGACTCATTAATAAAAATTTGCGCTACCTGTAAAAATTCGCAATACCTGTAATTTTTGTTTATATCGAGATCAAATATCTAAAATACACTTTTCTATGCTATAATTATTGACCCTGATCATATTTTCTGCGATATAAATAATTTGAAGAAACATGTTATTTTCAAAGACACTCTGAAGTAGGCATTTGGGGTGAGGTCATTATGAAAATTGTTACGCATTTAATTTATTCATCAAATCCGGACAAACCTTAGCAGAAAGATGCAATCAGATCGAAATGAAATTTTGTAGTTTGCATGTTTGTTACAATCAATACCTGTCGAATGTGCTCTGAGCCAAATCGATGCTATGTGCTTTTGTAATTCGCTCCGGCTTAATGTTCATCATCTAAAAAGATGTATGCTGCCATTTTTTATTAATTTGAATATTTGCAATTGATTGTTTTATATAAGAAAGTTCTTACAGAAGACATCAATATAAAAAATAATTGATGTACAAGTTTTATTAGTAAAACCATTTTAGGTCTTTTCGTCTAAGAATATAAGTGGTGAGGAGCTCTCTTTAGTAGAGGGAAGCACAACATCTTGAGATGTTGCTCCTGGCAAGTTTGATGTCGATTGGACAAGGGGGCGTGGTACCTTCCATACAACTCAAATTTACGCTATCGCCCACAAAATATAAAAAATGGTATATCAGACGGCTTTGATCATAAAAGATTGTTTGTGTGTAAATATTAATAATAACTGCGTCCATTCTACGAATTTTATTCGTAGTTTTCAGCCACGAATAGGATTCGTAGAATCTACGTAGATTAGTACTTGTTACGAATATTTCATACATATTCTTAAAAAAACAAATGTTAATTGTACGAATTCATTTGTTACATTTACGAATGCTCATAATATCTTATAACGAAAAAAAAAAATATTCTGTGTAAGCTGGGGTTTGAACCTCGGCTCTTTAGCTTCCGGACCACGCACTCTACCAGTAGGCTACAGCCAGTGTACAATTATACAGTTCCTTATATTCTGTAGTTGTTCAACAAACAAGGCTGAACGATTTCGGTTTTCAATTTTTAAACAAAACAATAATTCGTACGCTCAATACGAATGAATTGTTTCTACTAATATCATTTTTCATTCGTAAATTGTACGGAAGCATTACTAAATACCACGAATGTAATGAAAGAAATAACAAAGTTATTCGTACGATAAATTTACGAATATTATTATTTATATATACACAAAACGCATTCGTACAATGCACTAATACGAATATCATTAGTATATAGAACAAATACAATATATTCGTAGATACTAAAGGAGATATGAGGTTTCTTTTTTAACTAGGCTGTTTTGACAGCTAATATGTAAGTATCAGATGGCTTGTTATAGAGTTCTTCAACATCATTAAAATTGTGTTTAGCGACGAAGCTAAATTCTGGTTGAACGGCTGCGTTAACTATCAAAATTACCGCATTTGGGCCGATGAACAACCAGAAGCAATCCCAGAGCTTCCAATGAATCCCGTACATGCACTGTTTGGTGTGGTTTATGGGCAGGAGGCATCATCGGGCCGTATTTCTGCAAAAATGTTGTTGAAGATCTTTATAACATTATCTTACTAATGACTAATTTTGGTAGTAAGTTTCCACAATTAATAACCGTTGTTCAAGAGTAAGTCTATTCATTATTGTGTCGAATTTAATGCTGATCACAAACGTCATATGGACAAGCCATTTGACACATAACAGCTGTCAAAAGAACCCAAGTGAAAAAGAAACTTCGTATTAGATGACTCTTTACATCAGGTATTAGTAAAATTGTACGTATGAATTCGTAAGGATATCACAATACAAATACTTTGTATGTTGTGGATATACTTTGTTTGTTGTACGAATATTTGTAGAATGTACGAATATTTTATTTACGAATATCATTCGTGGAAATTTTACCAATAAATTTTTTGAGTATATCGGCAACTGTATTAAAAGTGGGCGTGGTCGCACTTTATCTAAGTCTACTTTTTCGAAATCATGCCAATTCCTGAGTTGTACTAATTTTGATAGTGAACTTTAAATATAAATGTTGCCACGCAAATTTTATAGCCCACAAAGCAATGTAACTTCTCTATATAAGGCAGGGTTTAATCGAATAAAACTAATATTTGGTAGTTTAGTTCATATGTTTACCATGGTCGCAATATATCTACGCCCACTTTTTCAAAATCATGCTAATTCCTGAGGTGTTCACATTTTGATAGTGAAAATTAGTATGTAGATGCAATGGGACTTAGTGACAGTCACTATATATATTAACGTTGGCAAGCCTACTTTTTCTGCCCATCTTTATAAAAAATTAATATATGTATGTGTGTATATCACGTAGACTCCGAAACCGCTGAACCAATTTTTATGTATTTTTCAGGGAAACGGTAGCAAAGTCTTGAGAATGTACTTGTGAAGTCTGGTGCTGATTGCAAAACAGGGCGTGGCACCTCAAATATACCCCAAAATTTTTGAAATCGAATAGCTTTGGAATAATAGGTCACATAGCATCGAAATTCGGTTTCGTGAAGCTTTAGCCAGTTATAAATAGCATTCCCAACCCAAATTTGCTATATCGAATAGCTTTGCAATTACAGAGCGCACAGCCTCGGAATTCGGTATTCGACCACAGTTTCTACGTGCCGTTCCACTCATAATATTATATGGGCGTCGAAAAAGGAGCGTGGAGTAACGTGTTAGGTTTCATCTAGTAAAAAAATGAAAAAATAGGTAAGTATCGTAACAAAAATTAACAATTAAGCAGAAGACAATTTTAGCCATATATTAATTCTTGCAGAGCCTCTAGTGCTATCTTATATAGCAGCAAGCTTCAACTATAGCTTTAGTTGCACTACTAAGGCTCTTGTAGAGAATATATGTTATAAGGCTACTTTCTTGAGTTTAAAAGCACTATTTTTGCTTCGTATTAAGAATAGAAGTAGCTATTGACTTTTAAAAGAGTCGCTGTCACACCCAAATAAGAGCTCTTGCAAAGCTCTTTTTTTCTTATTCATTTAAATACGTATGTGTTAAAAATAAACTCAAGAAATATATAAAATTTGACAAGTGTTTGTGATGATTAGAATGACAAGTAAATTACAGAAATAATGAACTTATTATTATATCAGACTAATGTTTGTGTATTCGTTATATGCTGTGAATTTCGGTGCGCTTTTGAATTTATCGGAAATGCGATGGAATACTTCGAAAAACTAAAACCGGTTTAAAAAATTATAAAAATTTAGAAGTGTTTATTTTTTAAAAATAGTTCGAAAATTTTTAAATTTTTTAAAATCAACTAAAAATGATATTTATACTTTATTCTTAAATAGAAGTATCATAGAAATCATGAATTTTGCTTAATATATTATTGTAGTCTATAACATTAAGCTTTTTACAACTCTCAAGATTTTCTATTTTTAATAAAATCGCCATTTTTTCAGAGAAACTCTTTATCAGATTTTTTTAATCACTTGTTATTCCCAAAAAATTTATTGCATTAATTTACAGTATCTTACATCTATTAGCTTTAAAAATGCAATAGAAAAATATATATTAAAGCAAACATTATACTGAATCTACGGGTTTCAAAACAGCTCTTAAGTTGTGATTTTTACTTTAAAAGAGCCTTCACAGAGCAATTAGTAAATTTTCAAGTTCTGCTCTTTTGCAGATTTTATAAAATTCTTTACAGAGCTGTATAAAGTATAAGAGCTCGATATCGAGCATTTTCTTTAAAAAAAAAATCAACTAGAAGCAAACAAAGCTGCGGTAAAGGTTCAGCCACATATTACACACCTTTAGCACGCTTTTAGAGCTCACTCGCACCTAGTTGCTCCAACAATGTTACTTGGGTATGGTGTGTAAATTTAACACACAAAAACTTTTTAAGTAAATTTTTCTGTAGGGTAGCAGCGACACCTAGCGTTGAAAAAAATGTCGAAAACACAAATTTTGCATACGATTTTTACATTGAGCCGAAATCCTAGCTCGATTTGATGAACTTTTTTAAAGAAATATCAGCTTAAAATTGAAAATCGTGTAAAATTGGCACGAAGAACCACTTAAGGTTAAATAGAGCAAGAGCCATAGTCCGACAATCATAATCAAAAATGCTTATACTACATTTAGAGTTGACTTTTGTTTTGACTTTGATTATGGGCCATAGTATTCTGGCGAGGAAAGCATTTGGATATAAAAAATTTTATTGAAATTTGTAACATTTGTCAGTCCTATCAGCCGACAAAACCGAGAAAATAACTCATTATTAAATTAATTCCTACTCTACCGTGGGAAATAGTTGCCACTGATAATAAATTTTCAAAATAATAATTACTTTTTAACCGTAGATAGTTACTTGGGATTTATGAATTTCACAAAACTCTAACAATCAACATCTGCTGAAATTATAAGCCGTATAAAAACATGGTTTTCAACTCACGGTATACCATCATTTTTGGAGTCAGACAATGGTTCTTAGATATCGTCGCGAGAGTTCAATGAATTTACAAAAGCTTGGGATATTCAACATCAGACATCAAGTCCTTATTACCCACGATCTAATAGACTTTCAGAACGTTATATTCAAATCGCAAAATCCATACTGAAAAAAATGTTTTAAATAGAAATCAGACATACATCTTGCTTTACTGAACTACAGAAATTCTCCGAGAAATGAAGACCTGCAATCACAAAACCAACGACTAATAAGCAAAGTAACGAAAACGACACTACCAACATCAACCCAAATACTGAAACCTACAATTATCCCAGATGTACATTCTAATATGAAACTACGACACCAATCAAAACGTTGCTATGACAATAAAACAAAAACTGCAAAACCTTATTTGCCTGGAGATCGGGCACGGATTTAAAGGGGTCATCGTTACTGGATAACTAGCACTGTCGAAAGCATTCCTCAAAATGCACCACAATCTCTCACAGTCAGAACTGATATGGAAAAACTTTTGAGGCGCAACACAATTCACATAAACCAAAAAAAATCACGTATCGTCCCTGCCATATCAATTATAGTAGAGCGGACAAAACAACTACCGACTCTGCAACACTACCAGAATTCTCCTAAAGAATTCTCCTATACAAGGAAATACGAGCATTCAACTTAGCTATTCAGTTCAAGTATCTCGTTATGGTCGCACTATTAAAACACCTAATTGCTATATACTATAAGCCACCATATTATATGAATCTTATACATTTGATCTGTTATGAATTCACTACTTTTTAAACCATAAACACAAAAAAAAAAGCGAGATGTCATGTATAAATGTATTTATGTGCATGCCAGCTCCTACATACTCTCATTATATTTACCATTACTCTTATTCTATTTAACATTAAACATCATGTATAAAGTTACATATAAGTAGTTGAGTAGCACAACAATACAGCTTACTCTATAATAAACACTTTTTTCGTTCATTTCATGACAAAAAGGGATGAGTGCATACATTTTGGAGAGTATATTTTACTGATAAAAGTTTGATAGTGCTATATATTTTATATTGGTGATTTTAAGTTTTTTCAAAACACTAGAAAAAATTTGTGTTCTAAGTTATTTAAAAATGTTTTAGATTTGTCACATTTGGATTGATTTATTTTAAAACTTCGGATCTGGTGGGGAGTTTTGACCCCCGAAAACATCATCATTATTTTTTCAATACTATTTAGCATTGAATATTTCTTTCTTTTTTTTGCAACGTATGCAAGGAAGGTGTGATATGATGGTGTGCAATTATAATATGGTATGTTTCTATGGAATATTATTTATTTTTATAACTATTTTCTACTAATATTAGAGATGGGCGCATGTAACATTTTTGAGGAACGCACGAACGCAAAATCGACTTTTTTGTACTTGCACGAATATGCACGAACACGAAAGACAAAGCTCGAAAACGCACAAACACGCACAAAAAAGCACGATTCAGGAGTTTGCAAAGCAGCTATGAAAATGAAACACATATTTTTTAAAATTTATGTTTCAACTAAAAAATATTGAAATTATTATTCTAATGTTGAATGTGTTTTTATTATTTTTATTAGTTTTTTTAAAATAGTTTCTAAAGTGAAAATAGTAAAATTTTAGTGCACGAACACGAAAAAGCACGCACTACTTTACTTTTCTTAAGCACGTGCACGTACGAAGATTTTTTAGGCACGTGAACGCCGTGTCAAGCCCGGCACGCTCCCATCTCTAACTACTGTTTCTACTACCTATTTCTGTCATATTTTTTAGCAATTAAATGAAACTGCATTTTCCCCTTTGAATTTTATTTTTAAAACTCCCTCCATTTCTTTACCACATCTTTCTTTTATTACAAATTAAACTTTTTTTCCGCTAAAAATTTAAACAATGAAAACAGCCGCTCAATCAGCGGTAATCAAATAGTATCGCTGGTGATGTTCAATGCAAAATGAACACATTTTTTCACAATAGCGTCATGCAATATTTTTAGATTTGCCAAAAGTCTTTTGTAACAGCAAATGCATGAGTGTTGCAAATGAACATCAATGCTTTTTGTTTTTTAAATCAGTTAATTTTGCATTTGCAACGATGGCGCTAGATCGCGAATTACCCTAATACAATATGATGGTATGGTATTGAGTAATGTGTTAGGTTTTCTACTATTTCCTACTTCTTTTTCTGCTATTTTTGATACTCCTATTTCAGCTAATTTTTTTACTTCTATTAACTCTTCAACTCCTTTTACTATTTTTTTATTATTTTCTTCTTCTTATTTACTACTATTTTTAATTCTTTTCTACTGCTATTTTTGACTACTATTGACTACTATTGATTACTATATTTTCTGCTACGTTTGAAATGGTAGTATGGTATCATTGTAAGATATAAAAAATTTTAATATATTATTATAATAATCAATTTGAATATCTTTAATCTTCACGCATCATTCGATGAAATAGGTTTTTTTATTTGAATCCCTTTTAAAAGTAAATTAAACGCATTTAACCATTCAAAGATCTTCGCTTTTTTTAGTACAAGTTTTACTTCTAGCGTGAGTGGTGGCCACACAAATGCTTTTTTGCATCGGGTCTTGATTTCTTAGATCAGCTGTCAAATTTCAATACTTATTCCACATTCTTAATGTGCTCCTGAAAGGGTTAAATGCCTCATTTGGTAAGCGCCTTCACATTAAATGGAGTATGTATATATTAATCTTCTTTTGTTGTTAATTAACCTCTATTTTAAATCTCAAAATAGAAATAAAATAAGAAAAAGATTAAGAATATAAGAAACGAAAAGGCTTTTTATTATCTTCACTTGAATAGGAGAAAAACTTTTTAATATCCAAAGTTTTGCTTTTAAATTATTAACCAACTGATTTTGTGTGCAAACTTTGAACCAAAGCATTTTCTTTCTTTGCCCCTTGAAAGTTTACCTACACATGCACAGATACAAACCATAACACCATATTTTGCAGACGCTGCTTAAAATACTTTGAATAAAATTCAATTGGAAAATTATGTTTTATGGTAAAAAACTTGTTGATTATGATAAAAATAAGCAAACAAACATTTTAATTTAATTAAAAAACCACATTGTTGAGAAGTTTAAGCAGCTAAAAATATTGTTATGTGCGTATGTGTGTGTGTAGGGATACATATGTAAGTCATACTCTTATATACATTAAATAAGTTTGTATGTTCAATACGAATAACTGTGTGTCGCCTTGTAACTCTTTGTTCATGCATGCTTTAATAGACTTAGTGCATGGATGTGTGTAGAACGTGTGTTCGTATGTGTGAATGCGTTTGTCGTTGTATGCAAATGCATCAGACACTCTGATTGTAAACTGCATGTTTTAAGTGAATGCGTGTGTGTTTGTGTGCCTTTTTCATGTATGTATAATTCTGTTTTTGTTTTGCTTGGTTTTATCTGCACAAATGCATGCGCCCTAAAATATGCAACATATTCTGTGTACATAAAATATGACATACGTAATCAAGTTGACAGCGACAAGATTGCAATGAAAATGAGCGACAGACAAGACACAAATATTGCGTGCATACGTAAGTCTGTGTGTGTATGTGTGTGTGTGTGTGTGTGAGCTTGAGTGAGTATGTGTTAAAATTTTGGTTGGAAGAACGTAGATATCTCAACAATGTGAAAAAATATAGAGTGGGAGAAAGACAAAATAATTTAATATTGCTTGGTTCTTAAGTCTTATTGCATTCCTGATGGTACATTTTTAAGGAATGCGTATAAGACATATGTTTGTATCGTAGTTATAACATATTTCCGCTGAGGATGTTTTAAAAAATCAATAAAAATTCAAGACAACTCTAGTAAAGATACTTTAAAATTTATATTTATTAAAATATATTAATAAAAATAATCGGCGAATATTATTAAACTACACATTGAGGAACTATAGCTATATACTGAGGAACTATAAATATATTTGGTTATAGACGGCATACTTGCTAATGGCAAAGAAACTATATGGTTATTGAAAATAAATTATATATTTTTTTATTAATTTATAAATATAGAAATAACTAGCTGATTAACTCGGCTTTGCACAGATCTGGACAAACAAAAAAACTTTATATATATATATATTTCTTAACGTTATTGTTGAACAAATACTAACAAAATATTAAAATGAAACTGTTGCACTAACTTTAATAAAAATGAATAAATCGGTCGCTTGTGGTGCTGTTACTAAATGTCATCTAATGCACAGAGCTATTTGGTAAATGCTGGCTAAGTTCTCACTGTTACCAAATATGTAAACACGTTGGATCACACTTGATGTAAGGACATTGGAACTGTGCTTAGCAAATATGCTTTTTTTTATTTGTGTTTTCGGGAAAGTTTGCAGTAGATGATTTTGTCACACTTGATTAATCAAGCATCGCTGGCTATCATTATACACCTGTATTTCGCTAAGGAAGGCTCTTCTCGATAAAATTTTGTAGAATTATAGATTGCTGTTGGAGCTGTGGTCACATTTGATGATCTCAAAGTAGCTTAGGAGAATTTCTTGAGCTAACACTATTTAGGTCGTCGTTGCTTGCATATGCTTAGTATAATTTTTCTTAAAACAACATTGTAGACGAATATCGCTCTAATGAAGCAGTAGTTGCACTTCATAAATTTCTAAGCTGGCTGATTTTGTTATCCCTGCCAAACTCCATGATCGTTAACTTATGCTGAGAAGGGTCTTTCTTGGTGCATACTATTACTATGCTGGTCATTTACAGTGATGTAATCCCTATTGGAATATATTTTTAAGAAGTGTTTCTTCTAACTTAACTTTGTTGAAGGCAGTTGCTTATAGGCTTGAGGTCAAACTTTATACAGTTATTCATATTTAGCTGATATGGTTAAGCTGATATAAGCAATGAAGTCATCTTAACAGACTTCTTCTTTGTACACTACATTAGAGGTTTTTCCTTTCAGTGTAAGGTTTATGAGACTACTTGCTGACCTTACTCAAGAAAATTCAACGTATTGTTGTCCATGCAAACAACACTTCTGTGTTAAATCAATTTCTGATCTCATTAATAGCTATCACTGCGATTTTTTGATGGTCATCGCAAAATATAACTTCAAAAAAATTGTAGCCTTTTATACTGCAATGGGTTATGTGTTGGTACGAGTGGTATTCGAGGAATTAAAACTAAATCACCCCGAGTGCATCCAGTCAATATTAATTCTTCTATAATGTTTCTGTCAAGATATTTAACCAGTAGTGTTGTTCCATTACAAAGCTTTGGTGGATTAAGATTACGAAACAACATAATAGGATCTCATACTTTAAGTAAAATTAAGTGTGCTGAAAATCCTGAAGAATTCAATGTGCTTAGAAAATCTACTGGGTATTCAACTGCATAATCCCTTTGCACTACCGTATCCACTGATCTGTACGTCATTTCGATTGCTTTAAAAGACCTTAGCATAATTTCGATTATAATAGTATCCCTGTCGTTCTTAAGAGTAAGAATGGTACGCTCACACAACCAGTCCATGCTTTTGTTTTTTATGTCAGCAATATCTGGAAATGAGCTCTTCAATGTTTTTTACAACTTTCTCCAAATCAGTAGACATTTTTACTTTACCCTAAAAAACAGAATACAGTCCATTCCTTTTTTTAAGCAATATTTCGGAGAATTTTCCAATATATTTTTTAAGTGATGTTTTTTAAAAAGTGGCCAAATATGAAATGCCTTAAAACAAGCAATATATCATCGCCTTGTGTTCCTTTTGGTACTACCTGCAATTATTGCCAAAAGTACAGTGTTTTCTCGCAACACATTATTGTTTCCTCTATAATATTTCAGTGTTCTGATCAGTGCATAAGGCTCTTTTATGTGCTATAATACTTTCATTTCATACTATAAGCTTCCAATCACGTAATATTTTGCCATATTGCTCTTTTTTAAAGTATTGCACAGCGAGGTCTTAGAGGTAAGAAGATTGAGAGGTAGTTTAAAAGTAGCATGGACTGTTCTGCCTCCTTCTAACAACAAATGAGACTTACTATATTTGTAAAGCTTATTTTTTATACCGTTAGGCCAATGGCATAAAAAATATATTTTTAGCCTCAACTTTTGATTGAATAGAGATATGGGGGTAATTTTTTCAAATTAAGAGAGACTAATTTTGAGACTTGACTACTTTTTATTTGCAAATATAAAAACAACATTTTGGAAAAAATTAATTTCGTCAAAAACAGTCATAGACAAAATGAAATGACAAAAACAGTTTATCAATTTTACAAATTTTTGCAAGGGAATGTTATGTCATATAATCGGTACTTAGAAATGCAATTTTTATTTGTTTTTATTTTACAACAAAAAAATTTTAATTCGTTTTTTGTGCAAAATGTTAATATTTTGGACCTTATTTGAAAAACGATAAAAACTATATTCACTTGCCTAATGGTACAGTTAAAATTCTTTTTATCTAGCAATTTCATTGAACTTTTGACGAAAAAAGATTAAAAATAAATATATTCCAAAACAGCGGAGATATTGGCATCGAAAAAAAATTTTGATTTTCATATAGTTTATTTCTCATTCTCAGGTAAAGATGTTTTTTTTTAAAGTTATTATATTAAAAATTTCTACAATTTAGAAGATATGTGATTGCTTTTGGTGTCAAAATAACAGAATTTTTTTAAATTAGATTAGTAAAAACTCTTTTACTAAAAAGAATTCCAATAAAAAAATTAATGTAAGTTAGAAAGGGGTAGAAGGGGTGTGGTCAAAACTAAGTATATCCGAATCATAAAGGGTCCGCCAAATAACTTTTTTTTTTTTTGAAAATTCTATAAAAACAACTACTGGATATTTTCTCAAATTTCTTTTTTGATTTTAAAGTACAATCCTTCCGGTAAGTAATGAAAGATAATTTCATTCAAATGGCTGCTTCGGCTGGCCATGCAGTAGCATACACGATCGGTCCAGTTTTTAAGCACATTATCGATTGTGTGCAGCTGTATTTCACCAATGGCTTCACGAATATTGTCCTTTAAAGCGTCAATTGTCTCTGGCTTGTCGGCGTAACACTTATCTTTGAAGGCACCCCACAAATAATAGTCCAACGGTGTCAAATCGCAGCTCCGAGTTGGCCAAACGACATCAGCTCTGCGGCTGATAATGCGATATTCAAAAACAGGCCGCAAAACATCGAGTGTAGCTTCGGCTGTGTGGTACGTAGCGCCGTCCTGTTGAAACCAAATGTTGCCAATATCCTCCTCTTCAATTTTTGTGAAAAACATGACCCGATAACGATCGCCATTGACTGTAACGGCCACTCCTTGCTCATTTTCGAAGAAAAATGGCCCAATTATGCCTCTGGACCAAAATCCGCACCAAACAGTGACTCGTTTTGGGTGCAGCGGCTTTTCAATGTATGCGTGCGGGTTTTCTGTGCCCCAAATGCGACAATTTTGCTTGTTTACATACCCGCCAAGATCAAAATGGGCTTCATCTGAAAATATAATTTTTTTGGCAAAATCGGCATCTTCTGTAAGTCGATCGCAGGCCCACTTCCCAGCGTTGTTCAAGCGTATACACAACCAAATTCATTTAGCGGAAAAATAAAACTAATTATCTGTCATATCAGACATGAGCTAAATGTTACCATTCACGAAATAAGTACTAGTTGAAAAAAAAGTTAGATGGCGGACCCTTTATATAGGATGCATATAATATGTTTTTCCATTTTGAACGAAATCAATAGAGCGGTTTGGATTTTACAGTATTTAAAATATTATGAATTTTATGACGAATTATATAAAAAATAAATAAAAAAAAATTCAAAACGGACAATTTAAAACTCAAAGTCAATTATTTTAATTTTTTTTTTTTTAATGCTTACAAAATAAAAGTCTTTATTGATTGGAAAATTATCTACAAATTGTTAACATTCGGTATACTCAAAAATGTTCTGCGACAAGTAGAATGTGCTGATTTTTTTTCATAAAAATTTGAGAAATAATGATTATTTTCGTTCCCGGATTTTATCCCATTGAGTTATAGTAAAGTCTATGAGCACGGCTGTATACCATGTGAGACCATATAAGGTATGAAAAATTCATTTTATTATCAATACTTGAAAAACTAAAAAAGGGTGATTTTAAAAATCTATACCGTAGAAACTATTCAAGCCTCCATGATGAAACTATAAGGTATTACTAAATTCAGTTAAATACATCTTCTGTTAAATTTTCAGATTTTTTATTGCATGCGAAAAGGAAGATACAGGGTGTTAAAAAGTGCTATTTTCGTGGTTCGACTCAAATTTGAGAGTAAATAACACTAATTTAAAACAACAAAAATGCAAAACTCTTGACATATTCTAAGCTAACTTTAAAAGTTCTTTTAAGTAGTAAAAACAAATTTTTATTTTTGGATCAACCTTCGAAAAAATCAACTGATGAAAAAAAATCTTTCTTCAATAGAGCTTTTTGGAAAAACTGTCACTTTTTTTAAAAAGTATGGATACACATATTAAAATTCTATTTTTTTAAATTAAAATAAAAAAAGCTGAAAAATTTTATCTCTATTAGTTTTCAAGAAATAAATCATCAAAAATGTGCATATTTTCCATTATTTTCATCATTTTTTCATTTTTAAACACCCTTAACTTGCAAAATAAATTAGCGAGGAAATAAAAAATGCCATTTCCAGTATCTACAGACCCAACAAAATTTTTGATAATTTTTTCAGAATTTTTAAAAAAGGTCGAGCACACCGATTTGCTGTTTTGTTTTGTTTTCACCCCATACAGTTTACCATGAAAAATGTAGCCCATATATACTAGTCCAAGATTGAATTTATAAACTAAAAATAAATGGATGCTAGAAAGTTAATGATATGATCTGTCAAGTCTGCACTTTAGTGTTCATTATGGTACACTGCTTTACAGACAGTTGGTCAAATTTAGAAAGCAGGCAATGCTGGATAAAACAATAAGAAATTTTGACAATTTTAATATTTTCGCCAACTTTGAAAAGACCTTGAAATATCTTAACCATACATAATAAATTGACAGAGAAATTTTCTAGTGATTTTTTTTAGTAAACATCCAATTTTACAACATACAACATACAATATTTTTTTTTTTTTTTTTTTTTTTTTTGCTTAAGACAGTCCATCATAGAAATTGTTACTCATATGTCTTCTCTTATATCTCTGCCATTATGGGCTCTATTTCACAAGACAACAGCCTGTTTAAAGCGACCTATTTATGATATTACAACACAGTGGGTCTTAGGTTGGTTTAATTTTGATCTTTTTGTTGTTGTTCGCTTTTACTACACTTTGGAGAGCAAATATTTTATTACGCGCAAGAAACAAAATTTTTTTTTTTTTGTTACACCCACTTTATTTGTTTTCCTCTATACTTTCCACCAGTAGACGCTGCGGCGTAGCATCATCGTTATCCATGAAAAAGCGAAGCAGCGAAAAAGGAGCCAGAGAGAGAACCAAAAACAGGCATAGAATTGACGAAGTGCACTTCGGTGCTGTGGTGGTTAACCTACATTTTTATAACAAACTTTATTTTCTTTTCTTCTGCCATATTATATACATATGAACACAGGAATACACATAAAGGTTTTTTTGTACGCTTCACGAAAAAAAACACATGTTTTAAATTGACGCCAAATGTGTTCATATTTTTTTCAACCAAATGTATACAAATTTTTGTGTATTGAGATATATTTTAAATGAATAAATATTGCTGGCATCTGTTCTTGTTTTTGAAAAAAAAGTGCAATAAATTTTCGTCAGAATTATAGCAAATGTTCTTAAAATATATCTGAATATATTAAAATTTTAAAAAATTTTATTAGTAAAAGTGAACACATATCGATTTTATAATAGGTAGATTTGTTTTCAGTGTAGACACGTTTTTATTGCACACTCAGTTACAGCAGTCAGCAGACAGACGTACGTTTTTATTTGCTAGCAGCATTTTTCATTTTCTTCCTTATCCCAATGTAACATTCAATCATCCTTTTTTAAGCAATTTTTTGCCATCTTACTTATTACATAAAAAAGATTCATTCTTATATCTACCACTTTGCCTTACTGAGGTTTTTTTTTTTAAATTTTTTTGGCACAATTTTTCTGTGGCTACAACCATTTCTAAAAGTGGAGCAGCATTTCTAAGCGCTCGCTTGGCTTAGGTCAAGGAAAACGTTATTTTGTGCAACAAAATATCAGCTAACGTTTTTGTACTAATTGTTTTATACAGTTTAAAACATATCTCTATTCATCTTTTTTTGGATTCCGCCTGGAGGCTTCCGTACCTAGTGCCACTCTAGAAGTAGTTTATTTTTGGAGCTTTACACTCGCGAAAAAATAAATACTCTTGTGTTGGTTATTTTAGGCCTTGGGCGCTAAATGTTATAGTTTTTTTAATAATTATTTATGTTCTATTCTTTGAATTTTTACATGATTTCAATTATGAGCTTTTTAAGATTTGTGATCTCAGAAATTACTTCAATGCTTTAATGTCATATAAAAATGGCAAATAAGAAATAAATTCGTGCGATCTCAACAAAGAATGTTATTCAAACAATTGTCAAATCAGATAAGACTGAAACCGTGGGTTGGCCAAAGCTTAATCACTCAGGACTAAAAGATGGACAAGAAGATGGAAGGGCAGCTACTTCCGAAAGAGTCTGTTAAGTCTGCTGAGTGATTGACTCTATTCAGAGGTTTTTGTTGTTGTTGTTGCCTTCTTCAAAACTTACTTGATCTAAATAGCTCATAATTAAAATAAAGTTAAAATTTTTTGTTTAACTATTCTTTAGACCAGTGTTTCTCAACCGTTTTTAGAAGCGCCACCCTTTCCACGTTCACCCCGATCCAAAATTTATTTCAAGTTCAATAAATTTGTCCTTTTTTGTATTCAGTTTCATTTTAAAAAAAAATAATTACTATAAAAAATGAGATCAATGGTTTTTAGAAACCAATTTTTAATATTTAGCATGAAAAAACAATTACAAAAAAAATTATATAAAAATGTGTTGGCTGATCTGATTGAATCAGATTGTTAACAAATCTTTTGATCAAATAGTTATTTCTATATTATTTTACTATGTTATTTTAATTAATGATAAATTGCAATTTTTAAATGTAAGCTAATTGTTCATTGTTTTAATTTTTAATTATTTTGATAAATTGTGAATTATTGTGTTTCTACGCAAAAAATAAAAAATATCCCTTGCAGATGTCGCCAAACTAGTGACGAAACGTCTGAAAAAAATTAAATTTTTAGTCTAAATTTAAAAATTGCAATTGAATAGTAAGGTCCAAAAAACTGCACAGTACATTACAATAAAATATTTATATTTAAATCGGCTCAAAAAATCACCTAGTTTTTAATATTTGGACAAGGTCAGGCCTTGAACTATTTTTTGTTTTTATATATAATAAAGCTTAGAAGCTTCACTCAAACAAATAATTTCCACTCGTGGTGTTATTTTCTTAGGTCTTACTACCACTTTTCGAAAAATGGAGCACTCCGTATTGTAATTTTGTATTACATATCGTACACTTAATTCGTTTATATTCACACGGCGTGCTATTTCCCTTTATCCTTTTTTTTACGCATTTCACCCTTTAATTCCAAAAATAAAGCTATAGCGGTTAAAATGAACTTATTGAACTCTTCTTTAAATTTATTAAAAAAAAATATAAAATAAAAGCAGTAAAAATAAAAAATAGGAATAATATTTTGACAGTCTACTTTAAAT
Organism: Dichetophora obliterata; assembly: GCA_963920525.1. NCBI lineage: Eukaryota > Metazoa > Arthropoda > Insecta > Diptera > Sciomyzidae > Dichetophora > Dichetophora obliterata. The sequence continues at coordinate 132,718,269 of OY986438.1, read as the reverse complement.
AGAGCTAGCTTCAAACTTTTCTGTAAAAGTTGAAAAACTTGCGAAAATTCGTGTGCGAGGGTTTTTTGTCGCTGGGTGTATGTGGAGAAAAACCGAACTAAAAGACGTAAAGCTGCACTAAGCAAAGGATAAAATAAGCGGTATTTTAATGGAAACTCCTCACAGCTTTTAAGAGAAAACTGATCTTTGGCACATGCATCACACTTCAGCTTTAATACCTCGTCTTGGATGCTTTTAGGAAGTAGCATAGCATCAACAAAAAATGAGCCACGAACTCACTTAAGCGCATTCTTTTCTGAAAAAAAATTCTGACCTCACAGAATGCAGAATTTTTTAGATTCTGACCTGAATTTACAGAACGTTGACCTCTTTTGATTTGAGAGAAGATTAAACATATGCCATATTTTTTTTTTTCATTTAATATTGGCTGCACTCTTGTTTTGAATTCCGATGTATTTAAGATTGAAGTAATGTATAGTGCCAACTGCATGAAATTTTTAGCAAATATTCCTCGAGCCGTTCAGTTTTATTAAACTAACCACTTTTAATAAATTTTTTGGATTTAATTTCAAAACTTTTTCAAAATTGCAACTTTTTGCTTCTCACAATTGTCACAGCACATAATATTACAGTATTCCCCGGATAGAAGTATCATCAAAAATGCACGGCATCAAGTACTTATAAGCGGGGAGTTCTTTTAACAAAATCCCAAATATTAGCACTGAGAGTGCATATATGCAAACCTCGGTTAAATGCACTATCGAAGCCTTTAACTGAATTCATCTTTCATAATTTGAGAGTACAGAATTAAAAATATGTAATTTTTTGATAATATTAAAAGTTATTTATTTAAGAAGAATTCATTCATATCGAAAAAGATATCATTTTTTTATGTACATGCACAGTGTTTATTATACACATTAATGTTAATTTAGTGCAAGGGCACTGAGATCAGATCCGCCAAGATTTATTTTTCTCGTATAATTCTATTTTTTGTTGCTTGAGAACATTTATATATAATACATAGCTCATTTTTTCCCGTGCTTTCCATTTCAGAAAGAATTCGTAGCTTTTTCGCGATAAATCAAAGACATTGACTTACTCATGTTTATTAACATATAAAAAAAAGATGTGCAACCTCGGCTGTCTATCAATAGTAAAGAAGTGTTGCCATTGCATCAATAAGTTTAGCGCCGTTTTACAATTTTTTAGTTATTCTAAGTTATTTTATGTCGGTGCTTATAAGTGAACTTTTTTGTATAGAAAATTTAAATTGCAACAGAGATTTTTAGTGCTTTTAACCGGAGAGTATTTATAAGTTGGATGCATATATAAAAATAAATTGTGTACGTTTAAAGGCGAGAAATACAGATGCACTACTTCCAGTACTACTAAGCGGGGTGTTCTTTTATGCAGGGTGGATATAAACGGGGAATACTGTAATGTCAAAATAATTCTTTATTTTAGTTTTTATGTTGGTATAACTAGAGACCAGATTGCAGAACCGCAGAACTTTACAGATCAGAAAATTCTGCATTTGTTATACTTTTGCGGTCAGAATTTTCGAGAAAAGAATTTTTTTTTAATTTTTTAAATTAAAAGAAAAGAAACGGAAAAAATTCAGAACTCTTGAAGAGTTAAAAAAAATTTTCCAGAAAAAAATGCGCTATTAGATTACCAGTTTTGTAACGAAATATCGTTTGAATTCCTCATAAACGGAGTTAAAGTCAGAAATCAAGAGATTTTTTGCTGGAAATTTCTGGTGCCCCTCCCCTGGAAATGGCTCTCGCCTCCTTGGAAGGCGCGCCCCGCCAGTTGAGAACTACTGCTTTAAACTATTCAACAACGCTGAAGTTATTGTGTCAAAGCTGTAAATCTATGATTTTCCAAGTGTTGAACGAATTTTGTGCAAGTTTTTTTAGAACAAACAATTTTAAATAAAATTTATGTAAAACTAACTATTTAAGAACTGAATAAATTCTGATTTCAATATTAATTATTATAAAAAAAAATCGCAAAAATTTTTGAAAAATATAAAACTATTGGAAAACAGAGCGAATCGGCATTAAATAAAAAAAAGAAATCAGCAACTGTACATTATTTATTTAAGACTGCTGCTCACGAACGTGTCGATGAATTTTCAAGAACCGAAAAATAAAACTAAAATACCTCAAATCATTTGAAATTATAATATATACTAGATTTTTATGTAAAAATTGTCCACGTCTCTAAAACTGCGCTATTATTATTTAAAATAAGAAATTAAATGTGATGCGACAACATCAAAACAATATGAGAGGTAAACATAAACATTAATCAGTGCAATTCTTAATCAGTGCAATCAATGCATGTAACTTTGTTTACCATACGTAAAATAAAAGTGAAGATATTGAGACTGAAAGTTACCCGCACAACCGATGAAGCCCGCTCTGAAAGGGTTATGATGATATATAAAAATAAAAGTCACATTCAAGAATAAAAATAATGTTATTAATAATTTTCTTAAAATGGTCCCAAAGCTTTTTTTATATAACATTTCATTAACACCAATATACTTTTAATCAAAAAACACCCCCATGGAAAATTTATAAAAGTTTGATGCAAATCAAGCATTTCAAACACTTTACATTTTTTCGTCATTTCTTGCTTTGTTATAACAAAACTTATAACAAAAACTTCGAACAACTTTAAAAGCTATCAAAAAATATATCAAGAATCGAAAAGCTTTTCATGGCCACTTTCTCCGGAGATTACTGACCTTCTATGAGAATTGCTTGTTCTTTAGTATACGGCCACGCACTTATTTTAAAAAGCCATAACATCCAAACATGAAAAAGACAGCCAAAACTTAATTTTTAAAGAGGTTTGAAAAATGTTTGCTTAAAAAACGTTTTAAAGATAGATAAATAAAAAAATTGCGATGTCAATTAATTTTTTAAAATTATTTTTATATTGTTTTTTGAAGCCTGAAATTTTTAAAAAACAAATTTTGATTTAAATTTAAACATTTGTTTTCAAGTAATTTTTATGTTTTATATTTTTATGTATTGAATCGAAACTAAGGTTATCAGAACAAATGTAGAACTTTGTAATAATTATGCCTCATTCTTAAAAAAAAATCCTTGATTGTGTAATTTTTTTAAAAATTTTGCTCACTCAAAATGAAAAAAACGAAAGTGTTTCTCTATGTTTCTCATGTAAAAAGGTATTAGTTCTTTCGTTGAATATCTTATTATAGAAGAAGGTGGCACATCGTGGCCATTTACCAAGATTAAATTTGAAATTTCATTAACATGGTAATGTGAAAAATGGCATAAGGGGCCATTACAGAACTACGTAAGCACTATAGGGGGGCGAGGTCCTTGCTTTGCTTATTTTTGATGACATGAAAGATAGGGAGTCTGGAGGATGATCAGTATGTATTTTTTTACTTTTTCGAATTTTCTACGAAACCTTCACGGATAGAAATAATTTACTTTTATTAAGAAGAAAAAAAGCTCAACTGAATTCTACTAGAAACAAGTAGAGTTTCACTTAACTATAGTATAAATCAGAAATTTGAGTTTCTTGCAACAAGAAAATAATTTACTCAGTCATCAAAAAGATTTTCTAGTATTTATTTGCTTAATCTTTTGCAAGAAAATATTTTCTTAGTGTAATTATGTATATTATTTCAGCAACATCATAACAGTGCGAATGGCTCAGTAGGCTAAGGCTTTAGTATTTACTCTAATATTTTTTTGGAATCTTGAGTAGTGGGCTCAAATCCCATCAGAGAGATAATTTGTTTTTAGTTTTGTTTTGGTTTTTTTTTTTAGTTTTTTTCTTAGTTTTAGTTTCATTCTATTTTTTTGCATTAATTTCTTATAATAGCAAAGCGAATGCGTTTATGTCTTTCTCTGTGCTCGTACGTTTATTCCTTATGAATCAAATTAAGCGATAAAAAGTTGAAAACTGCGATGGTTGAACAGATAAGCCCATGCACTTACACTCACGCTGCCGGGGTTCAAGTTTCCGGATAATGATAATTTTTCATTTCAATTTAATTTAATGTTAATAATACACGTAGAAATCTATTAGCAAAATTTTTATATGTAATTAATCAAGACTTGCACTTCCTTCTCAACCACTTCAAATTTACGCTATATTTCAGCTGAAAAATTGATCCTGAATACCAAGCATATTGCTTGGAAAATCAAGGAAATATAAGCTTAAAATTAAGAAAATTTCGACTGTAATATTTATTTTAATATCGCATAAAATAATGTCTTGATTTGAGGATATATTTTCTGAAGTGGGAATTTTGATAGCTCAGCAAATATCCGTTTGATTTAAATAGATTTTAACCAGGATATTTATTTTGATACTTCAGAAAATAATTAACTCGATTTAAATCGCATAAATTCGCAGAGCGTTGTCTGTGGCCGCGATTTTCTTGATCCCTACTGAATATGAGTATATTTTTCTATCTGTGATAGTCGGTTTTGGTTTGAACACATATGGCAACTCTACTTGTCTATGCTTGAAAACAAAACACACTTCAGGGATTCCCAACGCACGTACCACTGTTTAAATGTAAATTTCTGTCATTACCATTACTAATTTAGTGGTAATGCAAATTTTACCATTATAATTAAAATTTTACATTACTACTATATTAAGATGTTTTACTATTATTTGAAGAATAATTTATGATATAAATTTTAAAAATAAATTGAATTAAAAAAATAAACAAGTTAGTTCACGACCACAATTTTGAATTTAGAATTTTTGACTACAGATTTGAGATCAGAGACCCCGAATATTTTCGGGGCACCAAATTTGAAAAGCTTTAGATAGTTATCAGAAAAGTTAGCATGTTTATGACTGCTATTTTGAATTTTTCACTTCAAATTCGTGATCGACGACCCCAAAAACCTAAGTATCTATATTTTTATGCAGATTAGACAACTCCTTGAGGTTTTAGCTGTCTTTTTTCTATTTGCACTTAAAAAAAATTTCCAGAAAATCTGGAAGAATAGCACCTAATGGTTAGAAAATCGGGCTTCAATTAGCGCTATGGCCGATTTTCTAAAAATGAAGTATTTATTTTTCATTAATTGACACCAGAAGTGTAAAATAGTTAAGGAAAATTATCCAATCATTTACGAACTATTTCCCTAAATTGAAGAAACTTAGCGCAATTGTGTTGAGATCTTATGACATTTGAGTAAGTTTTTCTAACGTTTATTTATCTTCGACTATAAATAAGAGATGGATTTTCTCTTAAAAATAGACATTTTCTACCGTTTACTAATCATCGGCTTTAACTAAGAAAAACATTTTCTCTGAAATTAAGAAATTTTGTACTGGTTAGTAGTCATAGGTTATAACTAAGAGAAACTTTTTCTTTGAAAATATGAAATTTTTCTTCGAATCCCTGAAAAAATTTTGGAATTTTTCTAATAAAAAAATTTTTTTAAGATTTTAAATAGTATCCCGTGAGAATTATTATTTTTATACTGACGAAAAATTGCAAACATTATTATTTTTAATATAAAATTAATTTGAAAAATTACTCCTATCCGGAGACTTGAACCTCGGCCGCGTGAGTGTAAGTCCACCAGCTTATCCCTTCGACCATTGCTGTTGTTAAACAATCGTCGCTTAATTTGCTTCATTTAGAATCGTTCGCTTGGTAAGAAACTTTAAAGCATTTTTTATAGAAATATAAGAAAAGCATCCTTAAAATAAATCACTTGTGGTGTACAAGTAAAAAACTACATGTATTTTTATGAAATATCCATAAATTGAAAATTTTATCTCTCCAAATTTAAGAAGTCATGCTGTAGAATGTTGCAAGCGGACTTCAAATCAGTATAGTTTTTCTTCAAATTGTTTCTGCTTTTATACAATTTTTGGAAATTTAACCTTAATTTCTTATATTTAAGTAAAAACTTGTCTTTAAAACTAAGAAGCTGTTTTGATAACGTTGCAATGAGTTCAAGACGTGAGATCGTTACATCGTGTAATAATTCTCTACATTAAGGAAAAACATCAATAGAATAAAGAAAAACCCAAGCTTATGTGAATTGATGCCAATTTCTTAATTTAAGGTAAGCAGATTTTTTTGAGTGTGTGGGCCGCCACAAAAAAGTCGAAAAACGTATCTATTATTTTATTTATATCTACTTTAAGAGAGTCTGTTGATAAAATCTGAATTTTTTGAGTGTTGAAAATTGCCAACTTGACTATCTGAAAACAAATTCTAATTAAAAATCAAAGGGGAAAAATATATTTTCGGAACTTTTAAATCTTAAAACTCAATTCACACATGAAAAACTTGAAAGAAAATTTGTAGAAATAGCTTGTTAAGCTTAAGACGCACAAAGCAACTGCTACTGATTTGAAACAAAAATAGGCCTTTAATTTATTTTTACTTTTCAATTTACTCCTACTCCTGTTTGCCGTAGAGTGAAATACATATTTTTTCAACACCGAACAGTAAAAAGACATATAAGTCCTGAAATTTTCTTGCGCTCATAAATTTAATACTTTCCTGTGATAATGGGTAAATGGAAAAAAACGAGTAAAAGAAAAATAAAAAAACTGTATAAAAGCAGCAGAAATTGTCTTCCGTTTACCCTTAAGGTTAAAAGCACTTAGGTTTTTGTTGCCACTCAGCGAACACACACTCACACAGTCACTCACATACGCTGCACACACACTCACTCAGAGTCATGCATGGAACCGCATCAGATTTTAATTGCTAAACACAGGAAGTGCAAATATTTGACAATTATGTCAAAACCCTATACATATAGAGAAACAGTAACACACACACAAACATAACCTATTGTTGGTGGTTGTGTGGGAGAGCAAAGAGGTTGTCAGAGTTTGAGACGCGACTTAACGACAGCAATAATTGCTGCAAGCGTATTAAGTTGATGATGTTGCGTCTCAGCTTAACGACGCACTCGACGACAGCAGCAACAACAATGACAACAACAACAACTAGAACGGCATCCAGCTTAAGCAGCAGCAACAACGTTAACAGCTACCAAGAATGCAGCTGGATGGCAACATCATCTTGATGTGGTGGATTGTGTGTTACATTTTTTATTGTTTATTTTTTCTTAATTTTACTGCAGATCCTTGCTAGGAGCGAGAGCAACGATGAGAATAGCAAGATCCGTTTCACAACCAAAGGTGCATTATATAAATTTTATAAAATTCTAATATTTACTTTTGCTGCATGAAACATTTTGTGCAACCACTTCAAAGAGGTGCTCCACACAACAACAACACACACACACACATACTGTATACATTCACACCAACTTGGTATGCGCGTTGCCACAGGATGTCAAGTGGCAACATTTACTATAATATAGGAATTTTGCTATTTTCTTTAATGCACACATACAAACGAATACCCACACACAGGCAGCAGCACCTCGCACCCACCCATGCAACCATAAAGTTGCATGCATTACGTTGCCAACTCATTGTCTAAATTGTTTGCTAGTGTGTGTGTGTGTGTGGGTGTGTAGTCTCAATACTTCAGCCTTTTATAAGTGACTGTTGGACGAACGGTTGGCTGACTGGCAGGCGGTCGTTGTGTTGGTGTATAGCTTGCATCTTTTGAACCGGGAGTAAGCAAAGTTTTTCGATGCGGTAAGTATTCGACAGTTTAACAGTTCGTTTTCTTTTTTTTCTAGTTTTTGTTGTTTCCCTTCGTTGTGTCCGTCTGTTGCAGCTACATTCAAACAACACTAACACCAACACAAGTAGTATGAGGTCAAAGTTGGCAGGTCGTTGCACTTGACTCGTAGCCTAAATATTGTATTCGTGTGCGTGTATATGTTTGCGCGTGTGTAAGTAGCAATACCTATTGTAGCACAAAAGTTTCATTGAGTTGCCAAAATGAAAGAAAAACATTGCAATATAAACAGACACAATCTGCAAAATAACAGCTCTGAAATTCTCTATTCAATTTAAAAAGGATTTCTTAAATCCGAAAATTTTAAACAATTTTAATTAAATAGCTTAACATTTTTAAAGAAAATTTTAATTTTTCCTTATGTCTGCGTGAAGATGTAACGATTTTTGCTAGTGATTACTTAAAAATATAGATTATGCTCTGTCAACTGGAGCATTTTCCCTTTGCTCATTTCATTTTAGTATCAATTTTCGAGCAGAGTTTGAAACATTTTAAACTTTTCTTAACATGTTTTTAAATTAAAAGCCGTGAAAATTTTTCTTATATTAATGTTAAACATTACTTTATGATTAAGAACTTTTAAAAAGAAGTTAGACATAATTTTTTGTTTAACTATTAATTATTTACTCTTAACTTTCCAAGTACTTAAATAAACTAGTTTTAAATTTTAATTAAATTTTAAAGTAAAAACAAGCCAATCATAAGATTCTTTAAAGACTCATATATTAAAAAAGTCACTTTTAAGAGTCTTTGAGACTTTTTGAGAAATGTTTAAGTCTTGAAATACTTTTATCTAAAAAAAGTAAACTTTAAGTGATTTTGGGACATTCAGTTATAAATGTTTTTAAAAAAATTGTCTAGGGGGAACTTTTATTACATTGTACGTATTTGAAACGCATATATATTTCCATTAGGCGGCAAGATCAACTTTTAAAGCAGCAAGAACAAGATTGAAAAAGATTTCAGTAGATTGTAAAAGCATACCAAATAATGGAGCTTTCGTCGGAGCTTCTATAAACAAGCATACTATTTTAATAAAACTTTACTTTTATTATTATAATAAGTTTGCGTTTGTTTAACAATATTTACTGACGACAAAAAAATGTTCGTAGATATTACTATACGTAGATTTTTATGTTCTTATATGTTGAGTCAATACAGTTATTTCTTTAAAGTTTTTAGTTGGACAAACTTATTATTGCTTTCACATAAACTATGATTCGCTATATGGGTAGATCCTAGTGTTCGGACATTACATTCGCATAAATTTTTTCATACATTTCGCAAAATTTTATTAACAGTTTTTCAATTAAGCCTTATCTGGTTAAATAGCGCTTAATGTGCATAATTTATAATAGTTATAGCCTCCTGCATCTTACAGTTGAACTTAGAACTTCTCTGCGAATGGTTGATCGCACCTCGAAAGTCTAAAGCAGACATGAGCTTCCAGAAGCTCAATTGGCTCAGTTGGCTCAGTTACAAATTTGTCTTTTTTATCAACTTTGTGTTTGTAAATTTGTATAATCAAAAACACGTACAAAAAATAACAACAACAACACTTACAAAAAATAACAAAACCGACGTTCACCAAATTTCTAACTTGCTAGCAACAACAAATGCATGCAAAGGCAACAAAAAGCAAGCCTTACTCAATGGCGCTGCGCTTGAGATGTTTGTGCCGTTACATGTGTTGCACAAAAACACTCATGATTTGTTTTTGTTTTGCTGGTCAATTTTTTTATACATAATAGAAAATCCGTTTAACCTTATTGGGGTTTTTAATTGCATAAAAAAAAATAAACTGGCCATTTCAGCCTTTGGAAGGACTTTGAACTAGCATCTATTGACCAATTGTGTTGTGCATGTTATTAAATGTTTGATCACAAATGACCGAGAACTGGACCTACGTATTTTATGCCGACCCTGAACGGCTTATGTTCTCAAAAAACTTTACATGGCAATTTTTACTCTCTGAGGTTTGCCACTATCTGCAGAGAGTTGACGACCGAACAGAAAAACTAATTCAATTGAAAAAATATTCTGTCTGAGCTGGAATTGCAAAATGTTAACAAAATTAAGTAGTCAAAATTATAACAAAAAATAATTAAATCATTTAAAATCGATTTTTTTTAACTTTATTGCCACTAAAAACACATTTTTCAATTCAATTAGTCGGCGGTTTATATGTTTGCCTTTTCATTCGTAAAATAGCAAAATGGCTGGTTTTGACAGTTCTCTGGCACTACGAAAGGGAGCACCTAATATTACCTTGTCTAGTTATACCATGCTTTTGTCCTTCTACAAAACAACGAATATTAAAGATTGCGTGCAAGACATGTGATTCAAATATATGTAAAGAGCACAAAGTTGAACTTTGCATTTCTTGCTTAAATTAATATATTTTATGTTGGTTTCCTATGATTTCTATATAAATTCTAAATGTTTGATAGTTTAAATCATACTTGATTTTAAATACAAATTCTAGTTGTTTGATAGTTTCAAACCGATTACTGAGCTTCAGGTCAGGTTAGAACAATTAATTGCTCTAACGAATTTTTCCAAAGAAACAACAACACCATTTTCAATATGAAAAGGAAAATATCACTAGCTGATTTTATTGCAATTTCGGGCCTGCTACATGGAAAAATTCGTTAGAAAAATAGAAACCTGACCTAAAGTTCAATACACGGTTTCAAACTATCAAGCAACTAGAATTTGTATTTAAAATCAAGTATGAATGAAACTATCAAACATTTAGAATTTATATTTAAATCATAGAAAATCAACGTAATAAATAAGAAGGTCATATGGAAAACTTTCTTTAATATATTTTATTATTTTTTTTATTTTTTGAGTTTAAACTATTTACTGCATCTTTATGTAAAACGAAACAAAGGCTGATCGTCGTGAAAGAAACGAGCAACAAAATTTTTTTGATATGGAAAAATGTATTGCTTACCGTGTCTTGCACCAAGTTCAGCCTTCGTTTTGTAAAGAAGCACATAAACCAAACTGCACACATAAAGAAGCAGTTAATAACCAAACGTATTTAACCATGACGAATGTTTTATGTTTTTATTTAAAATAAAATTAAACTTTTTGACTAAATGTATATAAGGTCCAAAATGAGATACTTAAAATATTTTAAAAGAATTTAAACACTACAAACTAAAGTTTAAATTTCTGTGTTTTTATATTTATAAAGCTCTAAAACTATCTAAAATAAAACTTGGAGGTGGTCCGCTTTATATTATTTTCAAAAAAAGTTTAAAACTAGACTATGCTGATCCGACGTAGATTACCAACAACGTGTGTAAAATATGATTATTTCTCTAGGGTTAAGGAATTATAAAAATAAGTAATTAAAAAAACAAATTTAATATTTAGTCCTTTCCTTGCCTTAATCATTTTTTTATTATCCAATGTCTTCCATCTATCTATATATATAAAATAGGATGTGTGTATGTATGTAACGTATGGACTCCAAAACGGCTGGGCCCGATAGGTGGCGCTGGGGTGGACTTATATCGAAAATTTGAATTTATTTACCAATTTAACTGAAATTCAGAATGTATGTTTGTTTGATCATAAGAAAATAATTTGTGTATAAATGGACCCGATAAGTGGCGCTGGGTTGGACTTATATCGAAAATTTGAATTTATGGACCAATTTAACTGAAATTCAGAATGTATGTTTGTTTGATCATAAGAAAATAATTTGTGTATAAATGGACACGGTAGGTGGCGCTGGGGTAGACTTATTTCGAAAATTCGATGGCGTGAAAAATATATAAATACTTTTAATTTTATTTTATAACGAGGGGAGTAGCGAAGCACACCGGGTTCACCTAGTTTTTAATAAAACAAAAAGTTTACGAAGCATTTTCTAAACATTTACGAGAAGGAAAAGCTACATTTTTGAAACAGTGTTGGCGATTTGATCATCATGGTACACGAATTTATGCATAAGTTGCTTAAATTAATAAAATTAAAATGTTTCTTTTAGATAATTTTATACAATAATACGTTTTTAACCCATTAAATGCCGGCGTTGCTTTAAAGCAACGCTTATATTAAAAAAATCTCAAAAATCAACGCGTTGAGCTTTTGACTTCAAATTTGGGGAGAAGACAAAGTTGAACCTATTTACTTTCTAGGCAGCTAATAAACTTTTGAATTTTCTTAAAGGGAGAAGTACCTTTAGAGCTACTAAAAAAAATCAACTTTTTAGACATTTTTTTCAACAGTTTACTAAACATAAACAAAGCTGCTATTTAGCAAATTATGACTGAAATGAAAAACCAAAAGGTCGAACTAAAGCTCAGCAAAAAAAAGCTCCACTTCAAGTGATCTTTCAACCTTTGAAATACTTAGATATTTTTTTTTTAAATGATGTTGCTTTAAAAACACCAGATATAAAAATCGCTCCAATACATTTTGTTTAGTCTTTGTTCAAGTAAAAGTTAATTATTTTCTCTGAAATACTAATCTGTTTTATTTTATTTTATTGCATTGGGTGCAAAAAAGGTGTGAGAGAAAAAATGGTGTTTCGAGTAAATCGAGTCTACAGTTTTTGAGAGCTTGTAGCTAGTGAGCTAATAGTTCAATTTTGCTGATTTTTTTTTTAATTAATTCTGAAGTTTATTTCTGAAGACATATTTTAAATTAAGTTATTTTAAAAAGTCATGTTGGACATTTTTTCCGGAATAACAGAACTTTGATTTTTTCTAAACTCAGAATTTGTGATTTTGGAAGCAAAAAATCAATTCCTGAAAAAATCATCAAAATCAGCCAACGAAATCACATTTCGGCGGTAAATGGATAAATAAAATTAAATATTTTGGTCACTGTTGACTTTCCTGTAGATTTGCCAATATGAGCTTTATAATAATTAACAAAAATTTATTAATAATTATTATATCATATCTTGAATAAGCTAATGTTCAGATATTGATATTTTGGAACGATTTAGCTACAAGTCATTTGGATTTTCTTTGAGATGTGACTTTATAGTTTCAAAACTGTAATATAATCAAACTTTATTTGAATTTAGACAATAAAGATTTTATATTTCAGGGTAACTTTTTCGTTAACTTTATAAATAATAATTTTCCTCATTTAGAAGGCTCAACTAAAAAATTTATATTTAGTAACCAAAGAGTTATTTCGCGAGTATGCCGTTTGTTTACTATTGGGCGAACAAGATGCTGCCGGTCTCCAAGTGACGGCACCACCACTCTTCAAATCATAACATTTTTGACGGGTGGAAACCTGAACATGAACACAACATGAATGTCAGATCGATTTGTCAATGAATTATGACGTTATAGTGTACAAAGTTAAACAACTTTTGGTACTGTTATAAAAATGAATAAAGAAGAATTTCGTGCCTTGATTAAGCATTGCTTTTTGTGTAACAAAAGTGTGAAAGAAACAAAAAGAAAAAGCTCGATAACTATTATTGTTAAGCTGTTTTGTCATATTCAACCGTAAAATATTAGATTGCATCGTTCAAAAGAGGTCGAATCAGCACAAAAGATGAACACGCTGGGCTAGCACCAAAAACAGTGACCAGAATTTATTGGAAAAAATCTACAATTTCGATTAGATAATCCAAAAATGAAAGTGTGTTAGATAGCTATAGCCGTAGGGTCAGTGAACTCAATTTTACAAAAACATTTGGGTATGACAAAGCTGACTGCAAGATGGGTTAACAATCAACTAAAAACATGAACGTGTTCGCACTTTCCAACAATGTTTGAACATGTTTTAAATTAATTGTGACCACAGATGAAACATGGATCCACGACTATACACCAGAATTTAAGGAACCAGCAAAAGAGTGGGTAAGTCCTAGTGGAAATGCACCAAAGTGAACGACGACTCAACAAACGGCCGGAAAGGAGTTGACGTCTGTTTCTTGTGATTCAAGTGAAATTTTGTTCCACGAATATTTGAGAAAAGGAAAAACAATCAACAGCGACTATTACTGCGAATTATTGGACCTATTGAAGAATAAAATCGCAAACAAACGGCTCCATTTATCGAAATAAAAAATCATCTTTTTGTGAAGCCACGCTCCAGCTCACAAATCGATCCAAACCATGGCCAAATTGCACGAATTTAGTTTCGTACTATTTCCTCATCCCCAGTATTATCCAGATTTGGCCCCAGCGACTGTAATCTGTTTTCAAACTTAAAAATTAAAAAATTGGCTCCAGGTAAGGAGATTTGTGACGAATGAACAAGTCGAATTGGAAACTAAAGCGTATTTCGGAGATCTTGTGAAATCTTACTTTTCGCTAATAGACACAATTCTGCTTGATCAGAAGCGGAATTACATGTTTTTTTTTTGCCTTTCGAGCAATGTTTTTCTACTATGTTGCAAATTATAAGAGATAAATAAATTTAAAACAAAAATTCTGCAAAGATTTTTTGTTGTACACATTGTTTACTTCTTTGTTACGATCTCGATTCTATCTAGGCTTAAACAATTTTTTAAACAATATTAAGCAAAAATTATGCCTATTAGCTTGTGAAAGTGAGTAGACTTCATAAACTTATTTAAACAATTTTTTTATTTTAAAATGTTATATAATAGCTAAATTCATTTGTTTTCTCATTAATGATGTTATTGTTATCCGACTCAATATTGCAAATTTTTATTTAATCAATGTAAGCTTAAAGCTAAATATGTAGGATGCAACTTTTGGCTTGTTTTTTTTTTTAAATGTATACTCGTATTACCAATTCCAGATCTTTAAAATCTCACAACCCAAACTGCACGTCAATCCGTTCAGTCGTTTATACATTAAAGATGGACAAACAAACAGACAATGAATATTTTTTATACATAAGTAAGGAAATAAGTATGTTACACATGTTTGATTTCTCTCTTTGTGCAGATGTCAACAAGAAAAACGCCACATTTTCAAAGAGTTGCTTGTTTTTGCATAGCTCTTCAACAACAATTTCTTTTATAGCTTAATAGATTCAGATTTAAGTGAATTAAAAATTATTATTCGTAATAGCTCAATTTTGAGTTTAAATGCTGCAGACAAACATAAACATTCAATGATGAACAATGTGGTTATGAAATGTCTTGAAGATCACCAACATGAACGAAATGGCGACAAATATAAAAAATATGTAAATTTCCTACGTCAACCCAAATATAGTACAAAAGCTGCCTTAGCTTCTTTAAATGACCAAAAAATATTTTTTATGTCCGGAATTCAGCTTATATTGCTCGAGTAAGAAATTGTTAAAATATCATAAAATATTCGAAACTCAATTTTAAGGGTGTTTCTTGGTTTTTACGATTGATTTTTTTTTAAGAACGCAGGACTTGGTCTTAAATTATATCTTATATCAACGATAACATGAAACATATGAAAACCAGTATAACTGTCATTTATGATGATTGAATTGAACTTTTAAGTGTTTGTTAATAAAATGTTATGTGGTGATAAACAACATAGAACAGGACGCTCAAACATTCAAAGGATATTATCGCATACATAAAAAAGCTTTTAATATAAAATAATTCCGTATGTTTTAATACATACTTAAGAAATGAAATGGCATGGTATTTCATAAGCTGGCTTTATTGAGCAACGCAGAAGTAGCATTACTTGCAATAAATTTCAGAATTCAAGTTTACTGACTAAAAATTGAAATTTTTTTATTTGAATTTTTCCCTACTAAAATCATATTATACGAATGCATTTCCAATGTATTTGAAAGTTTGTTTTCAAGCTCTTCTTTAAAATAAAAGTTTCTTTTTTTACAAGAGTAATAAACTTGTTCTCTTTTTTTTTCCCACTCACTCAGTTCTTTGCATATTAAAGTGATATTTTGCTAACGAAAGCGATATCTGACATTTAAGCTTTGATATTAATACAACCATTTGTAGATTTTAAGCTGTGGCTTTCAAGAGGCAAACATCATCCATTAGAATGTCATAAATTAGACGAATTTTCGATTCGATAATAAAAGGCAGCTGCAAATGCATGAAAAGCTAAAAGCATTTGACCACATACACGCAAACATGCACACTTACCAGCCCATTTGCACACATAGCAACAAATAAATGCTCACATAAACACGCACATTCACAGAACTTCGAGAGGCCTTAGTAATTTATTGCATGCTTTTAGGTGCACGAAATATTTCTTTGTTCGGAGAAACAGGCCGCCTCACAGTGAATTGTCTCCATTTAGGCGATGTACGTAAAGGAAGAAGTTGTTAAATTTTTTTGATATTCGATACTTTAGTTTATATGGGTTTGATGAACTCAAAAACTAAATCAGACTAATAGGAAGCCTTATTACTTAAAATTAATAAATATAAAGAAAAATGTGTACAACTATTGAAATAGAAAAAAAAAAATAAAATTACCACTTCTGCAAAGTTGCGCCTCATATGGTTGGTCGTAGTTCAGATCTTAATTTTCAATCTAACTAAAATGTTTAGTCTTGAAATCAAAATATAAAAATTATTATTTTTTTAAATAATAACTAGTTGTGACCCTTTAATTCGACTTAAGGCAAAACTGAGTTATTAATGCAGCTGTGTCAACGTTTATAGCAATACAAACACACAAAATCTAGAGCTTCAATCATAACCATGGCCAAAGTTATGATACAAAACCAAAATATCCTTTAATTTTACTTCTAAATAAATAAAGAATTCTCGATACTTTAAGATCAGACTTAAGTTGTTATTACTTATTAACAAAGATGTATGATATTTACTAGTTAAAGGCTAAGAGACGAAATTTTTTACTTTTAAGGGGTCTTTTCCATTTGAAAGGCTAAAAACAAAATTATGTTTCGAATTTGTTTTAGTGAAACTTCCTTGGCGGCGATTTGATATTGAGGGTAAGACTTTAAGAGTCTCGTCACAAAAAATGTTCGTCATGAAAAATATTTCCTGTTCTGTGCGTCACGTTTTTGTGTACATGAGCAATGTTATTTTTTTTTTTGTATGGGGACCTCCAGAATGGTGGGAGATGGGGTTTGGGTGTGTTCAGAAGAAATGTTGAGGAAGAAAAATTAATAGGACCAGTTTGGTATGAAATATGATAGACATTTTTTTAATTTTATGTTTTGTGATGTTTGTATGGGCACCACCAGAAGGGTGGCAGACAAAAATGAAAATAGCCTTTTTTAATACCGTTTGTATTGGAGGTTTGAGAATCGATAGTAACCGAATCAACGCCGTAAATAGGTCTTGCATAAGGGGTGGAGGGGGTCTGAAACAAGAAAATATTTGATTTATTGTTAGTTTTCACAAGGCTTTTTGAAGGCCTAAGATCTTTCAAAATGTCTTAATGATTTCAACAATCATTATTCAACAGCAAAATTACCGTAAAAAAAAAGCAAGTGCTTCAGTTCTTTTTTTTGCAATGTGCGTTGCGAAAAGAAAACAATAAATGAAAGTGCTCGACGAAATTTTGCCCTTCTGGGAGAGAGCTCGAATTCCAACGCATAGTAAAAAAACATGTTTCGCAAAAGTGTTGAAGTTATATGAGGTTTGCAGAATTACGCAAAAAAGTTATAATTTTCCATGTTCGAGTCAGCAAAAAATCGTACATGATTTTGAGAGAAATTTAGACTATTTGTTTGGTATTGCACACATCAATGCTCTCGACATGATGACCATCCCAGAAGATCGAGATTTTCTCATAATGCAACGGGAAGAAGGTCGTGTGGGCAGCATGGTTGGTATCGACAAACGTCTCTTAAAGAAAGAACAACGAAAGGCAGAACGACTCGAGAACTAACAGAAACGTAAAGAGAAGTGTCAATCAAATAAAACTTTAGTTATTTATTTGACTAAAAATGTTCAATTTATTTGTAATATAAGATTTTCGATAATAGAGTCGCAGTAACAAACGTTGAATTTGATGACAGCGATAGTAATAGCGATACAGTAGGAGATAAAGTGACCCTTCCGACGGATGCAATTGGAGGCGGACGCTCAGGACGTTGTTCAAATCAGCCAAGAAGATTGCGTGGAAGAAAATATTTTATAGATGATAAAATGATCGCGTGCATAGATGCCGGCAATATGTCAACTCCACTCGCAATACACTTTCTCAGTGCAACTGCCAAAGCATAAGGTCATGATGTTCGAGAGCTTGTCTTCAATTGCACAAGTCTGCGAAAGCAGTGGAATGAATATCGATGGCGCCAAGGTCAAAAAATTTTTAGACTATTTCAACGTAAGTTAGTTTTAAGTTTTGTTTCATTATTAGTTATTGGGTAGGACAAATTTTTAATAGATTCCTCATACGTTTGTTCTTCATTGGAATGGAAAACTAGTTCCTGCAATATCTGGTAGAGATAAGGTTGAACGTTTGGCTTTCGTAATCACATCAGATAAAGTAGAAAAATTAATTGCAATTCCCATAGTGGAAAATAGGTCTGGTGAAGCAATCGCCCAAACTATTTACTGTTACCTACAAAAAATTAACTTGGTCAATTTGCTGGAAGAAGTGTGCTTCGCAACCACCGCCACGCATATTGGTCCTCATAATGGCGCTGGGATTTTTCTGGAGCAAAAATTGCAACGCAGCCTTTTGTGGTTACCATGTCGTCACCATGTTGCTGAATTATTATTAAAGGCTGTGTTTGAAATTAATTTCGGAAAACAAGCGGGCCAGAAGTTGCCATATTCGAACGTTTCGCACGGGAATGGAATTACATTAACACAAATGATTTTAGCACTGGGATAGATGATACAAATATATCCAGCAATATTTCTACCGAAAAATGCGAGGGTATCAAAAAGTTCTGTCTCGAATATTTGTATAAAGAGCACATTCGACACGATTACAGAGAACTTTAGCAACTTTCACTGTTTTTTTTTTTGGTGGTAGCAATCCAAATTTTTCATCATTTAGGTCACGAGGCGCAACATCGCATGCAAGATTTATGTCAAAAGTCATATATGTACTCCCTTAAAATGTACCTTTTTCACTCACAATTTCTAATGACTTCAAGCCAATTGAATGGATTTCGTAGTGTCTGCCTTTTTTTAGTTCGGCCTTACACGGGGGTTACACGAGACAGTACTGTTAAGACAGTCGCAACACATTCACAAATTTTTACCCACACACACACACTAACTTTTGCAGCTGTCTGCTATTGTCTGCTCCACTGTCTTAACTTTTTTGTAGACAGTTGGCGGGACAGTTTCTAGGACTGTAGAATGATATAAAGCATATCAAATGACAGAAGATGATAACATTTAAAAGAATTAATTTTAAATTTACAATACTTTGGCGTGCTCGTAGTTTTAACAAAAATTTCATCATAAAATATAAATTTTTTACTACTTTGTCTACTGTCTTGCCAAGTGTTTTACCAACTGTCTGGACTTTTATTCACAGACACAAACTTTGACAACTAATGCGTATTTTTCACTGTCTTAACAGTACTGTCTCGTTTAACCCCCGTGTTACCTTCCATACTGGCTTAGATCTGTCAATGTCGTCGAAGCGCCAGATCGAGATTTGCAATTGATCAAAGACATAATTGAGTACAACGATTCAAAAATATTATTAGCACTATTAGAAAAATACGAAATCACTTATGGTACTTATCACACGAAACTGTGGGACTCGCTTTTTTTGATCCAAATGTAAATTTGGATGTAAAACGAAAATGGTTTTGGCGCTTCGCTTCGACCCAGACAACGGCAATCATAAAGATGATGAAGAAAATGCCACCACACCTAAAAGAGTTTATACCAATTAACAGGAACTGAAGTTATTTACCTACAATGATTTATGTAATTTAGTTACTTCGAAAACTAAAAATTTGTTCCTTCGGTGCGAATTGGAACGAATTTTTTGTTCGCTGATCCATCAATTTGGAGCGAGAGTGAAGATTACTGTGCGGGCATTCAAGTCCTTAAAAGCATCACTGTCGTAAACGATCCTGCCGAAAGGAAAGTGAAACTAATTTCTCATTTCAACAGGGCATTAACACACAGCGAAGTAGATAAACAATATCTGTTACATATTGTGCATAATTATCGGAAGAATTTTCTATTATATACCAAATTGGCAATTCTATAAAAACATTAACTTTGTTTATTTTAAACTTAATAGTTTTTATAAAAATATAAGGTTTTTATTATTTAATAAGTATTAGAAGGTTAAATTTTTCTTCATAATATTCATCTTATTAATTAAACATATTTTGTCTGAGTTAAAATTAATTGTTTTGTCGTAACTGCGCACATTTATTGGTTTGCTTGAGACGAAGTGTCAATGAAAGAATTTCAGAAAAAATTTCTTGTAAGCACTTGACGATAATCACATACAGCTCAAGAAATCGTGCAACCGACAAATGTGCCCATGATGTAAAAAATAAATGTGTTAGCAAATTTTAATTTTTATTGTAAAAATCTTGCACTGAAGTTATCACACCATACAAAATCAACTTTCCTGTCTCTTTCGCTTACTCACTAGTTTAGAAAAATACTTAGACTAACACATTACACATCACTAACACATTACATGGATTTCTTACACCATAAATATGCCAATGAAAGACACTTTTACGTTAAGTTAATAACATAACGAACAAACGCCTCATAGCAATAATTGACTGATTTGGTTAAAGAAATATCAATTTAAAGATATATAAATTTACTTTTAATTTAGTTTGTTAGCTTTGCAAATTGATTCAGTAATTTCGGCACAATCGAAAGAAATATAAAACAAAAGACTTTTTTCAGTCAAAAATAAAATGAAAAAATCCTTAAAAAAGTGAGAAAAAACCGAAGGTACCAAAAAAAGTACAGTTTGTCATTTTAAACAAAAGTGCTTTAAGCAAAAAAAAAAAAAAAATCAGATGCTGATAAAGAAAGTTCATGGAAGACTATCAAAGTTATAGATAAGTAAGTGAAGGTGCCGAAAGTAGACTTTTAACGTTATTTTTTTGTTTTTTTTTATTCATATTAATTCAATATTGTTTAATCTAAAGTTAATTTTAAGTAAAATTTTTGTATATTTATGGCATACGGAAACATTCCGTTAATATGAAAGAAACATAAAAAAATTAATGTGATATTTCTTCGACCTTTTAATTTATTATTTTAAAATTAATATTAAAAACAAATACAATTTTGTTTAATATAAAACAGTGACCTTGAGCCCGATTATAACCCAAAATCAATATGTTAAAATTGTTAAAGAACATAATGACTTTAAAGCTTGTTGTGATTTAAAAATCGTTGGCATTTTGCGTGGATTACAATATGGGATATTATTTTATGTAAAGTTAATTTTAAGTCAAATTTATATTTTGGGATACGAGTATTTTGACGTTGCAGGATGTAAACAGTATGGACAATTACAAATAGTTACTCATAAGAGAAATTCTGAAAATTAAAAAAGACAAAAAGGGAGCCGAAATCATTTTTGAAATATCCGTATGCAAAAAATAAATAAAAATTTGACTTAAAATTATTTTTAGATAAACTAATATTCAATCTTAATATCCACAAACTTTTTAGTCATGATCTTCATATTTTATGCTCATTAACAGTTTTACCATATTCTTATATGTTTCTTTCATATTGGCAGAATTTTCCCGTATGCCATAAACATATAAAAATTTAAATTAAAATTAACTTCAGATTGAGATAATATTATCGAAATTTCTATTCAAAAAGTCAGATGGAAAAAGTAACTCTATTCGATATTTGAATATATCAATGTGATGCTTGTTAGCTAAGGAATAATAACTTTTAATGATTTTAATTTTTCTGTTTTTTTTTAAAAAGTCCATAAAAAATCGTGTTTTTTTTTGGCCAATTGTATTTCGATCAAAAATAACAGTTGAAATTTTATTTTTTTGATCAAAAATAACAGTTGAAACTTACTTTTATTTTTTTGATCAAAAATAATAGCTAAAGTTTTACTTGTCTTTTTTTCGATCAATAGTAAAATTCATATTTTAATTTCTATATCATCTGCTAGCTTTCGCTGTTCCAGTCGTTTGCGAAATAAATGAAAGCAAAATGTGCAATGATAAGCAACTAAGCGGTGCAAAGCAACATGTGAAGATAGAATGCAGTGTTTTTTCTCTGTGCAAAAATGTTACGAATATAGGTGTAAAAGAATAAAAGATGTGCTCTTTTAATTGTTTTGAAAATTTAAAACATTATAATTGTTAATAAGAAATAGATCTGTCAAATTTTTAATTTTTATTTATGATCGGAAAAATAAAAGTTTGACTTTTAACAAATTTTGGATCAAAAAATAAAAGTCTTATTTTCAATTTTATTTTTGATGGAAAAAAATTAATAGTTAAATTTAAATTGTTATTTTTGATGGAAAATTCGAAGTGAAATTTTCATTTTTATTTTTTATCAAAATATTTCTGATCGAAAAAAGTCATATTTTAACTTTTATTTTTGGTTAAAAAAAATAGAGGTAAAATTTTAACTTATAATTTTGATCGAAAAACTAAAAGTCAAATTTTATCTTTTATTTTTGATCGAAATGAAATCAATCAAAAAATAACGATTATTGATCTTTTCTTATTTTTTAAAAGATTCTGCCATTCTATTTTAAACTGAAAAGTAATCTACTACTAAGCTAATTTGCAAAATTGGCATTCTTAATTAAAAGTAAATTTATTTATACTTAAATTTATATTATATATTACATAAATATGCATTTCTTTTAACCAAATCAGTATTTCAGCATTTCTTTTTAACCAACTTACAACTCGAGATATGTTAAAAAATATGGAACTATAACCAAAAAATCGGAACATAATTTCAAAAATATATATATTGAAATTCTATCCATAAAAAATTTTTTTTGCAATTTTCGTGTTTAGCAGACCAAAATCTATCAAAAAAAAAAATAGTGGCATATAGATCACGAAAATGGTGGCACATAGTGTTATCATTTTAATTTCACAGCCCTTTTTAGAATAATTTTGCTCATTTTATATTCATACGTTTTGCAAACGCTAGTACGTTAGCATATATAAAGATTGCGCTGAAGTTAGTGTGCTTCGAAATAAGTGAAAATCAGGACATTCCATTGCTCGGCTACAGATCGTCTGAAAAAAAGATGAATTAAAAAACAGACCCTTGAATGCACATCTTTTACCAAAATGGAATTAAAACAAATAAAATAAATAAAATTATGAAGCGTGGGAAAAAGTTAAAAAAGTGCTTCCTGTTTTGAACAAGTATGTTTCGAGATAAAAGTGTAGCAGTTAATCTGGTTAGTGAAAAGTGCTCTGGCGCGTCGGGTGTTAAGCGCTAGAGAATCTGTATTATAAGTGGGATTGATTTTTAATTTTTTTGTACATATTTTTTAAAGTTATACAACAATAATCAAATGTAAAAAAATCAGATTTTCAAAAAAAGTTTGCCTAAAACCACGCTTAACATACTTTGGAATCGGGTTATCAACATATTGTAGCTTCAAAGTTTGAAGTCGCGACTCGAAAACACATTTTCCTTTGTAAAGATATTTTTTGTTTTCAATATTATTTATTTTTTATCAATATGAATTGTTTTCATAAAATTTATAAAATCTTTACATTATTTATTGTAATATTCAATAAAAAAAGTCTATAAGCAAATTCATTAAATTTTTTTTTGAGGAGAATTTTGAGGACAATTGCGGGGAAAACCATAAAATGAGTTGGCAACCCTGACGCATACTCTCTGAAGAGGGGCAGTGTGCTTGGTATTTCGTAGTTTGTGTTTTTGCACTTTAATTCTCGTTTTATTACTTTACTTTAATTTTTTGCATTATTTTTTGTATTGATTTTTCCTAAGTTTGAGTTTTTGTAAATTTTTGTTGATTTTTTAAAGTAAATTTGAAATAAAAATTAAGGTCGAATAACTAAAAACAACTTACATAAATTTTTAATCGATAAAATATTTTAAGGGAAGGTTCTCCTGGATTTTTTTGAAAAATCGATTTTTTTTACATAAAATGAAAGTTACATATATGTAGAATGTTTGTGCCAAGGGATATTTCAATACGACGCGTATTTCTCGAGCTAGAGCGTGTCAAACGTACCCATGTCACGCGCGCGTACCAACTTTCTAAAAACTTTAAACGCGTTTTTCTCGGAACCATGTTTTCTAATCTAACGGACAGCACAGGGCTTGTTCTATTGATCCGATTTCCTTCATTCAAAGAATGTTTGAAAGTATATACTTTTTTGTACGCCTGGAACCTAACATTGGCATAAAAAATTGTTTATTTATAATTTTTAAACGAGATCTAAGTAAAAAAAAAGCAAAAAATTTCAATTTTTTTTTTAAAAGTCCATAAAATTGGTTTTTTACCAAACTTAATTGAAGTTAGGTTCCAGGCATATGAAATGTTATCAATTTTAATAAATTTTATACATTTCTCATTTCAGTTCACTACCTGAGGCCCCACACTGTCCGCGGGAGGTCGATGTTTTGCGCGCAGAGGTCGACGAGATCCGCCATTTTCAAGCCGCCATTTTGAATTTTTCAAATATCTTTTTTTTTTTACTCGTCAATAAACCACGAATCAAAGTTCAAAAGCATAAGTTCGTATGTCTTTTCATTTTCCCACAAACCATTCTCAAATTTTGCTTGTTTTTCGGCCAAATCCAAAAAAATCCAGGAGAACCCTCCCTTAATATGAATTTAACCTGAATTCAATATATGTAGCTTTATTTGATCTCATGGCTTGCGTTTGTTTGATATACGTTAGTTATAAATCTTTTTGCAATTTAGCTCGATTATATATAAAAATATAAATTAATAAGACACCATTTTGAACTATTTTCATTGACACGTAAAATGCATGAATGAAAGATATGGTAAAAAAAATATTATCTGGTCTTTACCCCCCTAATTTTTATCCTGCATACGCCCTTGGAAGCAGACAGTTCCAAGCGAAAGTGTATTGTGCCATAAACACAGAAATGATTTTTAAACTAGTTTTTACTACTAATTTTTTAAAAGTATTGTTCTTTGTACCTAATATTTAAATGCCGTAAGATATTTAAGATATGAAAACGCTTGTGGTAATTATAATTCCCTATTACAAATTAATAAGGTTGAAAATAAGGTTGAAATAGCGTCCCGCAAAAGATTGCAACTATTTACGGAGGTGAAAGTTGATGTCGAGTTGAGCAAAAAATCGTATGGGGGAGGGGGCATCATTGTTTTTAACAAAAGAACTAACGCACGACAAAATTATTTCAAGAGCTCATTTGAAAGGCAATAAATTGCCCTTTCTTACAGTGTGTAATAAAACCAACCCGATCTTTCCGTGTGAAAATTAAATCCGTTGGAACTACTAAATCTAAAGTTTAAGCTCAATTTTCTTAGAATTTAACGCAAAAATCAAATTTGTTTTTAGAATTAATTTTCTAATTTATTCAACTTATTCAATTTATCTATCCTAAAAAATAGAAAAGTTCCTTGTACTTCAAAAATTTAACTAAATTGAAACCATAATAACTGCCCAATTTACAAATAATATTTTTACTCTGAAAAAAGGTAAAGTATTTAACAAAAAAAAATAATGTTTTCTTATTCTTATTTTTAGATAAGTGACAAAAAAATTTAAAAATTTTTTTTACTGAAAAATTAATGTTATTTAATATATAAAAGACAAGATCTAGTTCCGAAATTTCCTTACTTTGAAAGCGAAAACTTCTAACTTACCTTGAAAATTGCTACATTTTTGAATTTAAAGGAAGTGCATTAAAATTTTAAAAAACTGTTAAGAAAATAAGCTACTTTTGATAGGCAAATAACATAAACGATAGTGGAACTATGTGTATTTAAAATTAAGTTTGTTTTTTTTCAGTTTTCTGCTATGGAAACTTTTGTTTGAATCAAATTTATATTTACGTTTTCAAAAACTAAGCAAGTATGTGCTTAAGTGACATCAAAATTTACTTTTTCAGTTTATAATAACTTAGCAAGTTATTGGGAAAATAAAATCTAATTTTGTTTTTTTTTTTCTAAAAAAATTATGAGTGATTTGAATTCAAGAAAATATTTTTTGAATCACTTGTGATGAAGCCAATATTTGTTGGTTTACATATGAGCAAAACAATCACTCGACTTAAGCAAAATTATTTTCTCCATGCAATTACATAATTACATGTCGGTCGATACTTCGTTTGTAGGAATCCGAACCATAACATTGTTTTTGATTTTTCTTACTAGTATTTTCTTAATGCATGGTAAATCTATCCTTAACTATTGTACAAATTTGTCAAGTCGACTTTAAAACTTAAATAATATATTTTGCATTAATTGAGTAAATTTTTCTTGTTAAATTGTGAAGAAAACTTAAGGGGTATGAACAATGTGAATATTTATGAAATAAAATTATTACTTTAAACGCCCTTTACTCAAAATCAACTCTGGAAATCTGCCAATCTGGGAATCTGGTAACTCTGTTGAAAACATCAAACGTAAAATGTTCGCTCTTGTCTGTGACAAATTTTAATTAATTGTTTTTGCAAGTTTAACTAACTATTCCTTGTAAATTTTGTTATTAATCAACCATAAAACTACTTTTTTACATCAAGCTACTATCAAGTTACAAGCTGTTTGGTAATTATCGTATAAAATTCTCATACTCATTACTGCGTTATCATAACCTCGCTTAACCAGTGCACACGAGCACATGCTGCAAATTCTATATATCCAAATGGGATAATTCTGGAGCATTTGCCTCGTATTTCGGCTGCATGAAAAAATACCATTCCAGGTGCCCGGGATAGCCCCTGAGAAGGTGGGTGAGGCCTTAAATAGTTCCTCAAAAAAATGGGTTTCAATGGCATTGCACAGTGTGTCGACGCGTTGTAACTGGAACCCCAAAAAAGCCTACATCAGCTGA
Source organism: Dichetophora obliterata (assembly GCA_963920525.1). NCBI lineage: Eukaryota > Metazoa > Arthropoda > Insecta > Diptera > Sciomyzidae > Dichetophora > Dichetophora obliterata. The sequence continues at coordinate 132,691,672 of OY986438.1, read as the reverse complement.
AGAGCTAGAACGCCTTCTAAATATAGCCGAAAATCACTCCGCTTTGTGTAATCCGCTTTTAAATATCCGCTTTTAAATATCTTAGTATACTTATTTACTATATTACTACTTCAAGGTAAAATAAAATTGATGAACCTCTTTGGCAATCTGAAAAGAGAACAGCTAATTCTAAGCAGGAGAGAATGAATGTTACTTTTACTCCAGCAAATCTATGGACTGATCGAACCTCTATCTCATTGCATTACAATAGCAATCAGCATATTTCCCTCAGTTGCAATATTTACCTTAATTGCGAACTATTTCTCGTGATTACCTCAATAATACCCTCTATAATGCAATATGCTAACTCTCGTAATTACCTCAAAAATACCCTCGATGCGTAATTTAAATACCTCCCATTTAATTCCTTCTATTCTTATAAAAATTGTTATTATATATAAAAAATAAATTTGCCATTTAAATCCTAAAGAGGACTTTGACCGAGCTTCTATAGATCAATTGTGTTGTGCTTTATATGGCAGTTTGTTTACTCTCTAAAGTTTGCCATTGTTTGCAGAGAGGTGACAACCGAACAGAAAAATTAATTCAATTGAAAAAACATTCTGTCTGAGTTGGGAATTGAACCCAGTGCTACCGCAGTTCCTTAGGGGTCGTCCATAAACTACGTCACCAATTTAGGGGGGGAAGGGGTTTTGAAATGCACTACGATAAGTAACGGTAGGGGGGGAGGTGTTTAGATATTGTAACGTTACCAAAAATTAAAAAAATCGACGAAAAACCTCTAATTAATAACACAATCTTAATTAATCAATTAACTTCTGAAATTATTAATAATTTATCGTATAATGTATTCCGTAAAGATCGATGCTCGGTTGCTACGGGGCTTTCAAGGGGTGGTGGTGTCCTGATTGCAGTTAGTAATGAGTTTACTTGTAAACAAATTGCGCTGCCTTTTCGTCAAACCACTTATTCGATTGATCAGGTCATAGTCAAGATCAGCCTTAGAAACAATTTTGATCTTTATGTTGTTGTTAGCTATATACCTCCATCTAGCTGTTTTGAACTTTACGAAGCTCATTTGGAAAACTGTCGTTCTATATTAGACGGTCTTAATTCTAATCAACATGTAATATTTACGGGTGATTTTAATCTTACTAATATTGTTTGGAACTTGGACAATGATTATAATTATTTAACTCCATTTAATGTTAATAGTGATATTGAGTCACTCCTTATTGATTTTTTTAGCCAATATAATTTAATTCAGATTAATAACTTGTCTAATGATAATAATCGTATTTTAGACCTCATTTTTGTTGATAAAGAATTATCTATAATGATTGACGTTCCGAGTGCTCCTATTTTTGGAAAATCTATTCATCATACACCTATAACTTTAGAGATGTCTGTTATACACTATCAAAATCAGAACCTATCTCAAAGATCTGTGCACGATTACAATCGAGTTAATTTGGAAGCAATGAAGCATTATCTTGATTCTTGTAATTGGGACTCAATGTTCTTAGGACTTAGTCTTAATTGCATGTATGATAAATTTTTAACTAACTTTAAAGATGCAATTATAAAATTTGTGCCTTAAAAAACAGTAAAAAAAAATAATAATCCTCCGTGGTTCAATAACAGACTATGTAATCTTAAAAACAAACAAAATAAAGCATATAAGCGATTTCGTGAATCGAAAGAAGATATTCGTCTTAAATCCATGTATTTGACTTGCCAACTCAATTTTGACACACTCAACAAATTTCTTTATAAATCGTATTTATTGTCTACTGAAGACGAACTAAAAAATAATAGTAAATTTTTTTGGTCTTATTTGAATACTAAAAGAAAAACTAATGGCTTGCCTAGTCTAATGCGTTATCTTGACGATTGCTCAGAGGATACCGAAACTATTTGCAACTTTTTTGCTGAAAATTTTAAATCTGCTTACTCTAATGATAGTTTTGACATTTCCAATTTTAGGGTGCCTAATGCTATATGCGACATAAGCACCATTAATATTACTGAATTTGATGTTGAACTTTCACTGCAGGATATAAAAGGAAAAACATCTGAAGGACCTGACGGTATTGCACCAATTTTGTTAAAACTTTGTGCAAAGTCATTAGCATATCCTTTGTACCTAATTTTTAATAAGTCTATTGCCACTGGAGCGTTCCTAGATTCTTGGAAAGTATCTCATATTGTTCCAATCTATAAGTCTGGTCCGAAGGAAGACGTTTGCAACTATAGACCAATTTCTATAATCTGTGCTATACCAAAACTTTTTGAAAAAATAGTTTGTGAAAAAATTTCACCATGTTTTGTTAATGTTTTGTCTGAGTATCAACATGGATTCCGTGCTGGTAGATCAACTGTTACTAATCTAGTTTTGTTTTCTAATTACATTGTTAATTCATTTGTTAGTCGTTTGCAAACTGATGTCATATTTACTGACTTTGCTAAAGCTTTTGACAAGGTACACCATGCCTCTTTAGTGTTCAAACTTGAGTGTCTAGGATTCCGTGGTGAGTTTATTAAATGGTTGAACTCATACTTATGTAACCGTGTACAACTTGTAAAAATAAATGATTCCCTTTCGTGTCCTATAAGTGTGTCATCTGGTGTCCCTCAAGGAAGTCACCTTGGTCCGTTGTTGTTCTTACTTTTCATTAATGATCTTCCCCATGTTATTAAATATTCTCAGTGTCTGTTGTTTGCAGATGACTTAAAATTATATCGTTCCGTAAAGTCTGTTGAAGATTGTTGTCTTTTACAGACTGATTTAAACTCAGTTGCCTCGTGGTGTACCTCTAATAATCTTTGTCTTAATATTTCAAAATGTCAATCGTTCTCTTTTTATAGAATCAGTTCAGCAATATTTTATAGCTACAGTATTAATAATCTCACTCTTGATAGAGTATATCTTAAAAAAGATTTAGGCGTAATTTTTGATCGCCAGCTTAATTTCAAAGATCATTTTGATTATGTCATACCTAAGGCCTACTCTATGCTAGGATTTTTAAAGAGGAACTCTAAAGATTTTAGAAATCCTCTTACAATCAAGGTACTATTTGAATGCCTGGTAAGACCTTACCTAGAATACTGTTGTGTCATATGGAATCCCTCATATGCCTCGCATATTCGGAGACTGGAGAGAGTCCAGAAAGTTTTTTCTAAATATCTGTTCTCAAAGTTGAATTGGCAAATCAATTTACCTTCATATAAAACACGTTGTGCTTTGTTTAGTCTGAATTCACTTGAATGTCGCCGCATAATGTATTCTGTTGTTTTTATTAGAGATGTCATTCACTGTAATATTCAATGTCCATGTATCTTAATCATGATTAATTTTTATTCACCTAGTAGAAACCTAAGAGGATGTTTCCATTTTCGTTGCAATACACTGAGAAGCAACTTTGCTCAGCAAGAGCCATTGGCTCATTGTCTTCGCATAACTAATTTATTGTTAGCTGATATTGATATTTTTAATAATTGTTCTAGACATTGTTTTAAAAGCAATCTCTTTCTAGTCCTTAACCAAATAGGGGTACTCGAACGTTTTTAATTTATGTTATTTGTTATTATTTTTTTAAGTTATTTGTAATTTTTATGTAATCAATTATTTTGTATAGTCTGTAAGAGATGTCATCTCTGTTTGACAAGCAATAAATAAAAATAAAAAAAAAAAAAAATAAAATAAATAAACAATCATTTCAAAAAATTTTAACCTTACATGTTTATGTTTGATCGTCTAAATTGATGGTTAACTTTTGTTACAACGATTTCTTCCACCACCTTTTCCCTCGACACAGGAACCTTTTGGTATTCCTTCACCATCTCAGCACACGTCTGAAAAATTTGGGTCTTTGCTTTTGCAACAGGCTTTGACGTTAAGGCCTAAATGTTCTTGATCAATGGAGATACCGTATGACATGAACTGTCCTTCTCAGAAAGAAGAAATCGGTTCAAGGTCGTGTCCTACCTGCGGCTTGTATTTCGTTTTTAAAACTTCTATGAATTGCCATAAGTTTGTATTATATCGTTTACAATAAATCGGAATAAAAAATACTATTTAAATAAATCAATTTTCAGAAAGCATTAACACAAAAACACAGAACTTGATGCAGCTCGGGTGCAGCCTGGATGTCAAAGACCAGGTGAATTTCTTTGCGTTAGAAATGAGGATTCACCTGAATGGGTCGACAAAGAATCCGATAAAAAATTCTATTTTGAAGAATCCTCAACAAAGCTACCAGCTTCTTCTATCCCAGTGATTGAGAGCATCGAATCTTGGATCGCAGATGGAATAGCTTTTACAGATGATATTAATTATTGATTTTTTTCCAATTGTTCCTTTAATGTATCTAGTCATATTAGTCACTAATACTAGTGAAAATTGTCAGAGCTAGTCAAAATATATAATCATTCGAATGAATTAATTTCATATGTCACGTTACTTTATGGGGGAGGGGGTTTTGAAAAGCACTACGAAAAGTAACGCAGGGGGGAGGGGGGTAAAAAAAACCGGAAAATCAGTAACGTAGTTTATGGACGACCCCTTAGCTTAGTGGCAGCGCACTCTACCCACTAGAGAAAACGGCCGCCACATTTTTACTGGTTTGTATTAAATTATCCTCTATTAATTTTTAACTATAACTTACTTAGTTAAAGATAAATATGTAATCTGTTAGGGTAATAACCCTGTAGTTGGTAAATAGATAAAAATCACTTTTTTGACCTGGTTGACAGCATAACTAAGCAGTTTTTGTCCAATAGATTACATTTAAATTGGGGTTTGTACAGAAAATGTGTTTCTTTAGCCTCAAGTAGCCGTTTTCTTTTTATATATTTTTTTTAATTTGTATAAACAATTTTCTATTGAAAAACACAAGAAAATGTTTATTTTTTTAAATGGCCATCATTCTTTTTTCTAAAAGATATTTTGAAAATCCCTTACGTCTGGCTATAGCCAATAAAATATATTTAAGAAACTTTTTTGGTTTTTGTTCTCAGATGATCCATGTTAATGGATTGATGTCAAAGCCACTGAAGCCAGATTCAAGTGGTGCCATTTTCAAACGACCATTATCCATAAATATACCAATAAAAAAAAAATGAAAAACTTATTTTACATACTCAAATTATGTTCTACAGATCTGTACAAAGATCTGATTTTTTTTAAATTTTAAATGTTCCTTTATTCAAATAATAACATCTTTTAGAGGTACTTAATACTAGTGAAAGGATAAACTAGTTAATTTTTAATGTTGCTTAGCTTAGCATCCCGATCGGATTTTTCAAAGTTCTATGTTAATATTTTACAATATTCGATTTCTCGCATTAGTTTGTTATTATTCTTCGCTAAATTATGTAAATTAAAAGGAAAATAGAAATCCTTTTTTTTGTTTTTGTTTTTGTATAAAACTTAAAGCTATGACTTAGAAATATCTGCTCCTAGATCAGCCTAGAATTTTATTATACAATATCAATGACTACTATTTATGTTGTCTCTGATTTTTGGTACATAGTTATAATAATTTTGTCTTAAGTTAAACAAGTACTCAGTGTAAATTGGAGGTTTGCTTTTATAGTAATTTAAAGAACTTAAGTACACTTCATCTTGGACTAGATAAGTTCTAAGCCGAGAAGATACATTTTGTTTTTCTTTACTGAAGAATTTTAGCGCATGATTAACAATTTCATTTTCAACTTGATTTATTTTGCTTTTTTTGTATAGAACTTTATTAGAGTAGTATTTCACACAATTCGGCTTCCGGTAAAGGCCTGTGCATGCTCTAAGAATTTTTCTTTCTACTAATGCGATTTTATTGATTTGGTGCTTCGATACTTGCAGCCAAACTGGTGCTGCATACATTATTATTGGCCTAATTATTTGCTTGTATGCCAGAAGTTTTAATTTTTGATTTATTTTTCTATTAAAAAATATGTTTTTTAATGCAAAATAGGCTGTTATTATTTTTCGTTTAATTTTTTGTAGATGCACGTTGAATTTAAAGTTTTTAGTGAAATGGACACCTAGGTATTTTAAAGTTGAAGTTTTCGGAATAGGAGTATTGTTTATTTTTAACTTAATTTGATATGCTGTTCGCCTAGTTAATTTCGTCGTTTGCTTTAAATTTCCCACAATTGAAATCTCTTCGCACTTGCTCTCATTCACCTTTATCTTCCATTTATGTAGGTAATCAGTGATTACAGTGAGAAAATAGTTTATTTCTTCTTCAGCAAGGTCAGTCAATTTAGTTTGAGCCGAAAGAAGTATGTCATCTGCGAATTGTAAAGTAGAAATATGTAGTATGCCATTATGTTTCGGGAAATCCGATACATAAAGAATATACAGTAGGCATGATATTGCCGAACCTTGAGGTGTTCCAGCTGGTGCTATATATGGGTAAGAATATACTCCATTGACTTCAACTTTATAGGTGCGATTTGTCAAATAATTTAATATAAATCTGCACAATGGCAGGCTTATACCAAATTTACAGTGCATTTTATAAACTAATCCCTTAATCCATAAAGTATCATATGCTTTTTCAAAATCTAATGCTACTAAATGTGACGGTGTTCTATTATTCAGGCTATTAGCTATTGTAGTTGTTAGTTTTACTAGTGCATGGCTTGTTGTAAGACCTGGGCGAAAACCAAATTGTGTGTCAAAATTTATTTTTAACTTCGAACATTCTACATTAAGTTTAATTGATTGAATTTTTTCGAGGACTTTGGCTAAGCAAGATAGTTTACTTATAGGTCTGTAATTGCAAATAAATTTATTATTTTTAATAGGTTTAGCAATTGGAATTATTACAGACTCTTTCCACAATTTTGGCATATAAGAATTATTTATAATATGATTAAAAAGTGTTGATATATTTGTACAGAATTTAAAGCTAGCAATTTTCTTAAGCATGAAATTTGATACCATGTCGTTTCCACAAGATTTCTTAGCATTTCTTGATTTTATAGCCATCTCTACATCGGTTGCATCCACAAATGGTGAGTTACTGGTATCTAAAATTTCAGCTTGGCTGATTACAGCAAAGTCATTGATTCTTTCGTCTCTAAATGTTTCGGCAATATATGTTTGTACTTCGTCGTTGAATTCGCTGTGTCCCGTGTTCAGCGTAAGATTGTGTGCCCGCTTGAAATGTTCGGCAAAAGCGTTCGCCTTATCAAAGTCGGTCAGGAAATGTCTGGTATCTGCTTCATCCATTAGCATATCAATGGGTAATTTGCTGCATTTTTTATAGTTCGAAAAGCGTTTAAAATTCTTGAAAATGTTTTTGTCGGCTTTAATCTCGCTGAATTTATGTTCCCAAAACGAACTATAATCTGACACGATTGAATTGTACGCCATGTTAGTCAACAACTTCATGGTGGTTTTAAGTGCGGCGGCGTGTTGACTGTTTCTATTTCGGAACCATCTACGGCGGGCCAGTTTCTTTTCACGAAGTAATTTTCTTGATCGGTTTGACAGCACGATTAATGAGTTTCGATATACTTTTACGCATGGTACGAATTTGGCGATTGATTCTTTGAAAGTCTTGTTCAAATATTCTATGACTACATCAATTTGATCATTTTCAATATTTCGTGAAAGCGGCAAATAAATTTCATCCAGTTTCGAATCCACGTACTCACTGATTTTCTTAAAATTAGCTTTGTTCCAATTGTAGCGCATTTGCATCTCGGCATAAGTTATTTTTTTGTTTACAATAATCGTGAGAGCTACTGCTCTATGGTCGGAATCAAAGTCATGAGTGGTAAGCTTGTTAGTGTTTGTATCGAAGTGTATCTGAATCGTGTCATCAACAAAGAATAAATCCAAGACGGACTCTGAGTTAGCCCGAACGCAAGTACTGCTTTCTGGCAAGAGTATTTTAATATTGTGTACATCAATCGAATCGCACAGCCAGTTGTATAATTTGTTACCTTCGGAGGTAGAGTCCTTGCAACCCCAAAATATGTGTTTACAATTAAAGTCTCCTGTTAAAACAAATGGTGCTCCATTAAACGAATTCACAATAGTCGATAACTCATTAGTGTCAATTGAAGTGCTGGGCTTCTTGTAGATAGACACAAAAACTATTTCTGTTACCTTATCAAACGTAACTTTGATTGCACTATACTCTATTGTAACTATTGAAGCGATATTTTGAAGATGAGTACTAATAAATTTCGATTTAATGAGTATACCAGTTCCTCCTCCATTGTCCGATACCCTATCATTTCTATAAAAGTTGTAGCTCGGAATTGCAAACTTGTTGGTGGCGTTTAACTTCGTTTCACATATCAGCATTATGTCTGGGTCATGATTTTTCACAAAATTGTGCAGCTCATGCTGTTTAGATTTACTTTTGAGAGAATTTGCATTCAACTCGAAACATTTGATTTTGTTTACGTTACTCATTTTTTGTTATTAATCAACTGGGGTGCGATTTTCATTAATAGTTCATTCATCAATGTTTGTTGGGCTGTCAGTACAAAGATCTGATATGAATCCATCAAACTGGTTTCTTTTTATAAAATAAATAAAAAACGTATAAAATTCTGCCGATTACACTAATCATAACCCTTAATTCAGTAATTTTCGTTTTAACTAAAAGGCATTCGCTATAAGAAATCGCTTCCAAAAAAGACGTATTTACAATACTTTTTGCAAAAAATCTATTATACTTTTTGAAGAAATTTCTTTTGATGGTAAAAAATTATATATTAAACTATGGATATCCTAGTAAATTATTTTTTTTTTTGCAGTGTGAGAGGTCGGGCTTCTTTTAAAAGTCACATTGAAAAGGTATTACAGCACTTTGTGGACACTCTGTAAAAGAAGAAGGTAAAATAAAAATTGAATATAATTCTTCTTCCTTTTTTTTCTTGACAATTACCCAATTATTTTGTTTTAATTGTTTCATCGTTTTATAAATATGTTTGTAGCTAATGTAGTTGACATTTTCCCAAAATTATTAATACAACAGTAAAAAAAGTAAACACAAAATTAAATGAACTATCTAGCAAACCAGCTATAAGAATAGAATTTAATTCAAATTTTGACTTTTTCTTGAACAGGGTTGTCTACTTTTAGGGAGAATTTTGAAGGGAAAAAAAGTCGTAAATGGATTTAATATTTTATTAATATGATTCTTTTAATATTTCAATTTAAGTCGCTTTTCTAAATGGATATAATATTTTATTAATATGGTTCTTGCAAAATTTTAATTTAAGTCTCTTTAAATAAGATGTATCTTTAGCTTTTGGCTTACTTGCTAAACTTGCTTAGATTGCAATTGAAATTCAACTTAACTACATATGTCTACAAGTTTGATTGTATGTGATAATGATTGTCTGTGTATTCTTCATAATGTTAAGCGTACTCATGATGTCTGCGTACGTTTAATTATTTTTGTTCACTTTTTAATGCTTTGTTTGCTGTATTTGTGTTTATGGCTATGGTAAGGTTTCTTTTATGGTAGAACGTGTTGACCTGACATATGTATGTTTACCTTTCCTTCTATTAAAGATTCATGTTTTCCAGCTTTAAATAGTTAAATTACTCCCACTTATACTTGGGTTTTTGGTCTATAAGGAATGAATATTTTAAGGTAATCGTATAATTTTTTTGAATTAAGAACACTTCAATTAAAGAAATAAATTTTTTGTAATGAAAAAAAAAATGTATATTGTGATATATGTTCAGTAGCTAAAATCTAAGCTAAAATGTTGTTTTTTGATTTTTTGGTATGAAAAACGTACGAATTTTTAACAACAGCTGCTTTTAAACTGTTTTTTGATTTATTTTGCGTTGATCCTTGAAATAATCAGCTATATCTGTTTATAACCTTGTGCGGTTTTTCCTAAATATGCTCTATAATATATTGTATAGCATACTATATTGCAGCAGGTAAACACATTTTGTGTTCGTATTTGTTATGTGTGACCAAATAAAAACATCTCAATTGAATTGACTAATTTAACTACCAACAACTGTGTGTTTTGCAGTCTTTCTCTCTTTTGGAAGTTCTGTTTGTCTACCTTATATACATAAGATCTCTTTCTAATTTTAAAAACAATAACAGTCACAAAGTGTGGGCAGCGTATAGCTGTGGGAATTTTCAACCTTATGTTTGTTTTGCAAAAAGCAATCCAATGACTTAAAGATATTTCTTCATTTTCCAAATGATGCCTGCCTTGATTTTATCAAAAACAAGTACTTTGATGAAAACAAACAAACAAATAGCTAGAAAAAAATATAAGCAAACAAAAACAATGAGGGCCAAAAAACGTTGTTATTATCCTCATTGAATGTTTTTAAGTAAATGCTTAGAATTTATGTGCTTCTTTGAATTTTAAAATACATTTTATTTATTTCTAAGTGTTTTTCTATTTAAACAAACTGGATTTCGTTAGATGTATTTATCAAGCCGAAACGAGTGAACTTACTTTATGTTTAAAAAAAGTGGTTTTTTTATTTTTCAAAAATTCTTTATAATTTTTAATTTATAAATTAATAAATTATTTGAAAATTTAAATCAATTGCTTGACTTTGCTGGCTGAAGGGGGAAAATTTATTTTTATTACAGTTACTCTGCAGTGTAGCTTACTAGTTAAAAACCAAGTAAATTTACTAGCTACTTACAAAAACCAGCACTAGTTTAGCTCAAATTCTTTTTACATTGCGACGCCAACTGGTATTTCTCCTGTGTGGATGTCATAAGAAAAGACAATTATAATATTATCAATATGATTTGAACTAGTATTTATACAAGTAATTTAGAATGTTTTTAACTGCAAATACTAGTATTATATTAACTAGGTATACTTATTTACATAAAATCCGATTATGAGTATTCATAAAAAAATTTCGAGAAAATACGTTTTCAATAAATAACCTTTTCCCCTCTTAGTTATCATCTGAAAAGGAACGAAATTTGATGTTGACAAAATTGTGATCCACGCTATAAGAAACATGACTAGGGCTAGGAATCGCATGCAAATGCATGTTTATACAGGGCATCTAAAAAAGCAAATGGTTAAGTTATCTTTACGAATCATAAAATTTCCTGAAATTTCATAAAGTTAGTGCATATTTTTGCATATTTTGCAATAAATGCATGGTTTTGCATATTTAGCAAAAAATTCCTATTTTTGCATATTTATTGCAGTATATTTTTGTATATTTTACAATAAATGCATGTGGTTTTGCATATTTTTGCTTTTTTTTTTTTTTGATTTGCAACCATTTAAATTTAGTGCGACATTTCAAGTTATTTTGAAAAGAGATAACTTAGAATTATTACTTTTTTGTTCACTTTACATTTTTGTGGATAATACTTATTTTTGAACCGATAACAAAATATTGTAACAAAAAATCTTAATTGCATATTTTACCTGTTTTAGTTAGAGTTTGAAGTGCATGATATATATGAATATTTTCGATTTCGCTGTTCTTGAAATGTTCCAAAAAAATTTCCAAAGCCAGTATTTTTTGCTTAAAGTTCTTAGTCTTATTGAAATGAAAATATGAAGGCATAAGAACAGTATTGTATTTTATAATAAATGGTTTTTATAATGCAATATATTTTAAGCGAATATATAGTTAACATTTAATTTTATCTGAAGAGGAAATGTAGCTATTTCCAAAACAGGCTGTCTTGTCTGCTGAGTGATTGACTTTATACAGAGTTGTTGTTGTTGCTAGTGTTGCTTTCTTTCATAAATTACTTCAACTAATACTCAAAATTATAGCATTGGTTTTATTTTTTAATTGATCGTTGACTTAGTAACAATATAAATACACAAATGATTACATTTTACATGCAATTATTTATTAAAGATTTGATTTTTAGCCTTATTCTTCTGATAAACATCTGTACATTCATTGACAAACAATTCTTTAATGTGGTGTTTTTTGGTCCATGGAGTTGAAAACATCCAAAATGTTTTCGCAAAATTATTTGAAGACATGAGTGGATGAAGGCGATATGTTGGATTTTTGGATTTTTGCTGTCCTATGCATAGATGAAGATGTAATGTTTATACAGACAATTGTACACCTTAAAACAACCATGTTTGTGGCTATTTCAGAAAATAATTTCTTTACAAAGTTTGTATTAGTACAGATTTTAGTACAAATGCGAAACTTTGAACTCAATTTTCTCGAAATTAGAATTTTGCGACATATCACCTTCATCCACTCATGTCTTCATTGTTGTGAATATTTTTTCAGATGTTGGCAGTATAGTAAAGTTCTGAGCTTTCGTTTACATTTTAGAATAGACATTTTTATAACTGTCAATAAATTTGCTTGTCAATCACCAAAATAATGCTATAAATATCAAAAATAAAAAATCATAACACAAACAATGCTTTTTATTTAAAACAGCTAGCTTAAAATAATAAGCAATAAAGAAGTATTATAGTGTTTATATTGGTTGTAATATTAAGTTAGATTTAATTTCGGAGAGCAAATCTCCAATTCTCCAATAAATAAAAATTCTTAATTCGGAATGATTGTTTTTTTTTTCATAAGCTCCAACAAATTGGGAATTCCAAAAAAAAGTGGTAAAAGTGGTAGAATCAAAACAAGTGGTAGATCTACCACAATTGTGACAAAGTGACTACACTGGCTGTAACAAGACAGAGTTAAAAATGGAATTGAATTTTTTTATTTGTTATGCGCTTATCTTAAGGATATAAGATTAAATTCTGTTTTTATATATATTGTTCTAAGCTTCGTTACGTGGTGCATAACCAGATACAAAAAATGCCCGTACAACAGAAATTCACGTGACATTTGCTACGGCCACCTTGCGTTGCGATACGTGAACACAATTGGGCCATAACAGCCAATCATATGGGCATTTCCGATAAAAGGTTTACCGTGACTGAAAAATTAAATGTTGCTCCAAAAAAAAAGAAGCTTCATACTATGCACAAAACAATAATTATATCCTACGAAGCTGTTTGCTCTTTTCAGCCTACGAACGACTTTGTGAATAATACAAATGTCCGTTTTTACATTGTACAAAGAAAAATTTGTATATTTTAAAACGCATTCGTTACATCTACAAAAGATACGAACAAATATACGAACGCTGCAGCCACCGCTTTGTATATTATCAAGCAATGTTCGTTCAGTTCACAAATTTATACATTATAGATTTTTACAAACTAGCATTTGTAGAATGTACAAAGTTACGAATTCAAAATTTTTTTCTTCATGCAACCAACACCACAAGCGTTTGTACTATGTACAAAACATTTGTATATTCTACGAATAGTCTCTGTTTGTATTTCTACAAAAACGTTATTTGTAATTTTATCCTAAATATTTTTTGGGTGTACTTAAAATTTTTTTAAGCCTCCATGACAGAGAAAAAATGTTTAAATTTATAATAGTTGAAAAATGTTGACAGAAGTTGAAAAATTTTAACGAAAGTTGAATTTTTATAAGTGCAATAAATACTCGTATAATACAAAGTTTGATACTATTTTTCAGTTTTCGATTGTAACGGTCCTGAATTACACTTCTTACGTTTTTCTAGTTCAATTAAATAAATAACCACCTTTCAGTTAGAACACTAGCTTCTGGCGAAGCAAAATACTCGTTTCATTTCTATGGTGCATTTCGACAAACAGTCGAACACCAATGAGTATTGAAATAAATAAAGAAGCCACTAGAACAGATGGCAACCATGGTAGAGCTGATGGAGGTGATCTATAAGTAGCCTACTGCTTTGAAATGTCATATGATTAGCAGCCATACATTTCAAAAGAATGAATTCCAAAATCTGCGAAGTCATATACTAATTTAAACAGTGAGTTGATCACAGATTAATCACTCAAAGACTACTGAAGAGGAAGGAATATGTAGTGATTTCCGAAACAGACTGTCTAGTCAGCTAAGTGATTGACTCTATACAGAGTTGTTGTTGCCTTTTTAAAAACTCACTTGATCTAAAGCTCGCAACTTAATTCATGAAATAAAAAAAACAATAAAATATTTGCACTTCATTTAAGGGAAAAATCTGTCACATAACGTGTGCCGTCACGTAACGTATCATATTATGGATTTTATAACAATATTTAAAAAAGATTTTTCAAATAAGCAGTTACAAATATGTAGCAAAATTATCCCAAATTATATTAAAAATAATTTCATAAAAAAACTCGTGCACACTTCGCAGACTTTTTTGTTTATATTGAAAAAACCACTGCTATTTTGTGCCACGTAGCGTATCATTTTTGGTGATTTCTATATAAGAGCCGAAATTTTGACATTTCTTAGCTGTTACAGCTGTATAGTGCGCTTAGTAAACTATTGAAAAATCAAAATAAGAAAACTAAGTTTAATTTTTCTTTGTTTTCCACTCATTGCTCATAGCTACGGAATTGCCCATATACACCCACACACACTCAGCATACGCAAAGCACCCAACAGCCAGGCATACGACAAGTACTGCTGGTGCGTGATGGTATAATTCCCACAATGTTTTCAACAGAGGGTAAATAAGAGTGCATAGTTTGGCACACTTAGACACGGCCCGAAAGCGTAGTGCTTTGTCCGTCCGCTACTTGGTGACAAGTAGAAGCAATTTACCGACGGTCTTCTGCTAGGCAGATCGTTACTAATACATTTAGTTTTAGTTTTTATTACTGTCGTATTTGTTGGGCTTGATACGTCGGCTTCGGTCGGTCAGAAATCCGAAGTAGTTTTAGTTTAGACTTTATACGTCGACTTCGGTCGGCCGGAAATCCAAAAAAGTTATTTGGGCTTATAAATATACACTAAAAATACCAGTACGATTCATGGTATATTGATTTAGTATTTTGGATTATATAAAAATACTAGGGTAGTTCACGCCATATTTACTGCTTTAACATTAAGATAACCAGGGAGATTCACGCCATATAAATTCATTACTATTGCTACAAATTATAAACCTAAAGATACAAGGGCGATTCACAACACATTAATGTACCCCTTTGTATACGAATAAAGTCATACTCGGGCGATTTGCGCCACATAAACGCAAAGATCTGTATTTACTTATAGCAGCGTAGTTGGGCCTTGTTCAAGCCATTCTCACCGAACTTCTCCGAGTCATCGTCTTTCACCGAACATCTCTGAAATTCTCCGAGTCACAACAACCGCATTTGTTCTATTTTTGTATATTTCTAATATTGTGTATTGTATGAAGAAAGACTTACTTATAAGATTGTACACTAAGAGAAAATATATCTAAAACTTCAATACTCTGTACACTGATAAAATTCACATCGTTATGAACAAAACAACGATTATAATCGAAGTATCAAAATCAACCAAGTATTTTCTTTTATTGACGAAAGTTCGAAGATCTTTCGTCTAATCCTGGAGCGGCTGAGCACACCTCAGCCTTAGACGAAAATCCTCTTATAATTTCAATTAAATAAATCGTATAATTTTGTGTAAGACGGAAACCATTTTTTAGAGTGTACTTTGAGTGCTTATTTTACACTATAACACATGTCTTAATATACTCTCCAAAATCACACTTTGAAATATATGGAACCATTTATTATTGGCCCAATGAGCTAAATAACCATTTATTTGTTGCATAAAATTGATCCTGTATCCTCAAAGATAATTTGCTATAAAAGTAATGTGAAAATTTTACAGTAGCGACAACTTTAAATAAAAACATAAAAAAAACAATAACGAGCTCAGCAGTTCATGAAATAAACACAAATAATCAGACAAACATTTATTGCTCATGTAATATATTTCAAAGTAAGGCAGAGGCAGTGTCTTTTTTTTAGAAACAAGCAAAACATCCTTTGTAAATTGTCAGCAGTCTGTCAACTTATGTGGAAGCAAATAAGCAATTTTCTTGTTTTTGTTTGTTTTGGTTTTGTTTTTATATTTTTATTTTTTGTTGTATTAAATATGCACAAATCCTTGTACAGAGCCTTCAACTTGGAATGCTTGTAAACAATACCAGCAAGCAGCTCAGACATTATAACAATATCTCAATTGCTTAGTCAAGCCCGGCTAATGGGTATACGTCTTGTGCTACTCTATTCTTGTGGCTGTTCGACGCTGTACCTATGTATATGCGCCATCATCTTTGAAGGCAACAAAATAAGACTTTGTTTGTTTGTGCTAGCATTGTCTTCGGGTCCTTTACTCGTTGTGTCAGAAAGCGTGCGTGTGTGTGTGTGTGTGTGTGTTTTTGAGCTGTTGCTAGCCCACAATGTGTGTGAGTGATAAACAATTTAGGCAGAATTTATTGCACAACATTTAGTTTCACATTTCGTATAATTTACGATCCAGCATGCAGGTATGTTAAATGTCCCTTGACGTCAACAACAACAACAACAACAACAACAACAATAGTAATGGCAACACCAAGAAAACAGCAAAAATATTAATAGCAAACAACAACAACAACAATATCATAAAACAATTGCTACCTTCACTAGACAAATTGATGCAACTGCCTTAAAGGACATTTAAATTTTATTATATAGCATATTTTTTTATGTTTTGTTTTCTGTGCACTCTTTCGAACAAATGAACCAATTGAAATTTTATTGTTACAACGACATACAACAAAACACATTCAATAAATGTAAAAAGGGTCCTTGTGCGGCAACTTAATTTTAATAGATGTTGTTACAAAGTGTTGCTACTAAGAACAATAAATTGATGTAGGCAAACAAAAAAGGACACTTTTTTACTTTGATAATAAAAACAAAGAGACGCAAAAACAATAGCAAATAAACATAAGAACAACAAACATATTGTAAAGTGCATTGAAGCAGTACCTGCCAAAGGCTTTTGCTATTTTTCACACATACACAAGCAGCCTCTGTACCATCCACCCACTGATCACCTACACCAACGCCACCTACTCACTTTCAACAGTTTCACTTTGTTGTGATAAGAAATTGGCTTACATCCAATACTATTCACAAAGATTTGATAGGCGATGTGAAAAGAAAAAATAATGGCATACTCAAGACGACCCCTATCAGCCCGGTTCACTCATCGATAACCATTTCAGCAGAACACAAAAGACAAAAAAAAACCTCAAAGAATAAAAAGGTAGCTACTACGTTTAATTTACTACCTCGCACGAATAACACTAAATTACGTAATAAATATAAGTAAAAATTATTCACCCCTGTAGACAAGACCATCCCCAACATGCTGTTATGGCATTGCAAGGGCGTGTACCAAAATAGACTGGCAGAGTGGCCTGTGTTCCAAAAATGATGTCGCCAAACGCCAAAGCAAGCTTGTCGTACATATCATGAATTATGGCTTATACGAAAACAGTTTAATATAAGAAAAAATACGCCAGCGTTAAAAGTAATAAAACAAAAACAACACCATACTAATAAACCATAAATTTTGAAGTGTGCCATTTTAACCATTTTCTTAAAACCTTATTGCAGCAGATACCAAAGCGAGCGTTTTTGGGCAAGCGAAGCGATGCTCGATGTTTTTTAAGGCTATTCTGGCTACCGCACAGTGATTTTCTTCATGCAAGCAATGGAAAAATAAAATAACTATGTGTAACTCAATACGGTTGTTATATAGATGATATTAAATCAGTGCTATTCTATTCTATTACAATTACTTGAAGTTAGTATGGAAGCAGATCTATTAAAGCAAATGTAAAATACATTTTCGCCTTTTGAAAATTTTACTCAATAAGATTTTCTACACCTTTGCATAAACGCAGCACTCACTAAAAGCCTATTGCATTTACTTACGAGGGTGGTTTAAAAAGTTTCCGGAAAACATAGAAATACAAGAAATTTTTTTGTTTGCTTATATTTTTCAATATAAATGTCTTGAGGCTTTTACACATTTGTAAGAGATGCTTCTAATTCTTAAACCTTATTTAAATCTAAATAAAGAATGGCATTTAGGTCTAAAAAATAGTTGCTCACGACTGATACGCAACGAGATCATGTCGTTTGGAGAAAATTTCTTACCTCGAGTTACACTTTCAACATTAAAAATATATAAAAATCACTGGCTAGATCTAGTAAATAAGGTGAATACTAGGTAAATACTAGTAAAGTATAAACCGGTATTGAAACAGCACTTTTGTTCAAATGGTGAGTTTTTCGGAGGTTACAGCTTTAAAATTGTCATTAAATTTTTTTTCCCAGTAATTTACTAGCAATGCGATCTTAGTATAAAAAAAAACAGTTGCATTAATTTTTTCGGCAGAGTGCACCATTTTGGCATTTTTTGGAGCAGGTGCACCGCTCTCAGGGAAGTGTTTGTCTATTGACTATTGTTCTGTCTCAGGAGTATAGTGGTGGACATAAGTTTTATCCACAGTGATGAAACTGATAAAAAGTACATCTCATTTCGCTAAAACTGTTTCAACAGAGCCTTGCAAATGTAGATACGAATGGGTTTGTTGTCTAAATTCACTGTCGAAACGTGGGGAGAGCTTTGACATGCCAACATATTTAGTCAATATTTTCCAAATTTCTCTCTACGATTGGTACTAATCTTAGCAAGCATTGACCTTCATTCATCATGTTGTAATGTAATATTGCAATCGATTGTTGCTGTTTTTGTCCGTTTCGAAAAATTTTTCCCAACAAAGCTGTTACGACGACGCTTTAACTCATTAACCTACGTTTTTACAGTGTAATATGATGATCCCTGTAAATTTCGATATATTTAGATATAATATGTTAGACCGTATTGTGTTTTAAATTCAAAACTCTATCAGAACGCAATACTACACAATGTGTAGTACACATGGTACATTTTGGAAAGATAACCGAATTTGATTGATTTGAAAACTGTCAAAACTGCTAATGATGTAAAAAAACCTTGTACTTTTAGGACTTTACAGGACTTATGAACATTAGAGTGGACCTAATTTATGTGGGGAAAATTTATAGGCACTACATGGAGCAGGACTGGGGCTCAAACTGTTCTATTTGATCAAAAAATTTTACCAACATCGGAATACTTATAAACCCTAGCTCACACGACTTAAGGTTTGCGCAAGTATATGAAAAAAAAAAATTTTTTTTTTAATTATTTTCATTAGCAACTCCTATTGGAGTAAAACAACAATTAAGATTTTTTTTGCTTTTTTCCAAAAATTTTTCTATTCAATTAGGGTATTTTATAAAAATTTCTTGAATTTGAGGGTAATAATTAAAGAATCTCAGATTTTTGGGGAACCAGAGAAACAAAATTTACAAAATTCTCAAAACACCAATAATGTAAGCGATGAACGGAAGCTAAGATATGACGAGCTATCCCAAGGGTTATATAATAGGTAGTGTAAGTAGATAAAATTCTCTCATGTTGTTTACGAACAAAAGCAAAGCAACTAACAAGGGTTGGCAATAACTTGTCAATAAATAGAATTATGTTGTGAATTTTTGTGTTTTAAATTGATTTATTTAAATTTATTTTAGCAACTTTATTGTTAAAAACTTTAGAAGCTCTTGCTAATCCGTTTTTCTTGGCCAAACGCACAATGCAATTAGAGGATTCAACCATGTATCTGATTTTGCCGCAGATGACATAGGTCTTGGAACCAAAGGTCATGCGGCCGGTTTCTGCATCAACATCGACGATGCTCAATTGCACAGAGGAGTGGTTCTTGGCATGGATGATTCTGTTGGATGCAGAGCAGTTTCAAGGGCAGTACAAATCAACAGACTCTCCGGCGTCGTTTTCCATGTTTTTAGATTTTTTGTAGAATTTTAAAAAGTTTATATGACAATCGGCAATGGAGTCGAAAAAGAAAAGCCATTAAAATACTTGCGAACAGTTTAAAATATCTCGCAACAGTTATTTAATGATATTTTCACAAAAAATACTAAAAAACATTCAGCACGCACAATAAAGAAAACTATTTAATTTTTAGAACACATTTGACAGATTTCTATCAAATTTTATTTATTGTCTTTTACGCTCTTCTTATGTTTGACAGCTACAGTACCCACCTCTCTGTGACAACTCTACCATGTTGAATATACTTTGGAGCCATCCAAAGAATTCTCTATCAAATCGGAAGCAGCGTACAAGCTGTGCACTAACCTTATCGGAGAGAAAATTGTACTAGAGCCAAAAAAAATTTTCACTTTGTTAACATGAAGCGAAAATCCATCGGCTTTCTTCTATGTTTAAAAGTATTGCCAATTCTTCCAACCTTCATGAAATCAGTAACTTATATGCAGACTATTTTAAGGAGGTTTTCTGTGTCTTTACAAGAAATCCTTACAATCCGCTCTCTTTTTAGGAGTACACCCCTATAATAAATCATATCCAACTAACGTGTGATGAGATATCCAAAGCAATTAAAGAACTTGATCCAAATAAAGGACACGACCCAGACCTGTTACCCCACGCTTACTAGTCCGATGTTTAGACACACTAATCATGCCTTTATATATAATATTTATCAAATCTCTGCTCCAAGGTGCTTTTCCATCATATTGGAAGATATCACACCTCACACTCACACCTCACACCAATATATAAATATGGCGATTTGCCATATTATCGGCTATTCCAAAATTGTTCGAAAAAATTATATGCGCAAAACTAACATCTATTATAAATATTCTACTCAATGAACAGCAACACAGTTTCCGTAAAGGTAGAACAACCACAACAAATCTCATGACTATGAATGATCTCAGATGTTTTAAGTAAAATGGAAAAAGGACATCAAGTGGAGGCAATATACACTGACTTTAGCAAAGTTTTTGATCGTATCGATCATGATGTCTTGGCAAAAAAATTGAAAAAGTTTGGTATCTTAAGATCTTTGCTCAATTGGCTGAAGCCCTATCTCCATGACAGGTCCCAATTTGTAAAATTTCAAGGTAAAATCTAAACATATTTTAGTTACATCCGGCGTACCACAAGGTAGTTACCTTGCTCCATTTCTCTTTAATATTTGTATCAAAGACCTATCTGATATATCTCTATCTCGTGTATCAGACAGCCTAAAAATGTACCATGTTATTAAATATGAAATAGATGTAATTTACTCACAGTCGAAACTGTCATCTCTTGAGCATTGGTGCAATCAAAATAAACTTTATCTAAATGATAAGAAATGCTGCTTACTAACCTTCTCCCGTAAAAATGTAGTAACAAATGACTGTTACTTCCTCAATAGCATCGAACTTGAAAGAGTCAAGCATATTGTTGATCTTGGCGTAGTCTTGGAAAATAATTTTCGATTCAACTTACATTATGATAAAATAGTATCTAGGGCGAGCAAACAACTTGGTTTTATAAAACGTCGTGCAAAAGAGTTCAAAAATGATGAATTTAGAGAATTCAATAATATCAGCGAGTCCTATTCACTCCTATGTTTTAATTCAGTTTTAAGAAAAATTTTTCCAAGTCCCTATTTTCGTTCTTATACCTTTCTTCATGCAATTAGGCTCTCAACTCCTTAAGCTAAGCTTAATTTAAGTTTATTTAAGTTAACTTTGCTATTGTTAGTAACTAAGTAATTAATTCGCTTGTATATAAATCTAAATATACAATCTATAACTAGCCATGATCTCTCCAAACTAGGGATGTGCAAGTCGAAAATCGACTTTTGCTTGGCAATTTTCGACTTTTGGCAATCGAATTTCTGATATTGAAAAAAGTCGACTTTAACTTTCGACTTTTACTCTCAACTTTTTTCATTTTATGCGAAACAAAAACCTTAACGCTTATCCGAGAATTGTCTTCTCTAAACTAGTAAATAAAATAGCTGTTTAACAACAAATAAAGCTGCGTTGGCAACTCTTGATTCGATAAATATAAAATAGTGGTCGGCTAAATTAAAAAAAAGAGACTGTAAGTTCAAGTGTGACAAAGCAATTGCGTATCATCTGATTACGTTACACGCAAAACAAAATATTTTAATGAAATTGTCACTATTTGAAAAGCAGGTGACAATTTTTATCAAAATTTATTACTTTTGAGCTTCAAATTTTGTTTGGGAAAAAAAACATTACAACAAATACATAGAAATATCAGGAATACTGGGTAACAATTATTACTTTGCCAGAATAGGGCTGTTAATACAAATTTATATGCACTATATTCAAACGGATTCATTTTTTATTATAGAAAACAGAATAATGTTCTGCTTTAAGTCAAACTTGCAAGAATTTAAAGCAAGTGCTTGCCATTGAAATCACAAAAAAAAATTACAATATTGAATTGGTAAAACTATACGCTTCTTTAACAATTCTAGATCCTAGGTTCAAAAAATGTCCGTGAGTATTCTCGAGCAATCTCTCAACTTGGTAAGCAACAGTACATAAATAATTTCTGAAAAATTACCCCCCCCCATCACTCCATTTAGTTGATCTTGTTAATGCCGAGATGAGATAAGCAAGAATTTCAAATGAAGAAGTTGTGGTAGCAGCATAGACATCTAAAAATCAAGAATCCGATAACAGTGACATTTTATGTTTTTTGGATGAGGTGGTTAAAACAAACATGGACTCTACAACTGATTAAGTTGAAGGGGTGCCCACTCAGCAGCGTCTTTATCCGGCTGGCCCAGCTGTTGATCGAAAACTTAATAAAAGTCTGAATTTCCTTTTGTTTGGGCCGTTGCAAGGAAATATTTATCAATTGTTTCAGCTTCGGTGCCATCCGAAAGGTTATTTTCTCATGCTGGTCTCATAGCGAACCAATTGCGAAACAAGCTTTCGCCAGAACATCTTAACATGTTGGTTTTTCTAAGTTCAGTTGGTGAAGACAGGTTCCCTTAATTGTGCATTCACTTGTGCACAAATATATCGAACCCTAACCGCCAAATCAACGTAAGCGCCACTCTTTCGAAAATAATTTTTAAATGGCAAACGAAATACATATTATTAGTTGCCACCTAATAATATGTATTTTTAAGAATTTTAAACATAGTTTAACAGTGTTAAGGGTAGCTAATTTCGAATCTGAAGTCAGAATTTTTTAACTAAATATGGTTAATAGGGTTGCCACATTAAATTTTATTTGTTTGAAGTCGGCGCTAGCGCGAACTCTAAGTAAAAACGGGTAGCTTGCATACATCCGAATCTGTTGTCAGAATTTAAATATTATGCAATTTTTTTTAATAGGGTGGCCACCTATTAGTCATATTGAATTTTAAAAATCTGACTTCAAATTCGAAATCAGCGACCCCTAACACTGTTAAACTATGTTTGAAAATCCTAAAAATACCTAATATAAGGTGGCAAACCTATTAATACAAAATTACATTATTTTGAAATTTTGACAAAGGATTCGGATTAAGCTACCCATTTTTACCTAGTGTTCGCACCAGCACCGAATTTGTAAAAATAAAAAAATTAAGGTGGTAGCCCTGTTAAGCATATTGAATTTTAAAATTCTGAATTCAGATTCGAAATCAGCGATCCCCTAACACTGTCAAATAATGGTTAAAATTCTTACAAATATATATTATTAGGTGGAAACCCTTAATATTAATTCATTCTATACTTATTTGATTCCCTTTGTTTTGAATCAATTACATATGAGTACTACTTTGGAAACTACTTATACTCATTCATACTCATTTTTGAGTAAGTGTCTCATTGATTCAAAAATGTGATTCTTTGCATATCTCTAATGTAAATAGATACAAAAAACGAAATTGTACTTTAATCTAAAAAATCGATTTTCTATGTTAAGCCGGAAACTTTTTGATCGACCCTTGCACAATATGCTTTCAATTCAACGTAAATGCTGTCACTTAAAATTTTCTTAAATTTACCTATAAAATTTATTTTACAGCATAAATATTTTAAAAATAGGAAAAACAGAAAAAATCATGCGAAACTTTTTCGCAGATTTGATATTTTTATAAAATTTATTTTTTTAAAGTTTTTTCCTAAAAGACCTCTATATTTATTATGTTGACTTTATATGATTTAAACACAAATTCTTAATGTTTGATAGTTTAAATCATACTTATACAAATTCTAGTTGTTTGATAGTTTAAAATCGTTTATTGAGCTTAAGGTCAAAGTTAGAACAATTAATTGTACTAACGAATCTTTCCAAAGAAACAACAACAACAACAACAAATTTTTTTCAATATGAAAAGGTAAAAATCACTAGCTGATCTTATTGCACAATTTCTGCCCGGCTAAAGGCGTCATCAGAAATCTTTGTGATACCCGTGCAAGCGCGCACTAACGCACTGCACCACCAGGGCGATGAGATTTGGAGTGTCAATTTCTCAGTTTTTCTCAAGTTCATAATTTCACATTTGTTGTTGTATTTCTGTTTTACTTTAGTCTCTATGCTTATGTTATTATATGTAGTCCAACAGCCTGCTGGAAGTCTGCACTAACAAAGCAAGTTGTTTTTAGAATTTTGCTGATTTTGTTTTCAGCTGTTTCCGTTTGGTCGAGCTCTACCATTTGATTAAAATTTTTTCCTAAATGACCTCTATATTTATTATGTTTACTTGTATTGTTATGTTGACTCAAGTATGATTTAAACTATCAAACATTTAGAATTTGTATTTAAATCATATAAAGTCAACATAATTTATTTTTATATTTATAGTACATTAAATTTAAGAAGAATCATTTGCCTTTATCTATGTTTTATTCAAAGTAATTTATTCATAGTAAAAAGCAAACATTTAAATTAAAAAATATTTTTGTTTAGATGTTTATATGACCATATCTCATAAACCCATAGAGTTTTCACCCTAATTTTCATATTGTTTAAAATGTAATTTTGAAAGCTTTTAAAAAAATTTTAAGGTAGTTCTTGGAACCCCTTCTTCGAAATCAATTACCTTACCGCAAGGGATGGAAACCGCAACCACTAAAATTTCCCAAATCTATTTTTGAATTAAAGACCGTTCAATTATCTCTCCAGCGCACAGATAAGCCGAATCGGAAAACTGGCCAAAAATCAAGTGTTCCAAATGAAACAAAAATTGGAGCCATCATGATTTAGACATATTGAAGTACACATGTACAAATTTTTTAAGTGTTTTCAGATATTGTTTTTTGAATAGCATGTGGTAACACTAAATAGTGTTGCAGCGCTACAAGTATATTCCAATCAATAAAAATACCCTTATTATTAACATATAACCTATGTTAATTTTGTATTATTCTTTTTATTTACTTTAAAGAAATCAATAGAGGCAATACTGAAATGCCAATAAATTAAAAATCAAGCTCAATATTTTTAAATAAAGCTGTATATAGGGATGAAAGTTGGATTTTTTAAATACTTTTGGATCTGCCTGCTACCTATTCAAGATTTCAAAGAATTCCTTTGCCCATTGTGAAGTTTTGCTTGGTATTTGAAAGTTAATTATGTGAACATTAAAAAAATAACACTTTTTACCAACAATTTAATATAATTGAATTGAAACGAATAAATAATTTTTATATTTGACATCAAATTCGATATCAGTGACCCCAAACCTTGTACAAATCGGGTAATATTTTTAATTTTTCGCCGCCATATTTGCTCCGCCATTTTTTTTTTTTTTTTACATCAAATTCGGTTGCTGATGCAACCCCAAAAACCCCCTCGCACCAAATTTTGTACAAATCGGGTAATATCTTAAATTGGCCACCATATTGGATCCGTCATTTCGTGTTTTTTATTTTTGACATAACATTCGACATCAGCAGCCCCAACAAACCCCTTTACACTAAGTTTCATACTCAAACGGTAATATATTGAGTTGTGGCCAGTTTTTCGAGTCACCTGGCTCACAGTACAGCGGTAGATCAAACTTAAAAATCGGACTTAGATGCTGAACTGACCATATCTCATTAACCCAAGAAGTCGCTACCCTCATTTTTATATTGTTTAAAAGGTAATTTTGCCAGCTTAAAGAAAAATTATCTCCATTTTTAATGATGTTCCTCGCACCCTTGAATCGAAGTAACGCAAGGGATGGAACTCCTAACTACCAAAAATTTACCAAAATTTTTTCTGGATTAAAGTCCGATTAATTACCTTTAAAATCGTAGTTCAAACTTAACATTCGGTTAATAAATATTTGAGATATTTGCCGATTTTTGTCAATTGGTGTATCCTGTAACGCCAATTTTTATTTTCCTCCAAATAAGGTTTTTTACTTTTGTCAGTGATGCTCCACGCATAAAATCAACTAATTTGGAGATGGTCATTCCGTAAATTTTATTTTCCCGGTACATTTAAAATGGATTTGCTGAATAATTACATTTTTTTCAAGTATGAAGAAATTCTAAAGTTTGTGTTGAGTCATTTTTTATGGAAGGTGGGCCTAGTTCATATTTTTGATTTGACTTTGCTTTTCCTTAAAATACAATAATTCTTTCGCATGTAACTGCTCATATGTGTGTATATATCACTCGTTTTCTTCAATAACATTATCAAAAATATTAATGATAGTTCAAAAAACATAAAAATTTAGCTAATTATGCAGAAACGTATATATTATTTTTCATGTATATCATATTATCCGCATGAGATTCAATTTTGTAATTACATCACCTTAATCAATTTTTATTTTATTTACATAAAAAATGGGTATACCTGAAATTATTTTTGCGGTACCGTTGTATGTAGATCCAACTATTTCAGAACTTATTTTATACTTTCTATTTTAGCGATAATTTGATAGATAAGAACCATTTTTCTACATGTTTTTCTACTTTTCATTTTTCTACTGAAATATCAGTTTTTTTTTTTTGAGTTGTTACGTTATTGCAGAAAACGAGCGATATAATCTGAAGTGAATATTTTTGCTTTCATAGAATTTAGATGACTTTATATTCATTAGTAGGAGTGGTTTTTATTTGGTTTTAGTAAATTAAAAATTAAATAGCGAATCTAAGATGCTATTAAATATCTTAAGTCAATAGCCTCCATTTTCCTGGAATTTATAATGATTTTATTACTTGAAGCACATCATCCCTTTTACAAAATAGACTATTTTTCATCTGTGTTTACTTCTTATGAAAGCAGCGTATAAATGGATTAAGGCTTGAATATAAAACAAAAAGGCAATAGTATTATTTAATGAACGTTTATCTATTTTGATGAAATCATTTTGTATGGAAGGTAAGTTTTGTTTGTATTAGATCTTGCGTAATTTCAAACAAGAGTAACTACACATCAAACATTATGTTCAAGGAACTTAAACAATTTTTTTCGAATTTTAAGAGATTTTGTTCTTTTTAAAATAAGAGGTGGCGTAATATTTATTTAACGGTGCTTTTTATTTTGAAAAACTATTTTTTTAGTGACAAATGCATTAAGTATCGAGACAAAATTTCTGTTTGTATGGAATTTATATACGTTTTTTAAAATTTTTAGTCCTTTTTGACATATCCTTTTTAGTCCTTGTTTTAAATATTAGTGGCGTATATCAAACTCTTTGTGAGTGCATCAAAATATGAAATCACCATATTTTCAACAAAAATGTAACAAAATTTGTTTCGTATATGGGTCATTCTTTTACAAACCAAACACCATTCTGACCGCCACATTTTTGATTAGCATGAAATTTTTTTTTACAGTTTCTATATTGAAAAAAAGAGACACGTGTTAAGGGATTTTTTTTTTTTGAAAAAAGTTTGAGATTTTCGTAATTTTTGCCTTGGAGACTAATTTTCAAAAATTCATAACTTCGGTTCTATTTAAGCTAGATAACTTTTTTGTTTCATTTTAATGATAAAAAAGTGAATTTTTAAAAAAAAATAGCTTCAAAAAAATTTATGAAAAATTTCATATTGTTATACGCAATTTAAATTTTTAAATGAATTTTAACCAATCTTATTAGTGGTGGGTGTTTTAAACATAACCACTGTATTCTACGTCAAATTTTACATAGAAAACGATATTTTATTGATAGAGAAATGATTATTACTATTGCAAGCAAATTAAATAAACTCCCGCGGTTCCTGACGTCGGCGCGCCAGTTGCAAAGTTCACCTCATATTCTCGCCTCATATTGTTCTTCACTATATTCTAATATAATATTCTTTATATCATCAACAAAATGAAACAAAAAAGTTGTCTCTAGCTTAAACAGAATCGCAGTAATGAATTTTTTTAAAATTAGTCTCCAAGGCAAAAATCACGAAAATCTCAAACTTTTAACGCCCTCTATTTAAAAAAAAAAATCCTCCAACACGTGTCTTTTTTTTCAATATAGAACCCGTAATAAAAAACTCATGCAAATCTAAAATGGGTCGGTCATTTTTTGTTCAAATCTGTACGGTTTGTAAAAAAATGACCCATATGCAACAAAAATTGCGGTTACTACAAAAATTGACGAAAAAAAAACATTTTAAAATGTAGGGAAAAACCGCTTTTGGAAAGATTGTTTTTGAAAATATAGGGTGGCAACCATCATAAAGTCATATCACCACAATTCACTCCTACGATTATTTTTACGCTAGCAAAGATATCGAAATAATTAGTCAAAAAACAACACTTTGACTTTGAAAGTCACGTCCTTCAGATTTTTATATATTTCATTTAAAATATCCTCCTTTATAACCACTCAGATACTTGCATTACTTTAAAAAACAACAATTAGTTTTTCTTCATTAATAAATGTTTAAAAAAATTTTAATTTTTTTCATTTGGTCAAAATATTAAATTTTTTTATATAAAATGTGAACTAATAATTTTTGAAAATCAAACTGCAAACGCTCAATTGCTTTTAATTACATTTTGCCTAAAAAAAAACAAACCCTAGGAGTTCTAGCATATTTCAAATTTAGTTAAGTCCCTTAAGTTTTTTTCACTTATTCATGCTATCAAATCTCGATCAAATCCAATTTAAATGGTTTTTAAATTGTAATTGTTATATTATATCTATTTCTGTGTATGAAACAACTGTCTCACTGTGCGTTGATAGAATACACATTATTACATAGTGAATGAAATAATGCATGAAGGGTGTAAAAAAAGAACATTTTGCTTATTTCGCACAAATTTTATGTTTAAAGACGTTTTGGCTCCGTCGCCGCTAGTATTTTTTAACGATAGATTCGAAATATTTCACCAGTTTAACGAGATCAATTTTAAGATAATCTTAGGTTAGTGCCCTGGTTATAGGTTGTAAAACTTACAAATGGTTATTTAGAAGCCAAAAATTACAACTTTTCTCACACACATAACTTTTTTACAGGGTATAAAAATTCAGCATTCATTTTTGCAAATTCTGTCTGAGTGTGTATAAAAATAGCAAAATAGAACGATTTAAAATTGAAAGTTTAGTTTTATAGAAAAACGCATAAAGTTGAATTAGTTCAAGTTATGGTTAAGTTATAGTTTTTAGATTCTATTCTGATGCAAGGAAATTTAATCTGAGCAACATGAGAGTTTGAGAACTATAACTGCAGTTAAACCAAATCAAAAAATATTCATTAAATAAAGTTTTAATCCTTCTTGTAAAAACTAAACAATTTAACTCATTTTGCTCTTTAAGACAATATAAAGGATATATATCCTATTTTAAACAGCAACAACCCAGTACAGAGCTCTAATTACAATGTATCTTATATAAAAAATATCAACCAAAAAATAGAATTTCAAATAAAATCAGTCATTGATAAATGAAATCAGTGAGCCGCAAAATATCAAACCTAACAAATAGGAATAATAAACAAAATACTGCAGAAACGATAGTCTTTTTAATTTGACAATTATACAGAAATTAAAGGTAAGAGCAAATAATTAATTAATTTTGTTAATTAGTTTTTAATTCACCCAAGCAAAAGGACAACCAAAAAAAAGGAACAATGACAAAAAAAATATACAAAATTTGTATATATTCCCTGCAGTGTAACCAACTTGTTAAAAACCAGTCTGCATACTAGTTGAAAACTGAGCAGTACTAGTTCAAGATCGTCTTTTTTTCATATACCTAACTAGTATTTTTAACATGGCGATGTCATAGGAAATATCAAATGTCTTATTCTGAACAGATGAAAGCTAGTTTATAGTATATATAATTATAATTAGTTATATTCAAGTTGTCAACAATAAATAGTTGTCAACAAATAATATATTGCCAAATTTTAACTAGTTTCTAGTTTAACCTTTCCTGAGTGGTAGGCAAATAGTCATGATTTAATTAGTTTACAACTACTTATAACAAACCAATGATTCAACCAGTTCTTTATTCTGCAATTTATCTTCTGAATTTGGAGCTTCTACTAAAGCGATTATTGCAAAAATTGCAAATAAAATTTACATAGTGTTTTACTATTTCATATAAAAATAAATTTTTTAAAGATTATAAAGCACAGTTGATTTTAACAATATTTAATATAGTTTAATAATAGTGTAATATAGTTTGATTTTGGCTAGTTTTACAACTGGTTTATTGTGACATGAAATAAACTAGTTGAATTTAAACTATTTTCGCAACTAGTAAATCGTAACAAAATATAAACTAGTTTGTTTTAACTAGTATAAAGACTAAAAACTCTTACTGCTGATTAGTTTTACACTGCAGGGTTACAACTGTTGTGTTCAAATTTGATTGAGAAACTTTGCAATTACATTACACTATGCGCTAAAATCAGAAAAAAGGTCTATACACGGCATCCCACTATACTTTTATTATAGATTTAGGGTCTCTGAAGACGAAAATGGCAAAAAAAAAATCCTTTCTATGTATAGGTTTCTTTTTTTTCGAATTTTTCCAAAATAGTTACATATATTTGAACATATCTTGGATACTATTTATCCAATTTTTTAAAATAAAGCCTAAGAAAATATCTCACATGTTTGTTCAACAAAATTTTTTCATTTGGATGAGTAGTTTTAGCGCTATCAAAATAAATATTTTAAAAATTATTTTTTCACTTAAAAATGCAAGTCAAATATTCATAAAAAAAATCTATAACTGCAAAAAGTGGGAAATTATTTCCTCTAATCTTAAAGATACATTTCTAATAGATAAAATAAGCTATCGCTAAAAGAAACTCCTGCCAAGATTAGAGCAGGAGATGCATTTGTGTAAAGGTTTTAAAGTTTGTTTTTTAACTGCTTTTTACATTTTTGATTTAATATTACTTTGAATAAATTTTTTTTTTAAAGAGATGGTCTTTTGTTCAATGGTCTTAAAAATAGTTCTTAGTTCTCTTTTGCCTTCTATAGTTCTCCGGATTTGTTTCTCTTATAAGAAACCAAATGCAATCCTCCATATATTCTTATTCCAGATTTTTTGATGGCGTTGCTCTATGTTTTTCATTTGCTGATGAAAACGTTCTCCGTGCTCATCACTTACTTAGCCAAGATTTGAGGGAAAAAATCCAATTGTGACTGCAGAAAATGAAGTTTTAATGATATGTTTGCACCTGATGAAAAAAAAAACCATTTTTTTATATTTTTTTATATTTTTAGTTTTTGCATAATTTATAAGCATGTGACGAATAATTTCTGAGTATCCCGAAAAGCCAGAAACAACCAATAGAAACGAATTCCAGGCAGATTTTCCTTCAGAAGATCAGAACGCTTGGAATTCTTCACTACAGAGCAATTTTTTGATTTGTGGGCCATCGAATAGACCTTCCGTAATTTTCTCCAATGACAGTTTTGGAAAAAATGTTTTTAAGAAAATTAACGTTTCTCCTTTAATCTTTAGAGTTTTGATAAAGTTATTAGTCCTAATTTGATATGCAAAGCTGGCAAAATTATGTTTTCTATTTGAACCAGAGCAACTTATTTGACGATGTGTCTTCCAACTTGCATGTCCTCTCTTTTTGGTCAGGACTTTTTGGCAAAATGCTCGACACGAGCACGTCTGTTAAAAAGGTTAAAATTTTGTGTAACCACCTTGCAATCCACTCAAAATGGCAACCTCTTTCATATCGGAACAAACTTTCTACTCATGCTCTTTATACTTAATTGGGCTGTTTGCAATCCGGTGCAAATGGTCTTGCATCATAGCATTTACAAAATGGTAGAGTATATTTTTACTCTGCAGAAACAAAATATACATGGATGCATTTCCTAAACAATTGAAAATATGCAACACTATACCATTTACCATACCTGTGCAGTACTAAATTGCAAACTGACAGCTGATAATGAAAAAAAGTAAAGGCGAAAAAATTTCATAAGGAAGATAAGGAAGTAAAAAACGAATTCA
Source organism: Dichetophora obliterata (assembly GCA_963920525.1). Taxonomy (NCBI): domain Eukaryota; kingdom Metazoa; phylum Arthropoda; class Insecta; order Diptera; family Sciomyzidae; genus Dichetophora; species Dichetophora obliterata. The sequence goes on along the minus strand of OY986438.1, from coordinate 132,659,507 downwards.
TTTAGCCTTAAAGGTTTTGTTCGACATAATATTTATGTAAGCAAAAATTCCAGTAGAAAATAATTTTGCTTTGCATCAATCAGCTGTGAATTCCATGTTTTGCAACAAGTGTATCAAAGTAAACTAAAAAATACTGTTCACTATTGATATGAAAATTCTTACAGTTACACAAATTTGCAATCTCAAATACACAAGATTGTGAATTGCCATAATGTTTTAAGCAATTTTGATATTCATAATTTTCCTTCATGTCGACAACAAGTGCAAACATGTTTCAAACGAACATAAACTAAAATACAGGCCATCTGTCAAATGTGCCATGTCTCGGAGATTTCTTAAATCACAGATGTTTTTGGACTGACCCTTATAAGTATGATATTACCAAAAATGTCGAACAGTTAAATATCGAATTTTAGTACCTTTACTCAAATGCATCTCCTGCCCTACTTTTTGCAAGAATTTCTTTCAGCGATAGCTTATTTTCTTCAATAATAATGTATTTTTAAGATCAAGAAAAATAATTTCCCTTTTTTTGAATTTTTCGATTTTTTATGAATTTTTGAAGACATTTTTGACTTGCATTTTTACGTGAAAAGATAATTTCTTTAAAAATATTTCTTTTGATAGCGCAAAAACTACTCATTCAAATGAAAAAAATTTGTTAGTGGTTTACCATTCATGCAATATTTTCTTTTGCAGCTATTAAAGTGCTTTTAGGGTTTGTTAGATTGGTTTTGTTTAAGAAGTGTAATAATAGTGTTAAAAAAACTTTTCTGTATTATGCTTGCCTTAGTTTATCATAAGCACAGTTTAACTACATATATAAAAAAGATATAAAACAACCGGCACTATGCTGCTACGCCCCCGTTTCCAAACGCCCATCAAATATAATCTTTCTTGTGTTAATTGTGGTCGAATACTGAATTCTGTGACTGTGTGCGACCTTTAACTCAAAAGCTAATCAATATCTCAAATTTGGGTTGTATGGGAGGTACCACGCCCCCTTTTCCAATACCTGCAAATCAGTGAAATAGTGTTCATTTTGTTCGAATACCGAATTCGAAAGCTGTACCACCTCTAATTCCAAAGCTAATCTAAATTTCACATTGGTTCTGTATCGGAAGTGCCTCATTTTCCAATGCAAAAACCCATTTCGAATGTGTTTAATAACTTCCTAAAGTTTCATGAAAATCGGTTAAGACATATTAGCTAAATTACCAAATTTTAGACTTGTCTGATATAGCATTTTTACTGATTTGTGGGCGATAAAAGTGGACATATAAAGTGCGACCACACCCAATTTTTGGAAAGTTGCCGAGATTAAAAATATGAACAAAATTACCAAATTTTAGTATTTAGATATATATACGCGCATTTTTTTCCGATAGTAAAAATCTGAACAAAATGACTACATCATTAAATCCTTCCCCCAACGTTCTCTGATTATTATTTATTTAATTTTAAAAATTTTGGTGGTCATTTGAAGTGAAAATTCCTATTTTGCACGAAAAATTCCGCCATTTAGTAAGTGGAAAGCCCCCTTAATATAAAACACTAATCTGAAACTTACTGTTAGAGGAAAAAATTGTATATGAAGAAAGTGTCCACCAAGTTTGAAATAAAAAAGTAATGTAGTTTTTAAATGGATGCGAATACGGCCTTTTAATAAAGTGGTTTTGAGAAAAACGCGTTTAAAATTGGCGCTATCGGAGCTATAGTTTAGAGGAGAGGGGACTAATTAGTAAGCAGTTTTGCTCTGTTTGACTTTAAACATTCTTCAGATGTTTTGCCTTCGCTCCCTTAAGTTTCCAGCTGAATCTTTCCTTTGCTAAAATCCGGCACGTTAAGTATAAAACTCCATCAAATTTTACCAGTGAAACTGCATGTGTAAATTGAGGTCAAATACTTAATTCCGTGGCTGTGAGACCTACAACGTCAAAGCTTTTTGATAAATCAAAAAGTAACTTAATCATAAAATCCATAACTTTTGATTGAAAAGAGAAATTGGGGTAATTTTTTCTCATAAATTATTTTGACTTTTTTTAAAAACATAGAAACAACATTTTGGAAAAAATTAATTTCTCCAAAAAAATCAAAGGGGTACCTTGTTGTTTAGATGACACAAACAGTAAAATAATTTGTGCTCTTAACTGGAAGAATTTTTGCAAATAAATGCTTTGTCATATGAAAGGTAGTCAGAATTGCAATTTTTAATTGATTTAATTTTACAGCACAAACAATTTTTAGTCATTTTTTGAGTTAAAGTCAATATATGGGACCTTTTTTGAAAAAATCATAAAAATGAAATACACTGACCTAACGGAACAGTTCAAACTATTTTTGTGAAGTGCTTTTACTAAACTTTTGAACAGCTAAAATTTTAATGAAATATATTTATGAACAGCGGAGATATTTGCATCGAAAAACCAAACTCTGATTTTCATGACGTTTTTTTCTCATTCTTAGGTAAAGCTTAGTATGCTGTAGAAGCAAAAAGAAAACTTCCGTAAGAAATGCATTGCGTTTTTGCCAGCGAAAAGGTAGCGAAATTTTTTTTTCGTTGGTTAGTTGTTGAACCGAAAAATTTTTTCAATGCAGCCAAGTTCACAATCATGATTGGAGAGTTAAAATGTCAAAATACCGCTGTCTTTTATATGTCTGTACATTTAATTGGAGTGGAAATTTGGCATTCAACAATTATGTTCAACTAACACATTCAATAAGCAGGTTATGGTAAGTATGGGATAGTGTTGAGTCACACCAAAATTTCGCGTGTAGAATTAAGTGCCTAAAAATGTTCGTTCCTACAGCATACTTAGCTTAACGATGAAACTGTTTTATGAGAAAGTCGCTGTAATAAAAATTTATACAATTTTGTAGATATGTGAGTGTAGATATTTGAGTATTTTTGATTTCAAAAAAACAAAAACAAAATTTTACAATTAAATGCACAAAAACTCAGATGGCAAAAAGTATTATAATAACATAATAACCGTTAGCTGAAAAATTTCGGAGTGGGAGTGGCAAAAACTAAGTACGTAACAATTTAATCTAGAATCCACTTAACATGTATACCTAGATTGAGCGAAATCTGTTTAGCCGTTTAGACTTGTATTAAGGCCTGACAAACAAACGAACAGAAAATGTGTTGTATTTCTGTAGGATAATCAATGGTATGAAAAAATAGATTTTTAGCCATAACTTTTGATTGGAAAGAGATATGGGGTAATTTTTGTAAATAAATTTTTTTTGACTTGACGTTTTTTTAATATATATATATATAAAACAATATTTTGGAAAAAATTGAGTTCGCCAAAAAGATTCAATAAATTATTTTTGAGATTTGACGTTTTTTAAAAAAATATAAAAACAACATTTTGGAAAAAATTTTTTTTCGCCAAAAAAATCCAAGGGGTATCTTTGTTGTTTTGATTACAAAAACAGTAAAATAAATTTGCGCTAAACGGGAAGAATTTAAGCAAATAAATGCTATGTCATATGAAAGGCAATGTCATATGTACAGTATTTTGGACCTTTTTTCACAAAATTATAAAAAATATATTCACTAACCCAACTGTACAGTTCAAACTATTTTTGCGAAGTTCTTTTATTGAAATTTTGAACAAAATACAATATTTATGAAATATATTTATGAAGAGAGCAGATATTTGCATCGAAACATCGAACTTTGATTTTCATGTTGCTTTTTTTTTCACTCTTAGGTAACGATGTTTTATGAAAAAGTCGTTGCACTCAAAATTTCTCAAATTATCAAGATATGTGAATGTTTTTGGTGTCAAATAACACAAATTTTCTAAAATTAAATTGGCCAATATTTTTTTACAGTAAAACGTATTTTAATAACTAACTTAACGTTAGTTGAAAAAAAGCGTAACATTTGTTATTTATTTATTTGTTTATGTATTTGTTATTTTTACACATAAGCGTAACAAATTTGTACGTAAAAATAAAATTTATGATGCATACAATATTTTTATGAAGTTTGAGAAAAATCAGTCGAGCCAATTAGATTTGCATTAAGTTCATATTTGTACTACAGTGCCCTCTGCCAATAAGGATTGATCAAAATAGATAAAGCTTAAAGATTTATTGTATCTGTAAACCCATAAATACAAATTTTCGTTCTAATCATAGGAGCGGTTCTTGTCATAGGAGTTTTTTTTTTTTTGTAAAAGAATTTTACTGCATTTTTATTGATTTGTGGGCAGTGAAAGGGGGTGTGAAAATTTTTTTCTACCTAAACATCTCATCGTCGAAACAAATCGACTGGCAAATTTTCAGATCAATTAAGTTTATACCTGGTGCACTTTGCTTCACTCCACGCTTATCCCATAAAAATGGGTCGTAAACATAATGCGACCACGCTTATTTTTAGTACAGCTGTCGAAAGTAACCATACGAACTGAATTACTAAATTTAAGCCTTATACGACCAAAGCTGTCTGAAATATAGCAATATCATTCATTTGTGGGATGTAAAAGGGGGCGTGGAAACCCATTTTGAGTACAGTTGCCAACAGTAAATATACAAACTTAATTAACAAATATTAGTCTAATACGACAAAAACCGCCTTAAATAAAGAATTTTTGCATATAGTGGGCGTGAAAAGTAGGCGTGGAAAATCTAACATAGCCTAGCACTATTCAGCTAAAATCAAAAATCGTTTTGTACCATTATTGTCTAAATCGGTTCAGTGGTTCTCGTATGATTGCGGAACATCCGTATGTATCACAAAATCTTTTATATAATAGTATAGATGCACAACTCAGGAATTGTAATCGTTTCTGAAAAGTGGGCGAAGTGATAGTTCGACAACGCCCATTTTTTGCTGAGTTTCCGAGAGTAACCACACGAACTTAATTACAAAACTTTAGTCCAATACAGCAAAATTCGTCTGAAATATATCATTTCAATTTATTTGCGGGCTGTTATAGGGGGTGTGGAAACTTTCGTTTTTTTAATTATTTAATATGTAAGCCTTGATAACAGATGTTGTAAATTTGGTGGCCTAAGGTGTTAACTTTCACGAGATCTCAAAATACACTGAACAAACGATTTTTTGTGTAAATAAGGGGATGTAAAAGTAGGCTTGGCAATATTTATGTATATAGTGACCACCACTTGTTCTCATAGCACATATACACCAATTTTTATTATAAAAATATGCACAACTCAGGAATTATAATGATTTCTGAAAAGTGGGCGTAGTTAAAGTTATACCACACCCATTTTGGTTGAGTTGCCGAGAGTAACCATACAAACTAAATTACAAAATTTTAGTCCGATACACCGAATTCGTCTGAAATACAGCGTTTTTATTAATTTGTGGGTGGTAATAGGGGGTGTGGCAATTTTATTTATTTATTATTTGAGATATGGGCCTTGGCAATAAATTTTGTAAATTTGATACCCTTTGGGGTTACCGTTCTTGAGATCTTAACGGATACCAACCAACACGAACGATTCGTATGGGAGTATATCAGAAAATTTTTAAAATGCCATATCTCCGGAACCACTGCACCGATTTCCTACCTGACGACCATACTTAACGTACCCTGAAATCGGTCAACCCGTTTTTTTAGTTAGTGGCGACATCAAAATGTACACTTCTTTTTATATACAAGGAGATAAGAAGATATATTAGTCAAAGAAATCTGCAAGCAACGATGGGTAAGGCCTGATTGCTGAATAATTCATTCATTACTGGAAAATGATTGATTACTTAAATTAATCACTGATTACTTTTGCATGATTACTGATTTCTCAAAAAAATCACTGAATACTTTAAAGTGATTAATGATTTTATTTAAGTAATCAAGTAATAAATTAGTAAATGATTAATTGTAATCAGTAATTTTTTTTAATCATTACACGAAAGTTATCATTACTGGCCAACCCTGGTTCTACCTCAAGTCAATTTGTGCGTTTTGTAATATTTTTTTGTAATGTCATTAATTTTCCAATGAAAAAGACATATTTCTTCAAGCATTACATAAAAATTTTCTAGGTTTTATGTGTGCTCATTGTTATTTTTTGCTACTTACTTCAACTTTTATTAATTAAGTTGTGTTTTTTTGTATATATTGCCAAATAATTAGTTTTTATATCCATCGACATTTTAAGGCTGCCAGTCCTTGAAATTCAATTTTATTTGTGTCACGAAGGAGCGTAAGATATAAATAATTTTTATTTAGATAAACATTTTTTATTCCATACATCTCCCGGTATCAGCTGTTTGAAATTACTTAACTTAGTTTTGCAATCAGCGATTTATTTCATATATAATTTCTTAATACAACTAAAATGGAAAGAACTTTTAACAAAATTAATTTGAGACTTAAAAATTTTATGAAAATTAAAAACACCGCACTAAATTACACTAACCTTGAGAAGTTTTTTATATTACTTAATATTCTTAAATGCACTTTTAAATGCAGTGGTATGCGTACTGCCCGAATCAAAAGAGCCCGGTCTTTGTTACTCTACTTCATAAATATTTTCTTGTTTTTGTATGCTCTTCAATGGAAAATTTTTGGTCAACTGTCAAATCTATGGAAGTGCCACTAAGTCTGAGATTCAGCGATAATAATCAAAGAGCTCATGCCAGAAGCAACAGAAAAACAAGAAAAAAATCAAAATAAACAAAAATAAGAACAACACAAAGTTCATTTGGGTCTGCTATTGCTTGTAATACAAACTAAATATAACAAAAATAAAAACAGCTGGTCTATCAGCTGTTCTTCCCTCACACTCGAATTACTGTCAATAGAGTTGTTTTTGATTTGGGTTATTTTGGGTTTATTTTTATTTATTGGTATATTATTATTCCTACATGAATCAACCGAATTATGTTTGTTTAATTATATACACATGTGTGACGTTAATTGGCCAGATATTAGCTAATGAGTGGCAAGTGCTGAATTCTAAAAATAGAGTTCCTGAAATAGACTTTTCTCAGATTAAATCAACAACGTGCTCCGCTTGGATTTCTGTTGTTTACAACTAATTTTAAATAGAAAAAAGCAATCGTAGGTCAAAATTGTCGTCAAGGCATTGTGAAAATTGTTTAACATAAGTACCTGAATTGGCATTTCTCTATTTCTTTTCACGCCCTGACAACCTTCATCGACCACTAATCAACAAACGTGGTGTGAAGCCGAAATAAAATAAACTATCTGATACCTGACAATGTTTTTATTTTTTTCCAAAAACCATACTCAACTGCAAACAAATACAAACCGATCTGTCGCACACAAAATAACAAGCATGCAGTTCGAGATGCAAAGCCAAGCTGTGAACATCAATCCAAAGAAGCAACGAAATGAAATCATCACGTACATCAAACCATAACGCTTTGACTTGGATGCTGATGGTGCTGCTGCTGACGTGGTCTATGCAAGAGTGTCAAGCAGTGGGGAAACCAAAGTTTTGTGGACAAGCGCTGAACGAAGTTCTAGACTTGGTTTGTGTGATGGGCTTTGGTCCCAAAATCAAGCGTTTTGGTAGGTGACCAAAATGAACCAACACTTAAATTAGTTAGTTAAATTTCCAGTGATATAATATTAAATTTGTGTCAAACATAAATAATAAAAATCACTATTTTTATATTTTAAACAGATAATCGGCCTTATAGCGTGCACCACAAGGATATGAGCGAAATTCTGGAGATTCTACCATTGCCAGAGTGCCCACACGGGCAGTTGATCAACGTCAAGCCGTGCAGTCGGAAATTGTTTGTGAAGCCGCAGCAGTTCAAACGTCAAAGCAGATTAAGTCGTTCATTGGGCATCGTACACGAGTGTTGTCAGAATGGTTGCAATTACATGGATATTGGACAGTATTGTCTATAGAGATCTCAAGCTGATTTTGCGCATGGAGTAGCTCTCTGCGATGTACCGGCAAAGTTAGGAGAAGCAAAGTGAGAGTGAATCAAGCTCCAATATAACTGCACTCAAAGCAGTTCAAACAGCTGCGCATGAATGCAAATGCTGCTTAAATAGGCGCTACGTGTGAAGGTTATTTGCCGCAGCTGGACGCAGCTAGCCGCAATAAAGATTGTAGTGTCAATGTATAAAATTATCTAATTGTCTAGTCAATGTATAAAAATTATAGCTCATATGTATTATTATAATATCATATTATTTATTACAAAAAAATATGAATCTACTTTTTAAAAATATGAAAAATAAGGGAAGAAAAATGAGTATTTTTAATAAATGGATTTATTTAAAAACAAATCAATTTTATAATTTGAACTTGGAGCTTTTAGTCACCGTTAACACTTCGGCAATGATAAAAGCTATCGTACTTTTGACTGAGGTTATATTTACAGACTTATGGAAATCGATTGGCAATCGGCTAATGTTATAAAGGATGCACAGTAAATAAAATAAATAAATCTAATTTGCTTTCAAACTGAAGTAAACTCCGATTCAAGGGCGTGCGAGTGGGGGCCACGCCCGCACCCCTAAACTTGAGAAAAATATTTTTTTAGTGTTAAAGTGGGAAATTCAAAAACGTTTTTCGTATAATTAAAAAAGTGCTAAAGTTTTTAATATTTGAAAATTGAGTGGCAATGAGAGCAAAATGGAAGCGAAAGAGTAGTTGCTTGCACTAACTTCCGAGCTTTTAATTGCAAAAGAATCTATCTACATCTGCTTTTGCTAGCACATGCAATAGTAACAGTTTCTGTGAAAACGACCTGGGTAAGTAGTTTAGATGATGTGCTTTAATGAGTACATCTCAGAAACTGCAAATGCTCAAATGCCCTTGGGTTCATCCTCAAATCTACGATTTTAAGAAGGACGCGATTTGGCCCAAAATAAAATTTGTTCACAATAAGCTAAAAACCTATGCGCCATGCTTGATATACTAAAAAAATTAAAAGGTGCACTTTGCTTGTACTGTTCCCTCTTTCCACCTAAAAACTCCTTATAAAGCCTTTCACAAAATATAGAAATGTGCTTGAGTATTGTAGAAGCCAAGTAAGTGGCACATAGGATCAGCAGAAGCAGCTCACGCATTCATTACCGACCTGCTTGTTGACGTAATTATGCCGCCTGGTCACAATAAATTACTGGAACTCGAAAGGTTTTGTCTTAGATTATTTCGGTTATAGTTGTTTGTGAATCTCAAGACTTACCAGTTCATGGAAAAGAACAATCCACCAATTATACAGTTTAGTAAATACGCTTCACGCAAAAATCAATATCAGCTTACAAATCATCCAGCAACTTTACCTTTCGAATATTGGAAGGTGTCGCTGTTTATACCATATCTCGACTCATTAAAATCATCCTAACAACGGCGTTTTTAATCCTGATTAAAGATTGCAGAGAAATTTGATGCAAGAGAAAAAAGAGAAGCTGAATGATGATTTTTTAAATCGCTTTGCTGAAGATTCACGCCGATACTTTGATTTCCGCTTTTATTAAATCGCATTTAATTCAATATCGTTTCCAATCTAATTTTATATTTTTCTCAATAATGCCAATATTTATAAAAATTAATCTTAAATATCAGCTACATGAAACAATAATTGGTCGGTTACTCCTGCTTAAATTCTGGCTACGCCCATGCTCCGATTTATAGGATTTGAGATAGTAAAATAGAATAAAATATGTAGGAATAACTAGAGGAGATAGCAAAAAGTCCTGTCTTCATAGAAAACATTTAAGAGATGCCACTTAATGACTTCAATAACAACCAAAATTTAATAATCAAGCAAATAGTTCATCTTTGGTTTTGTTGCTTAACAAGCTAAAAATAAACATTCTGCGTCGATAAGCAATAACAGCTTAAGTGGTCTTAACACAGAACAAAGCTTAGCACTAATTTGAACTAATTAACTGCAGAGTGATTAACAATAAAAGAGAATAATAAAATATATAATATTTTTAAACTACTTTTTAATTTCTCATACCAATAAAGCTCTTATGATCTTATAAAAAAATGCCACAAATTTTAAGTATAAACTCAAAATCAAATTTTTGAACTTTTTTGCCCTCGCCTAATAAAATAAGGTCCTCAGATAAATCAAATACCTGAAATATTTAGGGTAAATAGTCTGCCATGCAAAAATTTTCAAAGTTATATTATTACAATTTGGTAATTGCATACCTTTGTTGTAAGTAACATTCTTGGTTTAGATGTCTTTTATTAGAAAAATTTCGCTTTCTATAGGAACATGCAAATTGCTTAACATTTCCAAGAAATTGACGCCACAAAAACTTTCGCACCAGAAACACACAAAAAGTTTTTAATATTAATTTTATTTTTTGGTGTAATAGAAAAAAAAATCAATCAAAAATTAAAGTGCTGGCTTGAATTACTCGGTCTTGTTACAAAGGATTGCATTCTTTTTTTTTTGTTTAAAATTTTGATTAATTGTTCCTGCAATCGTGTTTCAATCTTTTTCCCTTTCTATTTCCTTCTAGTTTTTTTAATTTTCCAAAAACAAAACCTTAAAGAATTTCTTTTTTTCGCAAAAAATTTTGGTACAAATATTTGTTGTTGAAAAAATATTCAAAACCAAAAATGGCTTTTTTAATGTTCTTTCATATGGTATGCATAAATCTAGGGTTGATTTAAAGTTTATATCGTAAAAATTTAAAAACGTTTTATACGATCGATAAATCAAGCCTAACTATCATAAAAATGTAAGACTTTTTGTTGTTGTTTATTTTAATTCATTTTGTAATTTTGTTTGCATAAAAAGTAATGGTGTAGTGAAAAAATCATGACAATTTCTCAATTCGTTTCTGAGTTGTAGTCTCAAATACCCTTTAAAGCACTGCCACAGAAACAACAGCGCCAAATACTGGGTCAAACTTTAAAACAAAACCATCTATAGACCCAGCCGCACACACACACACCAAATTTTATCAAAATCGGTGCAGCCGCTTAAGAGAAGTTCATTGACAAAGCCATGTACAGAATAATTTTATATATAAAATAAAGAAAAAACGCATCTGTTAAAGTCAGGGCTCTAATCACGTTACTTTTAAAACGACTATAGTTTGAACGATATTATCCCATTTTCAACTACTATCGCACCAAGCAATCATTTCGGCGATATCATTTGACAGTTTTTTCCATATATGAAGCTACCAAAACGATATCGTTTACACGATACATAAAATAAAAGGTTACGTGATGTTAAAGGATCGTTGAGACGATATCATCAAATGATTCTAGTCATACGGAATGAAAGCCCTGTTATTTTTATTTTAAATAACTTTTTTATGTGTTCCTGTGACTAAAACATTTCGCAGTAATTTTTGTCATTGATAATGATCATTTTAATGCTTTTCAAAATACTTTGAAGATATAGCTAAAGTTAAGACTGCAGACCGAGAAAATCAACAATGTATTTTCAAGTAACCCTTAGATCTCATAGCAACATCTAAAATTATTTACTCGCTCATTTATTAAATTTTTGTAATCTGAGAAAACAAGTCATAATTTAATACTTTCAAACCTCATTTCACGTTAAAATTTCTAACAAAATTTTTCATGTCACCGTAAGAAACAAAATGTAAGGGCTCGTAGATTCGTAGGTTGCGCCGGTCCGTAGGGTTGTTATCACGATTTTTATTTTTTTTTTATATTAGAGCATCAGATAATTTTATGTTGTTTGTCAAGTCAAGTTCCTCAACTTTCTCAATAAGGGGTAAAAGTAATAACACGCGCTGATTATATTTGTACAAGAATTATTTGTCCTAAATTTCCTAAAAATCCAAAAAATTTCTCGGAATATTGTTTAGTGCTTAGTGTCCGGAATTTGTAATACAAAGCTAGGAGAAAATTAATAATATTATTCTGTTTAATATTAATCTTTTCTTTTTGTCATAAGTAGGAAAATATCAATTTCCAAAAAAGCCCGATAAAGTTTTGTTTTCTGATAGAACTCAACTAAGAAGAAACTCAAAGGTTTTTAAATTTTTTATGTTTGGTTACACGGAGCTCTAATTGTCAAGTATTAGAAAATTTGATAGCTTAGCAAAAACAAAACCTACATTTTGGTCCAAATTTAAATCGTCTAATTAAGTTACTTTAAATGCAACCCTAGTTCATGAAGCATATTTTTAAACATGTTCATTATATAATATTTACATTATATAACATTATATAATAACATATCTTTAAACATGTTCATTATATAATAAAACAAATCATTCGGGCTTTTTTTTTATCACAATTTTCGTTTTATGGATATTTTCAAAGTCGATGTGATTGTTCAAGTGAAAAAAAGTGCTTTTAACAGTTTGAAAGAGAATAAAAGAAGTAAACCGAGGTTGCTTAAGTTTGCTAAAAGTATTTTGTGAGACGTGTTCTATAAAAATTGATGATTTCAGCATAGCTCGAAATAAAATATAAGCCTGACTGCATTAGAAATATGTAAGGCTTCGTAACAAATTGCGCAAAGAAAAATCATGACCACCTTAAGACTCAGTAAAATATGTTTTATCATAATTTCAAAATACGTGTCGCACTCCTCGTCGCTCTAAATGGTTATTTCAGCAGAGACTTGAAATATGGTTTCAGAATATTGTTTTATTATAATAAAGTAAAGAAAGTATGTTTTTGGCAAATTAAATTTTATTTAAAAAATATACAAAAATACAACAATCGCTCAAATAAATATTTGAATAAATTTAAAAAAAAAATTAATAAATACTAATAAAATTCTAATTGCTTCGTACCATTTTTTGTTGGAAATATAGCTATTGTTGGAATTTACAGTTTAAAAAAAAATCTGGCAACGCTGTAGAGAATAAATGCGAAATGCGATGAATGTCAATTGTCAAAACATAGAACACATCTTTTATTATAGATGTATTTTGCACACGATAAAGAGAGAATTCAAAGACAACTGTTGCTGTCGAAGACTTGAATCTATTTCTAATTTGACAGACGATACAAGCGAACATAACGGAGTTTGTTTATGTTTTCATTTCATTCAATCTAGCGGTGTATCAGGTATAGACTGTCTCTGTTGCGTTCATTATAATAAAGTCATCGAGAATACTTCGACATTTCTCTCTGACGACAAGTTTTTCTTCTGTCGTTGCACGCATGTTGCAGTCAATGCGTATCGGCTATAACTCAAGCTTTGTCACGAATACAAGAGATAATAATATTAATAAAATTGTTTTCTTATGCCTCCAGAGTGCACAAAACGCTTTAAATTGATTCTTTCAAAATATTAAGAATGTAAGAACAGCTGTTTTATCAGCTATTTTCGTTTATTTTATGTACCGATAATGTTGTTATTGAAATGTCTAAAATTAAACTTGATTTAAAAATATAGCATAAACAAAATTTGAGTAGAATTTCAGAAGGGGTTGATATTATTATCGGTATCATGAAATTGTGTAATGTCACTGGCACTTGTTGTTGCTATCGTTTTCATAATTATAAGCACTCTTTTCAGTGGCGTAGCTAGGGTTGTTGGCACACGGGGAGGAAAATAGATTTTGCAGCCCAAAGAGGAGTTTTCCGTGTTTAAAATCTCTATGCAATATATGCAAATTTTATTACTTTTTACTTGTATTAATTATTATTATTATTAAATTGCTTTTCTTAGTTTTAATATGCTTTGAATTGTTATTAGTTCTTCCTGTTTAACTTATATTGTCTATAAAAGAGTTTGGTCCTAGTGTACTCATGATTGTTTCTTTTTAAATAAATAAAATACAATAAAAATATACTGGGAATCGACTAAAGTGATAGTTGGTAACTGATAATCAATATTATCACTATTGCTCTACGTAAGGTAATTATCAAATTGACAATCGCTTTTAGCTATTGATTTTATTCGGCAGCTTTTTAGATGTAGTTTTTATATATTTGTAACGTCTTCGTTTACTCAAAATAAAATAAGTGTTAAAAAATAAAGAAATAAACATAAAAACAATAATAAAATTAAATAAATAACGTTAAGTGTTCTTCTGTGTAATCTGTAATCGATAGCTATTAACCTATTTCAGTGTAGATATTACAATAAAATGTTCACTTTTTTGGGACTATTGAGAGAAACGAATGAAGAAAATAATAATTATAAAAAATACATTTCCTTATAAGAAATCTAAGAAATAAAATTAATATTTTCGATTACTGTGATTACAAGTACATTAATGAAAAATTATGTGATGGTAGAAGAAAGCACCGCAAGCGACAAATTTTCTAATTTTCTAGTAAGAGCTCACATTGCATAATAAACTAAGGCTAAATCCTCTGATTTTACGAATGCATGTCACCAACGATAAAAACTACTTGATTTTGAAAAAAATTAAACTTATATACAAAGTTTTCGCGAATTGTATCTCCTAAACTAATTGAGATCGACAAATTTTTGCATATTAAGGCTTAGGAAGCCCAAATATATTTTATAAAAATAAAATTAAATATTCTGGGCCTGAAGTAAAATTTTGCTGGAATTACATCTATTTTTTCACAAAAAATGTGTTCACTTTTTCGACGAGAGCAGGGTTGTTGCTCTAGGTATTTCAAAATGTTAGACCGAGTGTGACACTAAGCGCTCGTGTCGAAACTTGTTGCATATGGTTTTGGTGGTAACTTCGCTCGATGGATCACGTCTTTCCTCAAGGACAGATCGATTCGAGTCGTAGTTGACGCTATTTTGTCCGAGAAGCACGCCATCAACGCAGGAGTACCGCAGGGCTCAGTTCTATCGCCAACCTTGTTTCTGGTGTTTTTCAACGACCTTCTGTCGTTAACTCATAACCCAATAGATTTGTTTGGGGACGACAGCAGCACTTGTCAATCATTTTCATTAAAAAAATGCCCAAGCTCTATGAAGATTGAAAGAAAAAGGCAAAGTATGAATGACACACTCCTTAATGATCTACAAAAAATCTCCGAGTGAGGTCTAGAGTAGAGTTGAATGTAAGCAAGACCCAGTGCTGTCTGTTAACCAACAAGCAGATGAATTGACCTAGTTCCCCTCAATATGAATGGTGTGGATCTTGTGGAATCAGCCGCTCTTGACGTTCTGGGCATATGGATCCAATCTGATCTCTGTTGGAATGATCATATTTTCGATGTGTCAAAAGAAGCAGGCAAGTGCCTGGGTTCTTTAAAACAGTGCAAAAAATATTTCACTTCAGCTGATATTCGCATGATCTGCACCCCATATATTAGGCCGAAAGTGGAGTACAATTCGCAAATTTGGGCAGGGCCTTCAAGATCTTATTTGGAGTTTCTGGATTGAATTCAACGTCATGCGATATATCTGATAGGGGATGAAAGTATTTCATCCTCTCTCAACTCTCTTGGGCATCGACGTAATGTTGGTTGTCTAAGCCTTCTTTATAGGTATTACCATGGGAAGTGTTCAAGAGACCGCACCGAAAAGAAAATTTTAAATTTGTTTGAAATCGTGTCCCGAAGGAACGTCGTTCGTGTGAGAAGTTTGTTCTTGTTTTATTTACCCCAATAAAAACTCTGCATTTTTTCCTAGAAGCCTCTTGAACGCTTTCCTTTTGTAAACATGGTTTATTAATAACGGTTGCACAGAATTGCATGGTGCCAGCCAAGATTTTCATAACAAAGGTTTTCGTTTAGTTTTTCTCCTTATAAAAGTATTCTCCATATATATATATATATAAATGTTTTATGGAGAATACTTTCTCCTAATATCGAGATCACTCTAAGAATGTACCTGACACTTATGGTCTTAAACAGCTGTGGAGAACGTTATAAAGAAACCAGTAGCGGATCTAGAAATCGCTCGTGGGGGGGCCTAAGTAAGCAAATTCGTTTTTTTTTATTAATTTTATTTATTGATGTATTACATAGTATATATATACTATATATATATATATATACTATGTAATATATATATATACTATATATATATATATACTATGTAATATATATATAGTATATATATATGCTATGTAATACATCAATAAATAAAATTAATAAAAAAACTAATTTGCTTATTCACTCTAAGAATGTACCTGACACTTATGGTCTTAAACAGCTGTGGAGAACGTTATAAAGATACCAGTAGCGCATCTAGAAATCGCTCGTGGGGGGGGGGGGCTAAATAAGCAAATTAGTTTTTTTTTATTAATTTTATTTATTGATGTATTACATAGTAAACTTATTTTCATAAATTATATTTACGTTTTAAAAATCATGTGTATATAATTCAAAAGCATATCAAAAGTTTAAAATTTATGTTATTTGTAAGAATTGAAAGAAAAGAAGTAGCTAATGATTATATTCAACTTTAAATTCTTAAGGTGAGTGAAAAAAATTCGTCAATCCGACGCTAGCTTAGCGAAGACTCAAACCAATACTTTTGATCCTCAAAAAGTTAAATTCGAACTTTTTGCACAGTACGAACTTAAATCTTCGGAGGAAATTCAATTCGTTCTTTTTTAAAATTGCGAATTTTAACTTTTGGGAGGAACTTAAATTCGTTCTTTATGCAAAGTACGAGTTTAAATTTTGAATCGAGTTTAGCTTTTGGCACAATTTTGAGTGCACAATTAAGACTTTTGCCATACATATTCTTTAAAAAGTAGTGAAACTGGCGTTCATGGTACTATGCAAAAATTCTCAAAATCTGAGCGAAGAATGTTTTTGCAATGTATATCATTGGACAGGTGATTAAACCACCTTTAAAACGCTGTATTTGCATTTTTGTACTGAAACTTAGTACCATGAACGCCAGTTTCACTACTTTTTAAAATATATATATCGCAAAAGTCTAAATTGTGCACTTAAAATTGTGCCAAAAGCTAAACCCGATCCAGAAGTTAAACTCGTACTTTGCATATAGAACGAATTTAATTTCCTCCCAAAAGTTGAATTCGTACTGTGCAAATAGAGGAAATTTCCTCCAAAATTAAACTCGTACTTAGCAAAAAGTACGAATTTAACTTTTTGCGGATCAAAAGTATTGGTTTGAGTCTTCGCTAAGTTAGCGTCGGATTGAGGAATTTCTCTTCACGCACTTAAATTCTTATGGATCTTCAACATCCCAATTCGCGTTACTCATGCGTCGATTTTTTAATTTACAAAAAATTTCAGCAATTTCCTCTGGGTTAATATCAATTTCTTTGTAAATGTTTGATAGGGCTAAGCCATTTAGACGATTTTGTGCCATTTTTAATTTGTTTTTGTTTTATTTATGCTAAATTTTATGTAAGTGTATTGAAATAATAACTAATTGAAAAAAAAAACAAATCAATAGAAATTTGTGTCAATAATCTCTGATTTTTTATAATTTTATCACGTAGGAATTAGTGCATCGATCGCATTGAAAGAAGGATTAACATTGGTTATTTGGAAACATTGGTTTCCACTTATTTGGAAACACATGAGCTGAATGACTGTAGGTATTTAATATTTTTTTCTTCAATTTAATTAAGGAAAAATGCCAACGACACAACCGAATATAGGCAGACATACTCAACGTTATCGAAATTTAAGAGCCAACCGAGAAAATCAAACACCTTCATAACATTTTGGACAAAATTACTTTTGTTTTTATGAAAAAGGAAGACCTTCAAAAACAATTTGCTCATTTATATTTTAATATTTTATAGTACACACTTATTTATGAGCCACTAACTTTTTTTTCAAATTAAAGCTTTTCGTTCCTTATTGCTCCTTTCATAAATATAAATGCTAAAATGACTCGAACCTACTGCGGACAAAGCCGCGGGTAACTGCTAGTATTCATATATAAAATTATATTAAGCGCCTGGGGGGCTTCAGCCCCCATATTTCCCCCTGGATCCGCGCCTGAAAGATACTATAAGTAACTTCGTTAGTACAAAGTGTAGGCTCAAACCAATTACCCACTAAAAAATTTCAAAATTAAATTAAGGTAGAAGCTAACTTAGTAATATTGCATCAGAAAAAATTTTTGTCGAGCAGTTTTGTGTTCTTTTTTTGTTATATATTGTTCATAGCAAGGGTAAAAACTCGCGTTACTCGTGTCCATGAAATGTAGGGCTTTCTTGCCTAAAAAATGCCTAACAGAATTTTTTAGGTTTTTCAACTTAAGATTTTTAGTTATATTTACATATGTTTAATTGCCGTTAATAATTTCGATGTAATTCGGAACAAATATTGGTAAGCATAACAAAATCCGGTGCCATTTTGTACTGAATATCACAACATTCAACTGAAAAATCGATTGGTGTTTCAGTAAATTGGCTGCCACAACTGACATGCAAGCACATATTGTGCTGAATTAAATTATCCCCCAGACCAAATTTGATTTCCATCAACTTAATTTTACTCCAAATATTCTCAGTATTTTCGTAATACTTGTTTACAAAATATTTAAAAACAGTTTTTATTAGATATTTTTTTTTGTCAATAATCCCACACAATTAAAGATTTTCCAGATGCACATCTGGTAATGCGAGATGTGTGGTCACATTTCATCAAATTTACATCAAGTAAAAATTTAATGTTATTCCATCAAGATTGTAAGCAAAATAATGTTTATCAAAATATAATGTTCCAATAATTTGTAAGACAAAATAAAACTTGCATATAAATAGTTATTTGCATAATAACTAATTTCTCAAAAGAAAAATCAAACAATGATTGCCGTCTTGGAGTGTTTACTATGCAAGCAAAAGAAAATAGTCTTTCATCTAGCGCTGAGAACATTAAAGACGTATTGAATAAAAAAATAAATCCTTCAACAAGCCATACTTTTGCAAAATCATTTCAGCACTTGCATTGTCATTCAAGTAGCAGAAGAGTTGATGTGTTAGTTGGGATCGCTGAACGATGTCCTGTGGAGAACCAGTTGTGTCAACTTCATCATATGCGAAATGAAAACTCTTAAAAAATTTACTTAGATAAAATAATTTGGAAAATTAGCTCACCATCAAAATCGAAATCAACATGTTTCGGTAACGTCGAGAGTTTGTAAGATTTAATTTTGTCAAAATTGAATGCATGCATTCTTTTTCTTGTTTTTTGAAAATTTTCCTTTAAGAATTATATACTTCATATCTTTCTTTATTTACTTTGGACTGAAATTCTCAAAATAATCAAAAATAATATTTGAAAGTAGTCGAATTATTTTTTGATTACTTTTGATTCTTTCTGATTATTTTGCGTAATCTTTAGTAATCGTTATTATTATTTGATTATTTGTTATCGTAATCAATAACTAATCATCATAATCAATAATCTCTCTCTCAAGGATTAAGTAATCATTACAATTCTTTTTAAAATATAATCTAATTTATTACTAACCGTAATTGCAATTCAACAGCTATGCTCATAACATAACATAACCGGTGGGCGATATCGTTATTTGTGTAGCTATCATTTTTAAAATGCGTGCACAAACCGATACGAAAATATACACAAAATTGTATGTAATCACTTTCGTCGCTTGCCAAATTAGAAACCGCTTCTAATCGACAACGATGGAGAAAATAAAATAAAAATTGTATCCATAGATTAAGGCCGGATTTTCAAAAAAGATGTTTGCTTGTAATGCTTGATGGTTGGCGAAATTCAATGTAGTTTAAGTGTTAGGTGGCAACTTTAGTTCCACTTTTGTAACAAATCTTTACAAAAGCAATCAATCGCTTTCCGGCCGATTAAACGCTCAATGAGCGATCATCACAAAACGGTCCTTTCTGATGAATGGGTTTTTAATGTATGCCTCAGAGTAAGTACTAATAGCGGGATAATAAAGGGGTTTTTCGTTAAAAATAATTTTAATATAATTTGCATATAATTTGCATAAATAGTAGTTATACATATATTTTAGTATTCTGTGGGTTCGCTTAGATGCAACGATTATAGCCTCTAACCGTGCGTTGCCATTTACTTTACCTTGTTGATTTTTCAATGAATTTTTTAAGTATCAAAAGATTTTCTATTGTATGCAGTTAATATGTTAAATTTTTCTTAGAAAAAGAAACATTTTTTTTTTAAATAAAATTGCCCTACATTTTCTTGACCGTTGAATTTGTTGAATTGTTCTAGTTGGCATAAAAATTATAAATTGTATGAAGAAACAAAGTTTTCGTTGCAAAGATGCTACTTTTGTGTCAAAAATCATCTTTTTATTTGCTTACACGAATATCTGCTAAAAATTTTTAATTTTTACTATCGAATGAAGTTTCTAAAAGGCAAAATATTTTTTTAACAGAAATACAAAAGACCTAAGAAAAAATTTTGTAGCCCCCATTAATCTATTTTCTGGGTGTGGTTATGTGCCGTTTCGTTTGTCAACTCTTCAATTATTGTGTTTTTTTATAAATTGCCTTATCCTAAGTGTCGGTTTAGACTGGCCTCACTCAACCGACTCACTTTGACGTCTACAGAAGAGACGAGGAAGTGGAAAGGTGAATGAAGTGAGGCAAGAGTACTAAAAATTTTAAAATTTTTGGAGTGCATTGAAAATAAGAAAAAATATTGTTTCAATAATATTCTAGTTCCTAATAAGAAATTCCTTATCCTCATATAGTTGTTGCAATCATTCTATATTCGTCCCAATAAGAGAATAATAATTGTTTTAATAATATTTTGGTTCCTACGAAAAAATTCCGTTTCTCAAACGGAGTTGTTGCTATCATTTTACCATGATCATAGAAATCATTTTATGTTTAAGAACATAGTAGCAACAATCATTATCCGAATCATTCTATGATCCTCTTAAAACATGATTGTTGCAACTTTGTTTTTTAAAAACCACAAAAACTTTTGATTTTCAAAATGCTATTTATATTGTCGCTGACATATTTTCAGCCCACCTTCCGCTCGAGAATCTGTGAAAAAGTTCCAACTAAATAAATTTGTGATCAAGATTCACATTCCTTGTTGTTTTTTCCCAAAAAATTAATAACAAGAACAGAAATATGTAATAAGCAAATTAATCAAAAGTTTAGTAACATCACTTGAAATTTTTAACGGTTATATTTCACTTAGGTTATGTTGTAGAGGGTCTATTTTAAAATATTGCAAATTACTATCAGCCCGATTCTGAATAATTTTTCCATGGGGAATCAGAAATGGGAGTTTTAATTTTTAAGATAAAGTTCAAGTACATTTTGGAAATTTTAAATGCAAATTTGTTCATCAACCTTCAATATTCATTAATGTAAACAAAAAATAATGTTATGTCTTTATTTGCTATCTTAAAAATGAAAACTCTCTTTTCCAATTCCCTGAGAAAAATTATTCAGAATCTGGCTGTATTTTAGTACAGAAATTTTTTCTTTAAATTTGAGGCTTTTTAAAAAAAAATAACTTTCAACAGGTATAACTTTTTGTTCCGAATTTTTGTTTTTGTAATTAAATAGCACACCGTTATGTCGTTTTTAATTTTATATTTTTGTATTTTTGGGGATTGAGTAAACACCGGAATCACACAATTTTTTTTGTATTTGTATTAAGTGTTGTTTAAGAAAATATTTATAAATATATTTGAATTTGTACGTTTTTTTTTTTTATTGAAACAAGAAATAATATGAAATTTTTTTGAAAAGCAACTTTTGTACTTTTTATCCAATTTTTTTTTTTTATAACTCATTTTAAAGAACAATTACATTGAAAACGATGTGCATACCTGTTTTTTAAAAAAATTAACTTCAAGAGACTTTTGAACTCTTGTAAAACGCTTCTAAATTTACAAGTCTCTTGAGTGAATTCTGAAACATGAACTAATAACGTGAGCATGAAACTCTATAGATCTTAGTTTAATATCAATTCAACTGTTTTTAGCCTATGACGTCAGCAATTTGAGCAAACATTTAATTTATATACATACAAAAAATACCTTTTGGTTTATCGATATCAAAAACTATCATTATTTTTTTTATACAAACCCCCTTGTTTGCATCCTGGCTACGAGCTTGCTCTATGTGTAAAATAAATGAAATTTTGTAATTAATTTTTATGATAGTTGCACCCCTCACTAAACATGAAACATATATTTTCAATTTGTTATAATTGATACGCATCCTTTGGTATCTGCAATGAAAGAGTGCAGTAAATATGATGAGCTTAATCATTGGTATTGAAAAACATATTTATTTTGATATTAAATAATGCGCTCCTATTAAAAGAAAAGTTATGTTATAAAAAATTTTGCATTCTAGTGCATATTTATGTTTTAAAAATTTTTTCAATTTTACACACCTTTTTGCTGTGCACCCAGGGTGGACAGCCCCCGCTCGCCTCTTTGTTACGCTACTGACTCTTATTAAGTGTTTTTTATAAAAATGAGAAATTTGTATTAAAATAAATTCACTGAAATCATGGCAGAATGATCCAGGTAGCATTGACAACTGCTTATTTTTTCTTCTAAAGGAAAACATAGCCTGTAAAAAACTAACAGCTGAGAAACAAAGCGACAACTGAAGCAATTGTCGAAAACTAACATTATAAAGCAAGTGTCGAAAACTATCATTACATATTCTGTACCTTCCAAAAAGACACCACTTTTAATGAATATTGATTTTATTTCGGCCATAAGCATCTGCAGTTGCTTTTTTCACTTCAAGATTTTTAACAATGGTTATGTTTTCACCTATTGACAATGGCCGATTGAAAGCGCTCTCTTTTTGAGTATATTTTTTGACAGTACATGTTATCCATAAGAACTGTCAATGCTACCTGGATAATTTTGCCATTCACTAAAGTCTGTTTTAGCAAGTCGCTGTGTCTCATTTGATTCAATAAATCTATTTTGAACATTGGTTCTGTATCAGTATCTGTATGCAAAATCTATCCGTTGTTACTGCTACTGCTTGCTACGGTTCTTTTATTCTCGTTGCAGATAATAAGAATAGCCTATTTTTATAAAACATTAGTAAGTGAAGCACCATTTAAAGGTATTATGGTATGTAGTAGTTAAATAAAATTAATTAATTTTAGATTGAAAAAACGATTTAAAAAAATTTAATTTTCTGTACATTTTTTTTTTTTTTGCGCTAAACTTTTAAATCTACTCATTACAATGTGATATGAAATAATATTACAATATGCCAAAAAAACTTATTTGGGAATACTAGCTGCTTAAGAAAGGCATAAGGGGTAATCTGAGAGAGTAATCTGCAGGTATAGTCTGCAATTTCTTTTCATGTGGTCTGTGTGTGTGTGTCCAAAAATGTGTGTGAGTAAAAAACCTGCAGTTGACAGTTTCAGTTTGTGGTATTATTATGAAAAGTTCATGATAAGCAATGATTATCCAATAGTCAGGCAATTGAATATTTACATAAATATATTTTTGAACATGCCTTTTTTTATACGTTTAAATTTGATAGGTGGAGAAAACTAGCATATATGTTATGACAAGAATAATTAACACAGCAATTAGTTTTAATTAATTTTCATGAAAATTTTTCCGATGTATTTATAAAAGCAAAAACCAAGGAATCAAAGTATTTCTTAACCTTTAATTTTGGAGGTGAATTTTTTTTTTACATAGTCTGTGACGTGGTGGTAAAATTTACACCTTCTTATTTTACTAAAAAATTCTAATAAAAAGAGGTTGTTAAAATTATTTGTAGTTTAAGAACAAGCTTATGTATGTTTCCTTAAAAAAATATATAAAAAATTTTTTTAGTTCAACAATACTGACACTTTATTTCAGCTTAAGATTGAATAAAAACTTGCAATAGTTGAAGGAACACATGGATGCAATCAAATCAAAAATAGGAATGGTGGGGATCTAAAGAATAGAGAGTTTAAAACAAAAATAATTTTTATTTATAAAGATAGCCAGTAGTAAGAAAAAAAGTATTTTATCAATAATTTGGGGTTGGATCGGAAAGCGATATTGGAGTATTTTTTTTTACATAATCCATTTTTGAGACTCGACTATTTTGTAAAAAATATTAAAATAAAATTTTGAATAAAATGAAATAACTTTACCCAGAAGGCTACGGCCACCACTTAAATTACATACCAGAGACCTGCAGCGATGAACTGCAACTGCTTTTACACTCAGTACATACTTGGTTTTTGTATGACTTCAATATCATTAATACCGTGCAACATATTCTACGCCATCGAGCACACTTACAACATCAAGCATGTTGCATTAGCCAATTGTACCAAAGTTAAACACTGTGTGATGTGTGCTTCGACTTCAGTGGAAAGTATAGATGTTTGCATAAAATAATTATGTGTATAAACCACAGCGCACGAACGTCAATCGTTATAATTATGCATTATTTTGAGCTACTGCCTCGTGTACCATTGCAGGTTGATTTCAACTTCGGCTAAGCAGTGATACAAAAGTAAGCTTACGAACGATGAAATCAGCGCGTACACTGAATTTTTACTCAAGTGTTTGTAGATTACTTCAGTATGAATAGAGTAAATACCCTGCAGGAAATGCCTACAGAGAAATTGTAGTGATTTTCTAGTGACATTGTCAGTAGTAGTACTGACCAAGTGTACACCAGCCAATGTAATCGCCTATTGATATTTAACATAGGCTTGTCATTGAAAATCCACCAGTAGACTGTAGTACTACTGACTAGGTAGTTATATTGACTCCACATGGAGACATTGGAACCAATGATTGAATAGTAAATTTAAGGGGTTCTTGTCTACAATTTTGATGTTTTCTCGGTCGATGCCAATAGTGAAATCGTAGTGCTTTCCTAGTGACATTGTCAGTAGTAGTACTGACCAAGTATATCCCAGCCAATGTAATCGCCTATTGACATATAACATAGGCTTGTGATTGAAAATCCACCAGTAGATTTTAGCACTATTGACAAGGAAGTTCTTTTACGGTAATATAGAGACATTTGAAGTAAATACTCAACAATACATTTTATTGACTCTAGTCTACAACTTCATTTTAATGCCCGCTGACATATACAGTATTACATAAATACATATTAAACTTGAGTAACATTACGCCATATGTTTTATTATGACAAAATATGCAATTTTTATGCTAGTTGCAAATGCTTTGTCCTATACTGTATGCTCATTTTCTTCGAGGCTGGCTAAACCTTTAACTATTTTTAATGAACACAAACTTAAATTTATTTAAAAGATCATTACAACTAAATGATTTTGTTTAAGAGTCTTTTTTTGTACTTTAAGGCTCATTTTCTTCGAGGCTGCTAAACCTTTAATTATTTTTAATTTACAAAAATTGTACATATGTAAATGATCAAAACAACTTGCACATATATGTTTATTTTATAAGTCTTTTTTTTTTATTTTAGGGCTGATTTTGTTCGAGACTGGCTAAACCTTACATTATTTTTAATAAAAAAAAAATTAGAATTATTTACAACTATAACAGTCTTTTTTTGGGAACTTGTGGGCACATTTCATTCGAGGCTGGCTAAAAGTTTTTCCTCTGAGCTTATAGGGAAAATGGACATTATGTTATCTACGACAACATTTTGGGATGCAACCCGATCTAGCAAAACTTTATGTTCAGCCAAAATCTCAAGCACCGTGTCGAGTTTTTTTGACAGTTCCTGGCAGCAAGAACACTTTGGATTAGCTGAAAAAATATAAAAACCGACACAATGTGTCATATTAAAGAAACGCAAGATTAAAAAAATTAAAATTTACCTTGAGGAGAAAAATATTTCAATTTTCCTTTTGAGGAAGTTGCTTGTTTGCTCGACATTTTTCTGTAAAATGCGTATTATGAAGCGGGTTATTATAAAGATAATTGGAGAAGAATTATTTATTAGGATTATTGTTTTGAAGAATTTGCAATGTTTGCTTGGAGTTGTTGTGGAAGACACGAGTGTAAAATTGGTATTATTACGAAATCAGAGTGAAATGGCGAACTTTTGAAAAGTGGAATTCCCTCATTGTTCACATCCAAAACGACTTCGTCGTACTTTTCCAAGACTTGTTCCAATCTTCTTAGCTGCGTTTCAATACCAATGTGGCAGTAGCTTCCTGGGGAGACGTTTCTAACTAAAACTTGCGTTCTTTTGCCCAAAAAAGTTTCTCTAGAGAGTGGAACATCTAGGCCTTCTTCCTTTAATATTGCCAAAAGCTTCTCCAAACATTTTCTGGAAGGAGCTGTTTCTATATACCACTTTTTCAGCTTATCCCGCAATGTCAACTTCGGAGCAGCAAATTCTTGCATTTTCTCCACAAAATCTGCACTATCTTCCACAATCTCAATTGCACTCATTTCCTGCTCACATTGCAAACTTCTCGTTTTATATAAAATTTTTTGTCTTTTAACCAGTCTTTTGTAATTCCTTTTACTCATTTTTTTACTTTTTTTATATTAAATAGTTTTTATCACCTTTTTTTTAACAAAACACAATTTAATTTTTCACAGAACGTGTCTTTTTGACAAATGAACCTAAAGCTATGAAAAGAAAAGAACAACTGTCAACAAAATTCTCTACTCTATTTCTCTATCTCTCTCAACAAAATTCTCTACTCTATTTCTCTATCTCTCTCTGACTGGATATCATAATAAAACAAACTGTTGACGGGTTCGTTGACAATGTCACCAGAAATACACTACAACTGTAGTCTCTAACGTTTTTGTACTCGCGCATGCAAGGAAAGTCGTCGACAGTTTAACTAGTGCAATTGTCGCTAGGAAAATAGTGGTGACATAGAGACATTTGGTTCTAGGCTGACTACAGGGTAGTTTTAGGAAGTTTTAGGGGTAACTTATTTCGAAGATGATGTCAAACTTTAAAATTTAAGATGGCGGATAGAGTTGCCACCTAGATTTTTTCATTTTTGCGAATTCTTGTAATTTTGAAATTCTGACAACGGATTTGATTTCGAATATAATGTCACAGTTTTAAAATTTAAGACGGAGGTTAGGGTTGCCACCTGAATTTTTACCATAGTATTGCCACCTAATAATATGTATTTTTAAGAGTTTTAAACATCATTCATCAGTGTTCAGGGTCGCCGATTTCGAATCTAAAGTCAGAATTTTAAAATTCAAGATGGTGGATAGGGTTGATACCTTAATTTTTTGTGGGGTATGAATTCGGGGCTGGCAAAAAAAAAGGTACACCAAAAATGGGTCGCTGAATTCGAATCCATTGTCAGAGTTTCAAAATTATAAAATTTTTAAATAATAGGGTTTCCACCTAATAATATGTCTTTTCAAGAGTTTTAAACGTCATTTATCAGTGTTCAGGGGTCGCTGATTTCGAATCTAAAGTCAGAATTTTAAAATTCAAGATGGTAGATAGGGTTGCCACCTTAATTTTTTGTAACTGTATGAATTCGGGGCTGGCAAAAAAAAAGGTACACCAATAATGGGTCGCTGAATCCGAATCCATTGTCAGAATTTCAAAATTATAAAATTTTGAAATAATAGGGCTGCCACCTAATATTATGTCTTTTCTAGAGTTTTAAACGTCATTTGTCAGTTTTAAACTCTTGAAAAGACATATTATTAGGTGCCAACCCTATTATTTCAAAATTTTGAACAATTGAACAAAAGTTGTAGCTTTATTAAAGATCTGCATGCATACAAAATCTTATCAAAATCAGTGATTAAAGGTGTTTTATAGTAAAATGGCGTCTGATATAATTTCTTAAAAAACTAAATTTAATATATATCTTTAAAAATTTACCAAACAAATTTTATTGCTCACTCAATTAAACTTTGGAATTTATTTTAAAAAGGAAATCAGCTCAATTGAACCATTAGCTTATGAGCTACAAGCTCTCAAAAGTCACGCAAAGTAACTGCAATGTTACTGCAAATACTTTGTGTTTGGAGAACAAAATAAGCGCTGGTTTTTTATGCAGAAGTTACGCTTTATGTCTTTGTTTTGTTGCTTGTAAATGACCATACTTACCATTGCATACCAGAAGTTGAAAAGACCCTGCGCTGGTTATCAAACCAACAACTCGAACATACATTATTGTGGTCTTACGACACGCTCATACACAGTTGGCTGCAATGTTGCAAGTATGTTCGACACAACAATCGCAGCGCTTGCGTAGTGCGGTCAGACAGACTGTCACTGTATTTGTTGAGGGTAGATTGCAAGTAGCGAAAATGCCATCGCTTGCAGATCACTGATCCTTACACTTTTTAAATTATTATTTTGATGCCGAGTGAGTTTCAATTAAGCACAGAGAGAGAAGTGGATGTAGCACGTTTCATTAAGAAAATTATATCTCATGCCAATGGTGTCCATTAAATGTATTAAATATATTTTGCCATGAACCGAGTCCACTTGCTCAACGGCACATTAACAGAAGAAATTTAAGAATTTCACAATGAAGTTTACCCAAAAAAGTTCGTATTTACTTAAAAACTAAAGATTAGTTTTGAAAAATACCACATCGGATGCAAGCCACACCTATTTTTAATACAATGTGAATGTGTATTTGAAATCTGTTACATCTATTTGAATTCTATAAAAATACATTCAATGATTTAAAATTTTAAACATATGCTTTGATCTCAATTACATACTCTGAGCTTAAAATATGGAAATAGAAGGTGAAAACTACGCCAAACTCCTATACAAAGTGACAGAAAACGATAAAAACTCTTAAAATTCCACAGAAATTACTTTAATAGCTTCGAATTTTGCAAAAAAACGTTCATCACAAATACGCACTCTGAATTTGAAATTTGAATGAGAACTCCGCTTATATTTCTTACAAAGTAATCATCGTAAATAATATAGCAACACCTATGGAAATTTCACAAAAAATAATGTAATGACATGATATTTTAGACATATATGTTAGTTTTAATTTGAAATTAAATTTTTTGGAAGCTAACTTTATACACATGCGATTGAATTTGAATTTCTTTACGTGTGCTACGTCTGGGGCTAACTGCATTCCTGCAAAAAAGGTAATTGCATAAAAATTGTATCATAAGAATACTTTCTTCAAATGAAACACATAACATCACACGGGCGTAATACAAAACATATTTGTTTCTTTAAAATAATAGCCCAAAAATTAAATAAACTTACTTAAGTCACATTTCTTATATCATCGAAGGCCAACTTATTGCTGTCAAATTTTGAAACAATTTTTGATGCTCACCTGAAAAAACTCTACCACGTGTAATAAGGTATTGTGAGGACTCAAATTGTTGCACAATTTGGGCCTCACAAATTATATAAATGAATTGTTAACTGAATTTTAAATATGGAAAATGTAAACAACCAAAACATGAAATGTAAATTAAACTATCTCAATTAAATTTGAAGATTTATTATATATTGGGGGTTGGAATTAGTTTTAAAGGTTTTCTAAGAGATGGCGTAACTATCAATAGATCGCATCGGGCACACCTGTGACTATATTCATTTCAAAGGACATTGTTTAAGCTTCATTTTTCAGTATGTGTCATTCCACTGAAGTGTAAACAACATATATTTTTTTCTCTGTGAACATGTCGACTTTCGTTCCAACAAAACGCAATTTGCGGGAAGGTTTACTTTTGTGCTTCCATTTGAAGAAAAAAGCGGTTGAAGCACAACGCACGCTTACTGAGGCTTACGGGGACTATGCTCCATCGATTTCTACTTGTGAGTACTGATTCCGTCGGTTTAGAAGTGGTGATTTTGATAAGGAAGACAAAGAGCGTCCGGGCCAGCCGAAAAAGTTTGAAGATGAGGAATCGGAGGCTTTGCTCGATGAAGACCCGTGTCAAACCCTTCAAGAATTGTCAGAATCATTGGGAGTCGACTTATCAACGGTCGGCAAACGCTTGAAGGCCATGGGAATGATTCAAAAGCAAGGAAATTGGGTGCCGTACCAGTTGAAGCCGAGAGACGTTGAACGGCGATTTTGCATGTGCGAACAACTGCTTCAACGGCATAAAAGGAAGAGTTTTTTGCATCGTATTGTCACTGGCGATGAAAAGTGGATCCATTACGATAATCCTAAGCGAAAAAAATCGTGGGGACCACCCGGCCATGCATCAACATCGAGGGCCAAGCCGAATATTCATGGCGCCAAGCTTATGCTGTGTATTTGGTGGGATCAGAAGGGTGTCGTGTACTATGAGCTGCTAAAACCTAACGAAACCATCACTGGGAACGCTACCAACAACAATTGATGCAATTGAGCCGAGCATTAAAGGTTAAACGGCCGGAATATGCCAAAAGACACGACAAAGTGGTTTTTCAACATGACAACGCACGGCCACATGTTGCAAGAACCGTCAAGGAAACGTTGGAGGCGCTGAATTGGGATGTGCTACCCCACCCGCCTTATAGCCCAGACATAGCCCCTTTCGACTACCACCAATTCAGATCGATGACGCATGGCTTGGCTGAGCAGCGCTTCACTTCTTACGAGGATACCAAAAAATGGGTCGATTCGTGGATTGCCTCAAAAGACGAATCGTTCTTCCGGCGCGGAATCCATATGCTGTCAGAAAGATGGGAAAATGTTGTAGTTAACGATGGACAATACTTTGAATAATATACATTGTACCGTTGTTTCTAAATAAATGCTCAAAAACCGAAAAAAACCTTTAAAATTAATTCCAACCCCCAATATTATGAATAAGATATATATAAATCATTATATTATATTATATTATATTATATCTTATTAGCTAAAATATATATTAATGTTATAAATATTCTGTTGAGGAAATAATAATGTACTGAATAACAAATAAGCAAACAAATAATAAATACAAACATACAAACATGCAGAGCCATGCACACAGTCACATATACACAGGCAGGGAAAACAAAACAAGTGAACACGGAACAGAAAGGCAATGGGAGAGTATAAAGCAGTCGCGTTTGCTTAGGACAGGCAGTCTTGTCGCAGGCGCAGTAGCATGCACATGCTTTGAGACTGAGTAGTTAGTTCAATCGTAGTTATCTTAAGCGAAGGTGTCCTCACCCTTCGAACGTTGTTTACTCTAAGTCAGGCGTAGTTATCCTAAGCGAAGGTGTACTCACCCTTCGAACGTTGCTTACTCTAAGTTCAAAACGTAGTTATCTTAAGCGAAGGTGTACTCACCCTTCGAACGTTGTTTACTCTAAGTCAGGCGTAGTTATCCTAAGCGAAGGTGTACTCACCCTTCGAACGTTGCTTACTCTAAGTTCAAAACGTAGTTATCGTAAGCGAAGGTGTACTCACCCTTCGAACATAGTGTTTACTCTAAGTCAGGCGTAGTTATCTTAAGCGAAGGTGTACTCACCCTTCGAACGTTGCTTACTCTAAGTTCAAAACGTAGTTATCTTAAGCGAAGGTGTACTCACCCTTCGAACATAGTGTTTAATCTAAGTCAGGCGTAGTTATCTTAAGCGAAGGTGTACTCACCCTTCGAACGTTGCTTACTCTAAGTTCAAAACGTAGTTATCGTAAGCGAAGGTGTACTCACCCTTCGAACATAGTGTTTACTCTAAGTCAGGCGTAGTTATCTTAAGCGAAGGTGTACTCACCCTTCGAACGTTGCTTACTTTAAGTTCAAAACGTAGTTATCTTAAGCGAAGGTGTACTCACCCTTTGAACGTTGCTTACTCTAAGTTCAAAACGTAGTTATCTTAAGCGAAGGTGTCCTCACTCTTCGAACGTTGTTTACTCTAAGTCAGGCGTAGTTATCATAAGCGAAGTTGTACTCACCCTTCGAACATAGTTTTACTCTAAGCTCAGGCGTAGTTATCCTAAGCGAAGGTGTACTCACCCTTCGAACATAGTTTTACTCTAAGCTCAGGCGTAGTTATCGTAAGCGAAGGTGTACTCACCCTTCGAACATAGCTTTACTCTAAGCTCAGGCGTAGTTATCGTAAGCGAAGGTGTACTCACCCTTCGAACGTTGTTTACTCTAAGACAGGCGTAGTTATCGCAAGCGAAGGTACCTCCACCCTTCGAACATAGTTTTAATCGGAGTTCTATCGTAGTCACTCACAGCGAAAGGAATTATAGCAAGTAACGGCATAAATATGAATAAGCAAAGATTAATTATATCACTTTAATTTATATAATGCTTAAAAATTAATAATAACTAAGTAACGTACTCATTAAGCAATAAATTAACAAATGAAAATAATAAAGAATTACTCTACAGTTTAAAACTAAAACGCTGGCTTTCTTATTTAAAACAACGGAATCATTGGTAAATAAATTATTTTGTAAGAACCCCTGGTTTACTCACTGAGCCTACCTCAGCAAAAATCAGTAACGAGCAAAAGGGTTCGTTACAGTATCAAAATATTTGCACAACTATTGGCCAAAAATGAAAATATATTCATATTTTTCTGAAACAATATAGGCCAAGATTTGTTCAATAGAGAAGAAAGTTTTTAGTTGAAATAAATTTACAAAAAAGTCTGCAGTAAGTGTGTATAAACTTATTGCTTTTACTTTTTAGCACATGCCACAAAAGCTGCTTGCATTTGTCACAATTTCCTTTCATGAATCTTCGTCTTAATTCTTCCACTGTTATCTGCTATCTTTCAATGTAACTGTAATTTTGTTAGTGCATATCTCAGCTACTGTCTCTGACAAGGCAGCAACACCAAAAAGCTCTCTCCTACTCTTCACACCCGCAGCTAAGCAAGCAGTCTGCATTCAAACTAATTTCTTTTTATTTATATCTTCTCTAACTTTTTTTTGCCGACTCCTTCTTCATAAGCTTATTGAGCAAATGAGAAGCGACTTAATTCTTAATTTGAACGTTCCGCACAGCATGGTTTTGTCCTTGCTTGGCATCTAAGTCTGCCTGCCAGCCAGCTTGCTGCAATAAATCCTAACCATGTTGCTCACATTGTCCTTGCACAGTGTGTAGCAGCTCAAGCCAATAACAACAACTGCACCAACATTGCTTCATTGTTCTACTTGGTCTTTCTTTGCAGATTGTCGAGATTAATTTTGCAGTTATTTGCTGCAATTTTCTTGGGGTTCCACTGGATTCTAAAGTGAACCCGTTGAAGTCGTCAATGGTTATGTTGACAGAACGGATTTGTCTTGTAAGTTTACGTGTGTGTGTTTGCGAGTATGTTTATCTGCTTTGTAATGAAATGAAAGCATTTTGCAATTTTATGCTTTTGCCTAGTGAAAAGCTATAGATTGAATTTGTTGCATCTAAGCCTTTCATTAAAATGCTTCATAAGAGAATCCAATCAGCAAAACTAATAGGGAATATTCATTTTTTTTTACTAATTTAAAATTTCTTCATGATAGGAGTTGAAAAAACTAAAATTTTGAGGGCCGATTGTTTAATGAGTATAGAAATAATTTGTGACATTTTCACAGAGACGCTAAAACAGTTAGCTTTAAATACTTTAACACTTCATGCTATTTTAAATTTTTTTTAAAAAAAGTTATTTTTACATAGCACACACAGGGGTCACTTAGCTCTTCTCAAAGAGGGCCACGTGGAGGGCTTACTGCGAGAAAATCGATAGTCTACCAACAGCGACCAGTAGTCAAAGATCATTCCAACGGAATCTGTACACTATTAAAACGTGATGGAAGCGTTTTTTCGAAAAGTCATATTTTTAAGAGAAGAATCAGAAATCAACGTTTCCGTGGAACTTTTCGAAAAAGTCAAAAAAATGGAACGGTCTAATGTAGATGAGTGTCCCCTTCGATATCCTGTGGAGACATTCCCTGACATATACTCAATGGCATATACCTCCGCCTGGAATATTATTGACAAGTATCCCTTTGGAAGAGCTTTTTGGAAATTGGGACCATATATACCCACTCCCGTTACTCCATTTAAAAGTTCTGATCCATCAGTGTACCCTATCTGCGAGCCAGGGTCAGCTGTAAGGCTATCACTTCTCCATAGACCCTGTAGCGTTTTGAGAAGTTTACCTTTGGCAGCATTCTGTCTGGGATTTTTAAAAAGGGGGTCATTTTCGAAGGTATCATTTAAAGTATCTTCAGGTGACACATTAAATTTCCTGCCTTTTAATCACCTATTTCCTCCATTCTTAGTGCACTTTGACATGCCTCTTTTTCGATAATAATGATTAAACGGGGTAGCCTGATTACTACACTCAGAGCTTCAGATGGGCACGTTCTTATTGTCCATCAAACAATGGTTGTAAGCCTCCAATAAATAATTTTCGGTTTCAGGTCCCACAGTTTGTCACGGAGGCGTTGACAGGCAAATAGGGCACGTTTTTCTCTGCCTGTAATTGAGTCTAAGTGGATGTTCCAAAGGAGCTGATTTTCAAAATTAACTCCTAAGTACTTGACCTCATTTGGAAAAGTCAACGACTTTTTCATCCAGGGTAACCCTTATCAGATTTAGGCTTCTTTTCCTAGAGAAGGGTACCAGAATTTTTTTTGTCAGGATTTATGCTTAACCCTTTTTCCTTACACCATTTTGAAGTTATACAGAGGGCACTTCGTTCATGACTGCCCAGACTCGAGATAACCAGATAATCCGCATATCCTTTGGTGTCAAAACCCTGGTTGTTGAGACTTGCAATAAGTTCGTCCGCGACTAGGGTCCAAAGACGAAGTGAAAGTACCCTCCTTGGGGGCAGCCTCTAGTGGCAGTGATTGTGTTATGAATTCCACCAAGCTCAAACGTTGTTATTCTGCTTTTAAGCATGTTTAAAATTCAGTGTATGATAAAAGATGGAATATGTTTAATCTGCATAGCTGCTTTAATCGCATTGTATGTCGTGTTGTCAAAGGCCCCTTGAATGTCAATGAAGGCACATAGCACTGTTTGTTTTGCTTCCAAAGCCTTTTTGATTGTTGCCGTTAGGCTGTGTGTTGCGGTGACTGTGGATTTGCCAGCTTTGTAGGAAAACTGAAACCTATTTATAGGGATGCTCTTCGAGCTAGTCTCCCTAATGTTGAGTACCAATATTTTCTCCATTGTCTTTTAAAAGAAGGAACTTGGGCTGATTAGTCTTTACAATGTAGGCAATTGTTTGGGCTTTTTACCCACCGTTGGTATAAAAACGACCTTAACCTTTGTCCATTCGCGAGGAATGTGGCCTAACAAAAAGTTGCATTTGAAAATCCGAGTGAGTGGAGGTACAATGGAATCAATGTCTTGCTATAGTTGGCACGGGTAGATTTCATCGCGTCCCGGAGATTTGTATGGGCTAAATTTAGATATGGCCCAACGTAAAAAGTTTACCTGGAAGTCCTTTTTTTCTGAATAGTATGCCCCAGTGTCCGATGGGGTGTCTTCTTCAAATACACATCCCGGAAAATGCGTCTGTCGTAACAGACGATTAGTTTCATCCGAGTTATCTATGTTTCGTTTTGCTACTTGTATGGCAAAATGAACTGCTGCAACTCATTGAAGTTCCACAATTGTTTTGCTTGCAGCGTGTATAAATCGCACAACATTTTTCTTTTTTATTACGCACATATGAGTTAATACTTTACGCCGCCTAGCGTTATAATTTATAACTTATTAATATAAATCATTGTAAATACAATGTTATTCACAAATACAATTAATCTAAATACAAAAATACGCATTTTTATCAAAAAAGACTCACCGGAATAAAATTTCAAATGAAGGCACGCTTTCAGTTTTTGGTGTCATTCTTATGCAATCTATCGATCCTTTAGAAAGAGAGTGTATATGAAGTCTCAGCGCTTTATCTTCATTACGTGAGCTTATGCCGCTAAATCGGTTTTCTTAACCATACTGGAATGATTCAAAACATGCCTAAAACGTATTTATCTACCTAAAAAAGTTAAACAATTCAGAAAATATGGTTTTGGTTCACTTATATGTACTACCTCCATTAGGAAATAACATCTCGAACTTTTTTTTCCAGATCAAAGTTCTTTAGTGATAAAAACTTGCGAATGGATGAAAAAAATGTGTTTTAACCCATACCGGCTCACCTCCGTGACCTTTCGTAAACGCAAAAAATCGATTTTTTGCTATTTTTGCGGCATAGCATCCATGCTATTTAATTGACGTAATTGCAACGTATTAAAAAATTGTAGCTAATTTTAATACGAACTTTTTGGTATGCTGCCTAAATTTTTGAGACATCTGGTTACCGAGATATATATTTTTATAAGAAAAATCAGAGGTTTATCAAAATTCCTATTTTTTTACTTTTTGATTTTTATTAAAAAAACTATTTCCGATACGATTTTGAAATGTTCTACACCAATTTTTATTAATTCATTACCCATCCTGTGGTATCAAAGACTTAACTCTAAGACTCTCTCTTAACCCTTTCCGGCCCAATATAAATAAAATAATTTAAATACGAATATAACTGCTTAGTTGCAAATGGTATACTGCATACATATCCTTAACATCTGGTTGACGATATACAGTGTTGCGCAAAATAATAGCAACAAAATCAGTACGCTGCTACAAAATCGTGTATATTTTTATATATTAGGGACACACAAAAATTATTATAGGAACCAAAGCATATATTCATATATCATATTAAAAATAAATCATATTCAAATTTGGTTTTGTTTTTTTTTTTATTAAATTTAAAATTAATGTGACTGCATTCAGTTTGTCTGAGCAAAACAAAAGCAACATAATTAATATTTGGTGTAAGATTCATTATTCTTGATAACCGTTGCACATCTGAGCGGCATCAACTCTATTAAATTAGATATGTTGGCATTAGGTATATGTTCCCAATTAAGTTTCAGGGCTTCATACAGTGCAGTCTTAGTGGAAAACCTTTGACCAAAAACTTTTACCTTCAAAATCCAAAAAAAGATTTTCAATGGGATTCAAGTCATTGTGACTGTGCCGGCCAATCAAGGACTTGAATCCTATTGCCTCTAATGTAATCTTTGATGAGCTTTGAAGTATGCTTCGGGTCATTATCAGGCTGAAACGTTCACTGAAGCGACATATTCAATTCTGAATGTGGTCGCATCTTGCTTTCTAAAATGTCATTATATACAAATCGATCCATAAATCCATCGATTTTTTGAAATGGTTCAACTTCATTATAGGAAAAATAAGTCCAGACCATAATGGCTCCGCCTCCGTGTTTAAAATTTATTTTGCCGTTTCGGGCTTCAAGTCGTGTACCTGGGTGGCGCCGTACCGTGCACATCTCATCTGAATTAATCAAGTTAAACTTTGATTCATCGCTTAAAAATCGGTTTTCGATTTTTGAACGATCGAATTTAGGTGCTCTTTTGTAAGACTAAGTCTAAAAAACAATAAATTGCAACTTGTTGTCACAATTTCAGACAGAATTGCTTCACAGTATTTAAAACATGCCATTATAAATAGAACAGTCAATGTCACAACTAGCGCAAAAACAAAACTAAACTTAAATGTTTATGACTAACAAACAACACTTGCTTTACAATAAAGGAACTTTACCGGTAATTCTTGGAACTTCTATTCTCTTTTTACATTTTTCAAGTTTTGTTGCTATTGTGTTGCTCTCAGACAAATTGAATGCAGCCACATTAATTTTGAATTTAATAAAAAAAAACAAAACCAGTTTTGAACTTGATTTTTTTTTATATATGATGTATGAATATATGCTTTGATTCCTATAATCATTTTTGTGTGTCCCCAATATTAAAAAAGATACTTGATTTTGTTGCAGCGCACAAATTAATTTGTTGCTATTGTTTTGCGCAACACTGTATATGTCCCAAGATAAACAATACGTTGCCGATCGTATGAAAGTTTATCAGGCTCGTCGAGCACTTCGGATGATGACTGCGGAAGGTATTAGTCCATCAGTAACCATCCATGCTTTCTTCTTCGGTGGAAGAAAATAAATATCATTGGAATACGAGAATGGATGTAATGCATGTTTAAAATCCAGTGTATGATAAAAGATGGAATATGTTTTATCTGCATAGCTGCTTTAATCGCATTGTATGTCGTGTTGTCAAAGGCCCCTTGAATGTCAATGAAGGCACATAGCGCTGTTTGTTTTGCTTCCAAAGCCTTTTTGATTGTTGCGGTTAGGCTGTGTATTGCGGTGACTGTGAATTTGCCTATAATCATTTTTGTGTGTCCCCAATATTAAAAAAGATACACGATTTTGTTGCAGCGCACTTATTTTGTTGCTATTGTTTTGCGCAACACTGTATATGTCCCAAGATAAACAATACGTTGTCTATCGTATGAAAGTTTATCAGGCTCGTCGAGCACTTCGGATGATGACTGCGGAAGGCATTAGTCCATCAGTAACCATCCATGCTTTCTTCTTCGGTGGAAGAAAATAAATATCATTGGAATACGAGAATGGATGCCTGAAGAAAATAAAAAAAGAACACATTTCTATTTTACAGGAGCCCAGTTCGCTCTTTTTTTCTCATGTCACAGTTGATGAAGGCACATCGGTCGCTGTTATGAACTCAATCAAAGACCGTTTCATGTTTGAAAAAATGTTGACTTGTCATCAATCAAAGCGATTGGTTGTGATGGCACGAATGTGGATGTTGGTAGAGAGCATTGCGAGTGTTGATTAAAAAATATATCGGTGCAACGAAAGATCCAATCAACTTCACCGGTCCAATTGGCGGAAAATTAAAATCTTGTACGAAGATGCCAATTGTAAACTTTGAAAAAATATACTTCGATTGTCTATATCGATGAAGATTTGAAAGATTTTAACACAGCTTTGCTGAATACAGACAGCAAATACCTAATAGATATTTGCGGAATCATTTCGACAGGCATAGTACCAGAAAACTTTGAGCATCGAGCACAAGGTAAAATTTAAAACAAAATGATACGTCATTTGAGAGATTTTTATTCAATATTTATTTTTCCAGGTAAGATGTCTCATTCACGCTGGACAACAAAAGCAAACTGCATTTTCCGGGTGTACATAGCAACCGCAAAACCTTCGGCGGACCTCAGAATATTTCGTGCACGGACTACGTCGTCTTAATACGCTGGCAATTAGTTTCGCCCGACCAACAAGCGCCACCAATTTTACGCGATATTTTGATTGCAAAAGACAATATAGTATGACTGGCTAAGCATAAAATCACTGATCCTCAGTTCGAAGGGACGATCTTAAATGCTGCAGGAGAAGAAAATAACTTTGATATTGAGCTTCAAAACCTACCGTGTCATTCGCAGGCCGTAGAAAGGTGCGTCAAAACAGTGACATAAGAATCAAAACACATTTCGAGCGAGTCCCAACCTGAGGGATATATTATCGCTAAACTTCACCATCGATGCATAATGCCTTCATTTTATACTAAAGAACATTTTGTTGCTGACAGAAATAATTTTGCTTTCCAACCAGAACTTTGAATTCAAAGTTCAATAAAAAAAAGTCAACTCTGTAAAAGTTATTTTTTTTTTTTTTTGTAATTTTTAACTTGCTCAATTCCAGTCCGAAAGGTAAGTGTAAGCTACATCAAGGCGTAAAAAAATTGACGAAAATTACGGTATATTGGGTAGTTGGGCCGGAAAGGGTTAAGAGAGAGTCTTAGAGTTAAGTCTTTGAAACCAAAATATGGGTTTTTCATTAATAAAAATTGATGTAGAACATTTCAAAATCGTATCTGAAATAGTTTTTTTAATAAAAATCAAAAAGTAAAAAAATAGGAATTTCGATAAAACTCTGATTTTTCTTATAAAAATATATTAGCTGCAAATAATTAGCTACAATTTTTAATACATTGCAATTACGTCACTTCAATAGCATGGATGCTATGCCGCAAAAATAGCAAAAAATCTATTTTTTGCATTTATAAAAGGTCACGGAGGTGGGCCGGTATGGGTTATAAAAAAAAATTGTGCAAAATTTTTTGTTCATTTATTCGCAAGTTTTTATCGCTAATCAAACTCAATCGGTTTCTATCGTTACGCCCTAACCTCCATATTACAAATACATTTATATGTTTGCCTATATACATCTTTACTTATAGATAAAGGAGATGTTTGTATTGCTAACTTAAAGCATGCCATAAAAATTGATGATTTTTAACATTGCCATCATTTTCATCATAAAAAACTAACTGTCCTGTTTCATCTTCAAATAAGTAAAATAAAATAAGAGAACAAAGAGAAATAACTTGTAATCATCTGGTATTGGTGTGCAGCAGTCATTTTCTTTATTTGATTTTTATTTATAGCTAGGTGTTAGTAGACACTTTTATAGCTTACTGCTATATAAAAAAGTCAAAAATAAAAAAAGTTAACAGAATTAACAAATAGAACCATGCTTTGCCAAATGCCAAAAGGACATTGCAATAATATAAACTCCTATAAAAACTCCGTTTAAGTATCACATTCAAATTCATAGTTTACAAACAGTACGACATCAGCTCCGCATAGGTGCAGCCCTTGCGACAGCACTCATCATAAACACCATGACGACGCCTGCGTGTCTTGGCCATCAAGCTGCCGCCATGTATCTTGGCCCAGAATGGAGAGTTCGCATAAGGAAAGGGTAAATCCTCTTCGACTTCATTGTAATAGTCATCTGTATCCACTGCAAATTACAGAAGGGGGAAGGGGAGGTAAATAATCGTTCTTTAAAACAATAGTCGGAACGTTGATCCTGGAGCGTAACTTACATGATTTTTTTATTTTCGAATTAAAGCCATTCACACAAATGTTGTCCAAAGCCTCAGGCAAAGAGTTTCCACAAAACTTCTGCATAGCGAGATTCTGTTCAAAAATGGTGAAGAATACTAGCACTAGCAGCAGAGCGCTCCAAAATTTCACAACGCTTATATTGACCATTTTGCAATAAATAAAATTTTATAATTGTTTTAAAACTTAGAAAATTGCCAGCTTAATGCAATGCACTTCTTTTAGCTTGACTGTAGCTCTGGCAAGACTGAGGTTAGCTCTAGAAAAGTCTCAAGTATTTATACTCGGTTAATGGCTCCAGTGACTCCTGCACGTATTGGTGTGGTGTCAGCAGGAATTAGCGTAAAAGACGTTAATTTTATATCCTTCTTTAAATTATGCAAAGCATGCATGTGCTCTAGTTATGTGTGTGTGTTTGTTTGTGTGTGTGTAAGCGCGCCTGTCTGAAGGTGCCACTTTTTGCCATAAAGTGCTGTTATGCAAATTTTATATATTATGTATTAATTTGTTCTTTTTTTCCCCCCAAGTTTCATCTGCAGCTGTTCTGGCGTCGCAGCTCTATCAAGTATTTGTCTTAAGTGCATTATGGATAACTTAATAGTTTATGGGATATTTTTACGAAGAGGTGAATAAACATTTTAGCTTAATTGAAAAATTAGTTATGGTCAACACTACCATAAAAAAAAATTAAATTGAATCTAAAGCAATGTTGATTTTGTCAACTTTATTTTTCTTACTATA
This sequence comes from Dichetophora obliterata, assembly GCA_963920525.1. Taxonomy (NCBI): domain Eukaryota; kingdom Metazoa; phylum Arthropoda; class Insecta; order Diptera; family Sciomyzidae; genus Dichetophora; species Dichetophora obliterata. The sequence continues at coordinate 132,618,295 of OY986438.1, read as the reverse complement.
GATTGAATTTTTAACATCAGTACTTTTGAGAAAGTAGACGTTTTTGATCAAAAGATTAGATCTCGAAAAAATAATTGTAGTTTTCACACGTTTATATAGTTAAAGAACTGAATAATCATTAAAAATTTCAAATAAGGATGCTTACTTTCAAATCGGAACAATTTTTTAAGCAAATCTTTTAATGCCACGTTTTGTTGATTTTCTTGGATGAAAATCGCAAAAACTGATAGACTCTTTTTTGTTTTAGATCTGCAATTACTTTGGTCCATTTTTGAAAAACTGCATATATGCATTTAAAATTTAGTGAATTAAAATTTGTATGGAATCGTAACATTTTTGCTGCTTTTTGAAGTGAAGCTTTAGAATTGACCTTTTGTCGATCCCAACATTTCAGTTCACAATCAATCACAATAAAAATGACATAAGGATGTCCTTTTTTACGGGAAGCCCGCCAAAGTTTACTAAATTTTTATCTCTGTTTTATGATAGACGACATGGTATGCGTGCTGATTTTCATATCCCGCGACAAGATCTTCTGTTTGCGCAGTGGATTACAGTGAATTTGGTTCCGCACGGATTTGATGGCTTGTGGCATTCTCGCAGTGTGCGGATGGCCGGAATTCGGACGGTTGATTACACAAAAATTTGCGTGCATCCATCGTTCACAGCATCCGGAAAATTTCCCTTTTTTTTGGAGCCGCATTTTTGCAAACCCATTAAAAAAACACGCTTTACTTGCGAGCCCCATTCCCATCAACTGAGGGCGAAAATTTTTAGCGCGCCGCACAATGTAACGAATTGGCCATTTAGCAAATCGAAGAAAAAATTAAACCTAAAACAAGTGTTTCAAAAATGAAGTTTTTTGCATTAAAATCACAATGAACTTGTTCGAATAATTAAGATTTTGTCTATATTTTTCTCTAAATAGATGAAACTTAACAAAAAATTAAAATATATCTTTTGTAATTGCAAAAACATAAAAAAAAATTATTAAAATTAGATCAAAAACAGCAAATTTTTGAAATTTTTCGAACTAAATATTAAAAAAAAAATACATCTCTAATTTTTTCTTTTGTATTTTATAACCAGTAGAAAAAAATACAAATTCAGCTATCTGAAGAGTGCACTTTCTGCATAAAAGACTTTTTCCGTAACTGCCACAAAACTGCTATTCAGAGAAATGTACATTCTTGTATTCAGTTTGTATATTTCATATTTTCAACGACTTTTATCAGGTTTATATTAGTGATATTTATATTAGTGATTTAGTGAGGCTTCTCACGTATCTGCGACGACGCTAAACTTAAAAACTACTGAACAGATTTTAGTAATTATTTCACTTATATAAAGCTATATATGTTCAGCTTAAGATCATACATCCTTTATTATTTAAACCACTCTTAAAAATTATTAAAATTTTAATTTATAAAGTAGCTAAAAAAACCAAACATACAAATTATTGCTTCATTAAATTGTTAGACACACAAGCAGCTTAAAGCTTTATTTCTCTTTTCCTCTGCTATAGTGTTTCTCATTGTTTTTACTGCGCTGTCAGGCAGCTTTGCACATTTTTACTCTCCCATATTGAGTATTTATTCATGAGCGCTTTAAAGAGCTTACTGAAAACAACCGAGTGGTAAATGGACACATGGCGTAACCAAGTATTTCTTAAATACAATATAGCAGCGAGGCCTCCAACACTTGTGCACAATTCTGAATTTCATTTATTCGGGCATGGCCGCTAAGCCACTGATGACATCTACATTACACAGTAAACTGCTTTTTGCAGAAATCTTATAAGACTTTAGGTGATTTTTTTTTTGTGTCCTGATTTATATTGCAAAATATAATAAATGTGTAGTGGACGAATAAAATAAAAGAGACGAACATGTTCAATGCAGACGAATAGTTTAAAACAACAAATATTTTTAAGCTGGAAAAAACTGACACATGCATTTACAGTAAGGTGGAGCAAAAATTATTAGTGTTTTGCAAATTATATTTTGCTCGGCCGCGGTAAAGTTAAGAATGAATATAGAACTTGTTATAAAGTGTCTCCGCATATGTTAATAGGTATTTCTAAGAAAGTATTGCTTGATGTGTTTTCAGGCTATTTATTAAATTTGTTTTATTTATTAGGCTATCCTTAATTTATTGGAAAAATTGAATCTGAAGATAAGTCAATTATGGAAGGGAATAAAATAAGGATGCAATTGGAATTAAAAAAAAATTGGCGTAAATTGCGGATAAGATAAAAAAGAGGTAGGGCAGCTCGAATGATGACAAAACAGCTAGACTTTTTTTAAAAACTAAAAGTTCATCAGCTGAGATAACAAACTTAAATTTGAATATATTAAGAAATGACATGAATTATAAATTGCGAGCTTTAGATCAAGTAAGTTTTTTAAGAAGTCAACAACAACAACAACAACTCTGTATAGAGTCAATCACTTAGTTGACTAGACAGTCTTTTTCGGAAATCGCCACATTTTCCTCTTCAGTAGTCTTTGAGTGATTAAGCTGTGATCAACTCACTGTTTAACTTTGTATATGACTTCACAGATTTGGGAATTTATTCTTTTGAATTTTATGGCTTCTAGTCATATGACCTTTTAAAGCAGTAGGCTATTTATAGATCATCGCCATCAACTCTACCAAGGTTGCCATCTGTCCTAGTTGCTTCTTTATTTATTTCAATATTCATTGGTGTTCGATAGTTTGTCGAAATGCACCATAGAAAATTAAACGAGTCTTAAAAAAGTTACTTGATCTAAAGCTCGCAATTTTTAATTCATGTAATAATTTAATAGATCACAAAAACTAATTAACTATATTTAGAAATTTTAATCTTGTCTTAAGGATAATTGCAAGCGGAAAAAAGGTGAATATTTTCTATTTTGGAAATTTATTAGCAAAAACAAGGGAAATTTTATGATACGATTATTCCTGCTGCTAAATGTCACCAAGAGTCCACAAAATTCTTGTGCACGGATGTACAATTATTAAAATTTTCAAATTGCCAATCGGAATTTTTTCTGAAGATTCTTTGGAAGCAGAGTACGAAGACATACAGGGTTGCCAATATTCAAAGCGCCCATTTTATTTTTAAATAAATCAAAGAAACCACAATTTTTTGTCTGTTCGTCAGAAATATCATTTAATTGGGTTCAAGTAGATTTGCTTACATTATTTCTTGAATATGATATCTCGTAAATGGTCGCCATTGGCCTCTACGATATATTGTGCCCGTTTTGCAGCATTTTCCATGCTTTTCTTCAACATTTCCATGGGAATGGCGGTTATTTCTTGACGGATGTTGGTTTTCAGCTCTTCTAGGGTCTTTGGCTTGTTGACGTAAACCTTTGATTTCAAATAACCCCACAAAAAGAAGTCTGGAGGCGTTAAATCTGGTGATCTTGACGGCCAATCGAAATCACCATTTTTTTACATCAAACGGCCAGGGAACAATTGCTTCAAAAAATCGATTGTAGTGCGGCTTGTGTGTGGTGGCGCGCCGTCTTGTTGAAACCAGTAGTGCCTGATACGCTTTCGACGAACGATTGGCATGAAAAAATTGTTTATCATAACGCGATAACGCTCCTGATTGACAGTAACTCTGTGGCCATTATCATCTTCGAAAAAGAACGGCCCAATGAGCATTTTAGCACAAACGCCGCACCAAACAGTGACTTTTGCATCGTGAAGAGGTACCTCTTGAATCTCTTGTGGATTTTCAGTGGCATAAATACGGCAATTTTGTTTGTTTACCGTTCCGTTTAACTGAAAATGAGCTTCATCGCTCATTGAGTTGAGTTTTCACTATTGACTTGTTTTGTTGAATGTAAATTTCAACAATTTTAGAGCGTTCGCGTGGCGTGTACTGTTCCATTGTAAACATTTGCTTGGAATGACGCTTCAAACGCGGTATGTCATTAGTCGATTTGGCATCACTGTGGAAAGTTACAGTGTAGCCAGATGGGCGCTTCGAATATGAAGAGATACATATTTGTTTGAAACTTTGTAGTGACTGCTTAAATAAAAATTCTCAAAGTTCTCAAGAGAATTCTCAAAGTTCAAAAGACTGCTCAAAGTTCTCAAAGAATTTATTAAAGTAAAATTTAATGGTACTATAACTTAGGAAAATAGTAAAAATATAAAGGTTTTGGAATGGAAGTTCAGAGATCGTTGAAACACGGCAAAGATACTAAATCCAAAGATGTTTCAAGGTAACAAAAAATTCGTGGAGTCTTTCTTTTTAGTGGAAACCGAGAAAGATGTGGCAGTGTTTAGTTTTTATACTCACTACTTTTTAGGAAAAAGGCGCAAGTACTAGCAAAAAGCAGCAGCGATCATTCGAAAATGTTTCTTAAAGAACACAAAGCCGAAGAGTGAAGCAACTAGTTAACAACTAATTTAAATTTTTCGAAGCGAATATATCGTTATTAACGTTCTGTTATTAACTCACTTCACGAATATTCCAAGTTATAATGCTACAAAAAAGTTTAAAAATACGCTATTGCTAGAGCCAATTATATTATTATAGTTTTATATTATATTATTATAGTCACCGAGACGAGACCTATGCAGAAGTGCCTCTTCAAAGTTTTTGAACAAAACAGCAGAAAGCATTCTAGAAAGCTGCACTTTTAGTGAAAAAAGCAGGGTCATGTTAGAGTGTAAATGGGGAATTGATGGAAGCTCAGGTGATAATCTATATAAACAAAAATTTACCACTGAAGAGCAAAGTGATGAGATCTTATTTGTTGAAGCTTTGGTGCCATTGCGCATCACTAACTGGAAAATCAGTAATGAAGAGTGGGTTAACAAAGTTTTTTCCTCCTCATTCTGCTGACCAATTAAATTTTCGTTTATACGTGAAAAAAGACAACTTGTTGAAGCTAAAGAGCTACAAATGAAAAATCAAATCGAAAATTTAACAACATTTACAGCTATTATAACAGAAAAAAACTATAAACGTTCTATTCTAAATGCATTTGACCATGGTGGATGACACTATTTTTTATGTATTGGAAAAAACAAGCTCTTTAAATTGTTATATTTGTAGTAAAACCTCTTCCCGCCCTACTTCCCTCTTTCCGCCCGTCTTGAAGTATGGAATATTTCCGCTTCATGCTTAGATTAAATCTTTCGAATTTTTGAACCACATTGTCTACAGAATTCCTACATGTCATTGGCGAGTTTATAGTCAGGAAGATAAGTCAATTGTGGATGGAAATAAAATAGGGATTCAATTGGAATTCAAAAATAAATTGGGGTTGATTTTAGATAGGGGATAAGGTATGACAGCTCGAATGATGGCAACACAGCTGGCATTTTAAAAAAAATTTAGCGTATCGGCTGAGATAACAGACTTAGATTAGAATCTTTTAAGAAATTTGTATGCTGCCTTAAGTGTAATTACAAGCTGGCAAAAGGTGAATATGTTCAATTTTGAAAATTTACTAGCGGAAACAAGGGAAATTTTATGGAACGATTATTCCTGGTACCGAATGTTAGCAACAGTCCATAAAATTCTTGTGCACGGATGTACAATAATTAAAAACTTCACCTTGCCCATCGGAATTTTTTCTGAGCAGGCTTGGAAGTAAAGCACAAAGACATACGAAAGTACCGTTTGAGCTGCAGAAGAATTATATTATTATGATCTGACCATTTCGCTTCTTATATAATCTGAGCCCCAAATTTATTGCGGTAATAATATAAAGCTTTAGCATGGTAAAGATATTGATAAAGCAAATTATGTTTATAATGACGAAGTGCTGCAAGAGGAAGAACAGGAGGGGGATTTTTCAAGAACTTTAAATTCTAATATAACGAGCGATAGCGATTAACAGTAGCCAGAGGATCTCGTGACATTTTGTTTGAGCAGGCAAACTATTATTTTGGCGCCCCTATTTATTTGCACACAATTGTACATACTGTTTTATTTACTTATTATTAGGGCTAGGAATCTCATGCACTAAAAAAGTGAAAATATGCGTATATGTAATGCATTAAAACTCTAAAATATGTGGTAAAATCAGATAAAGTATGGAATTAAAAATATTTTTCTATTATTTTATTATCGGTTCAAAAATAGATATTACATGTAATTTAACATAAAAATAAAAAAAATAATTTTAAAATACGTATAAAATTAATTTATCCAAATAAACAAAAATATAAAGTCAGTATAGAAGTAATAATAATAAGGTCGGACTAAAAATTTGTCGCACTAAGTTTACATGACTGCAAATCAAAAAAACAAAAATATGCACAAACAACATGCATGTCAAATATACAAAAATATGCTCAATAAATACACAAAAATAGGAATTTTGTAAAATATACAAAACTATGCATTTTATAACATATGCGAAAAAAATGCATTTACGGTTGAGTCCATTTTAAAGGAAATTTCATGATTCGTAAAGAAAACTTAACCATTTTCATTTTTAGATGTCAAAAAAAAACATGGGTTTGCATGAGATTCCTAGCCCTATTTAGTATGAATTTTTTAGGGTTTCCCGATTATTTAGAAAGTTTCATTTTTTCAAAAATGTGAAATATTTATTAAAGTTAAAAATAAAGTATTTTTCAGGAGCATAAAAGTTTATTTGAATATTTCAAAATATTATTAATATAAACAAAATATTATTAATATAAACAAAAGTAATTATATTTGTGATTATTCAAAAGAAGAAAGTAATCATAAAACTAAATAATAATAAAAACTTATTTGAAACAACATGTACAATATTTTGCAATAATCCGAAATTTTCTGCTGAATTTTGCGCTAACAAAATCCATTAGAATATTATCTTTATCTAAATTTTTAGGTACTTATATGAGATTAAATTGAGAAAAGAGACAATGAAGAAAAACGGTTTTGAGACTTTTTCGATCATAGATAAGTTTTCGATCATAGAAAACTCTTTTCTTACTGGCAATGTTAAAAGAATTTTAAGGGCTCTATACAGATTTGTGTTATTTTGGCGCCCCTAAATATTTGGCGCTTCAGGCATGCCTGCTTCGTCTGTACCACGGGACGTCTCTGACAGTAGCCGTATATAGTATTATGAATTTATTTTACAACATTAATCATAAATAAAGGCGAATGTTTACTTTTTTTATTTTTATTGAAGATTTACAACTCTCAGTTATTGTTTGCATGTAAACAGGCACGTATATTTTAACACAAATTCCAAATCCATACTTATTTGTTTTGTAACATTTTATAAATTTTTCGCGTTTAGAAACATTATTTTGTATGGGAGATATGCGTGTTTTTAGACCAACTTAGAAATTTTTTCCTCAACAATATTCTGCCATTAGAGGTATTGTGTGTGTGAAATTATATTATTTTACGACTGCTTTTCGCGGAATTATGACACCTTTAGAAAAAAATTCGTATGGGAGGGGGGCGTGTCCTTTAACTGATTTCAAGCATTTTTACAAATTTTCGTTTTACTGCTCTAAAACACACATATAGTTTTCAAGAAAACTATTTAATTATAATTTGATAATTGCGTTTCTAAAATCATCTAAGTCCCGAATGAAATGCGGTAACAGTCTTCAGCGTTAACATGGTAAAGATATTGGTATAGCAAATTATGTTTATAACGACAAAGTTATATATTAACGACAAAGCTCAATAAACGATTTTAAACTATCAAACAACTAGAATTTGTATTTACAATCAAGTATGATTTAAACTATCAAACATTTAGATTTTGTATTTAAATCACTAAAATCAACATAATAAATAACAAGATCATTTAGAAAAAAACTTGAATTCTCAATAATATTTAACTGTTTTAGCTGCTGTGTGTTTGAAATTATATTCCTGTACGACTGAATTTCGCGGAGTTATGACACTTTTAGAACAAAATTTGTATGGGAGGGGGGCGTGTCCTTTAACCGATTTTATCTTTTTTTACAAATTTTTGTTCTACTGCTCTAAAACACACATATATATAAAATTTCATTACATTCCGATAACGTTTACTATCAATGGCCGCATTTCGTATAAAAGCGTTTCACTGTGTGCCGTCAAGTCGAAGTGGATGTGTTAAATGGTTCTAGAGAGCGAATGTATTCAATTCGTGTATCAAAACATTTGCAAGTACGTAAGGTAGTTGTAATTGAAGCAACCAGAGCTACCCTATGAAAAATTATGTGTGAGGTCGACGCGCACGGTTGAAGTGAAACCTTCAGAAAACTGTAGAAATTTTTAGTACAACGAATTTTTCATAAAACATTGTTACCTAAAAACGAGAAAAAATTGACTTGAAAATCAATATACTTCGACTTTCGATGCAAATATATTCGCTGTTTTTAGATATATTTAACTTTATTTTTTCCATTCAAAGGAATTAACAAAAATAGTTTGAACTGTATATATTAACTATATAACAAGTTAAAATAGGATGTCTGACTAACTTTCATATGACATATAATTCATTTGGACAAATTCTTAAAGTTTTGCGCACACTTTGTTGAACTGTTTTTGTCATCAAAACATCAGGAGCCCTTATAATTTTTGTGACCAACAGCCCTATTTTGGCAAATTAACAATTGTTAACCAGTATTTTTTATATTTCTATATGTTTGTTGTTTTCAGAACAAAATTTGAAACACAAAAAACAACATTTTTGAATGAGATTGTCAATAACTGAAAATTAGATGACAATTTTTATCAAAATTTATTATTTTTGAGCTTCAAATTTTGTTTTGAATTAAAAAGTTACAACAAACACATTCAAATATTCAAAATACGGGCTAACAATTTGTTAATTTGCTAGAATAGGGCTGTAAATTTATTCATTTCAAAATGTTTTATATTTTTTACAAAATAGACAAGTTTGAAAAACAAATTTATGTAAAAAAATCATTAATCAAATCAAATAATTGATGTGTTACTATCAAAAGTTATAGCTAAAAATCTATTTTTTTCATACCATCGACTATCTATACAAATCTAAACGGGTGGTCGGATTTCACTCAATTTTAGTACACATATTGTCTGAATCCCATCCCAAATAAAGGCATACTTGGTTTTTGCAACACCTCTTTTGCCCTTTTTCAGCTTACGTAAATATTATTATTGAAATTATTTTCAATTTAATTTTGAAAAAATTTCTGATACTTTGACACCAAAAACACGAATAAAAAAATTTTTGTACGACTTTTTCATAAAATATCGTAGCCTAAGAATGAAAAAAAGACTTGCAAATCAAAGTTATAATTTTTTTTTAACTGAATTTCAAAATATATTTAAGTTTGATACATATTTTTGAAAATTCGTTCTTATATTTTTGAGAAGCACCGCACAAAGAGGAGACACGCTAAGTTCGTTTGCAGTCGATGTTTTCGATTGGCTTTTAAAAATTCTGTTACAAATAGACTTTAAATTGTACGACAGTTCAACAGCTACTGCAACGTTTAAATTTTATTTGAAATTGGTTTTTGGACATATTAAGCGGTGTTTTTTTTTTGTCGTTTTCGTTTCATCGAGTTTCAAAAGCATTGTATTAAGGAAAAATTCTGACACAACAAAATTTTGTGTATAAAATGGTCTTTTTGATACAAATATCTGCATCAAAAACTAGCAACAAATATTTAAAATCCGCAACCTAAGGTCTTTACTTTGAATTAAGCTTTTAGGATTATCCTGAAAATATGACCTTGGAATAAATACGGAATACTTTTTTTTGCTAACTAAAACTTTTAGTTGGTGCAAGCAATATTGACCTTTTAAAAAAATTTACTCTGCGCAGTTCAGATATATTTGGTGCATAAAATCCAAATAGTTCCTTTCCATTACAATTGTAAGGAGCAATAATTGAGAGAATTAGATTAACAATTCATTAGTTAACTAATTTCAAAAAAGCATAGCATCGATTTGGCTCAGGGCACATGCGACAGGTATTTTAACAAACATTTAAACTACAAAACTTAATGTAGATCTGATTGCATCTTCCTGCTCCGGTTTGTCAGGAAGTAAGAAAATAAGGACATTTTTTAAAAACTAATTGTATGAAAAATCTTAAGAAGTGGTTCGGTTGGTACAAACATTAAATAGAGGTACACGAAATTTTGTCCTATTCTGATCACATCTTCCTGCTCTAATATATCCTTAAAAATGACTTAAATTATAAGAAAATATATTGCAAAGATTTTTATAGGTACAAGTATTTTTATAGGTACTAACCCAAATATTGACTATAAGAAACTTTTTTCCGATACAACGTCATTTTCGTATTCCAGAATGTCTTTTAAAGGGGCATCTTTTTCAAAATCATAAAAATCGTAAAAAATTAGAACCAAATCAGCTGATAATAGGATAAACTAAACACATACAAATTTTCATTACGATCTATACCTAATTTAGAATGTCCTTGGAATTAACATATTTCCAAAAATTATTTATGTTGAAGTAAACATAATAATGATCCATAGTTTAAAGGTAGAAAAGTGCGTATTCAAAATTTGATGTCGATATAAAAATATTTTGGCATTTAAAATTACTTAAGCATCACGGTTTCCAAGAAAACTGTTTTGTATTTTCAATATTGTATTTAATTGTAATAGATTTATGATCGTTGATTCCGAATCTGGAAACAGATTTTATCTTTCTATATTAGATTTTATGATATATGCTGTTGAATGAATAGAATAGGAGTTTTTAAGGCATTCTTAAGTCATGATTTAATATTACTGGATTGCACTAAAATCTCAATAACGAACTTGAAAGATAGAGTAGATTATGGTTTCTAATCTTGCAATGTTTGATAGCATAATCGTATGTTATTTCCAAAAAGTTAACATGCAAATTGTGCGAGTCTTGCTTGTATGAAAACATATACAAAATGCTAACCTTTACTAATATAAAAAAAATAAAAGTTGTCTGTTTTTTGTTTGTCCGCTTTTCATGTTCACAACAGAATTTAATGAAATTTGTATGTATTAGTGAATGTACAATTAAATAGGATGTAGGCTATTTTTTTAAATCTTGAGAGTGCAATAAATGCAACTGCAACTATAACAAAATAAACACGTAACGCTCATTTTTCTTAATGAGTCAGTTGACAAGTTCTTTATTTTTTTATAGGCTGAAAAAATTAATTGAATTTTCGCGTGTGGTTCATGCAAACTGAAAATTTTTAATCAACATTTTGCAACATTTTCTATAAAAGCTGGACTCTCAAAATTTGTTTTTAAAATGTTTGAAAATTACATACGAACGTACTATTTTGACAATGTAAAGTTATAGATAAGGGCTTATTATAGCACTCAAGCTTAATTGAAGAATGTTACCGTTATACGTTTTATTTACCGTCATACATAAAAACGCACATTTTCTTAAGATAGAACAAAGATAAAAAATTATGTTGCCAGAATCGGAACCAGCATTTATAAACCGACTGTAATCGACTACAATACAAACAAAAAATTAATTTTTTTTAACACCGTGATATATGTATAAGACATTTCGGAATAGGAAGATGTTGTCATATCGAGACCAAATTTTGTATAGAAGATTTTGTACCTCATACTTATTCATTCTACTCATTGTTATTGAAATAAAAGTAATTTTTGGAAATCTATTATCTTAAAGGACCTTCTGCAGCTGGAGAATGGATCACATCGTGATAAAGGCTTATATTAATAATCATCGCTTCATTATTTATCAATTCCATTCATTAAAAGTTTTTAAAAAAAACCTTTAATAAAATGCCCTGTTTTTGGCTCAAAACCGGACCAGGAAGATGTAGTCCTATCCTTTAAAAATTTTGTTTCGTTAATGTTTGATAGTATATTTATCGATCTACCTTGAGCCAGCTCGATACAAGGGTACTTTTTATTTTTATATATAATCGATACGCACTAATTCACATATCTTCCGTACAACGTCAAAACATGGTATCTCCATTTTCATAGTTTTGAGAAAACTGAGTTCTTGTATTTTTTGCCTTGGCCTTTAAAATTATTTTCTAAAACAATATACTTTAAATGCTTATTAGTATCAAAAACGCTCTAAACTCAGGAATCACTCTCAAAATTATTGCAAAATATTGTGTTATTGTATCAAATTGCTTACTTTGTTTTGTATACCTTTTTGAATATATATAAAAAAAAAACAAATTTACAGTATCAAAACATAGTCTGTGCAGTAGACCGTCTCGCCTTATATTCAGCATTATTGAAAGAGTGTTTTGAAAAAAAAAATTTTTTACCGAACGTAGGGGTGCGCTTTGACATATTTCTTCATAAGATCGGTATTTACCGTCCGATCTTAAATAATGATATGTTATGTTTTTGAATCAAAGAGACCTATTTTTTTAAGGTTGACCTCAGTTGACCCTTTATAGTACTGACCAACCGAACGTCAGTTTCTAACTTCTTAAGGTATTATTTTGATTTCAGAAATGGAAAGCTCGTGAAAAATCATTAAACTTTTACAATATAAGTTTTTCTTTATTTCTACTAGAAAAAATTTTCAAATTTGTTTTTTTTTAATTTTCTTGCAAAACATAGGGCAAATTTTAAAAATCTTGTCATATCGTATTATTTTTATTAAATATGCACTGAAAACGTTCTTATCCGAATCTAGCATCCTAATGTACCGAAAATTTCTTTCAATAATGCTTTAGATAAACTAACGTGAGGCGAAATTTATTTTTTCGATACAGTCTAATGTACGTACTATGTTTCAATAACTACACAGTAAAAAATTTGAGGATAAATTTTATCTTTTTTATAAAATTTGAGTGGTATGAACTTTTTTATTCCAAATAATTTCTAAATTTTATACCACTCAACATTATAAAAATAATAAAACAAATTTAATTTAAAAATTTTATATGGATATCATGTGTAAATCAAAATATATTCTGGTTCGAAAGTAAAAAATTCACCGAAATTGGGAAATTTAAAAATATAGTGATTTCGATTGGTCTGACGAGAAAAATGGTCTGGAAAACTTTATGAGATTTGATGGTATAAATTTTAAAACATTTTTGGATTTATCTGTACACCAAATAGTATAAAATGTATCCTCATATTTTTTACTGTGAATACATCGTTAAGATTAGAATGTGACGGTTTTATATGGAGCAAAAAATTAATATTTTAGTTTCATCATAAAGTGAAAATCGAAGAAATGGTGTAAACATAGTAAATGTTTTGTGCTTGCACGGCAGATATATGCTGAGGCGTAGTAATTCTCTTGGTAAAGAATTTTTCTTAAAAAGAAAATGTTTTATCCAAGTACACTAACTGTTTTTTTGTTTTTTTTTTTATTTTTCTCAGTACATTAAAACAAATTTCGTTTTTGAGTTTAAGCAATAAATTACTTGTTTTTAACCAAATTTTTGTTCTTGTACAATTATGAAAAGATTAATTAATTTGTTATAGTGATATATCTGCCTAAAGAGGTAAATCATTTGCTCGTATATCTCTAGAGGTAAGGTGTTTTTTTTAAAGCCTCTTTTTAGCACAATATTTTGATAACTTTCCTCATATCTCGTTTTGCAAAAAGTATTAAAAAGATTTTAAGCAAATTCCTGCACCAAAAATAATAACAACAAATTTTTGTCCATTGCCTACTACCAAGAATTAAAACAAATCCAAAATTTTAAAGATTTTTTAAGAATATCCTGAAAAAAATCCCTTAAATAAGAATTTCTAGTACACCATTAGAATCATCAAGGAAAAATATATATCTAACTATTTATTTTATGTTAAATGAAGAAAGTTTATGTCAACTCAAAAAAAGTTTCTCGGAATATGAGATAAAGGCATCATGTTTAGAGAAAAATGGTAGTGACTTTGCTCTAGAGAATGCTTTTCTCTAAATGTGATTCCAAAATTTAACTAAAAATGATAAAAAGCTTCCATGAAACAGATAAATATTTCCTCATCAATAAAGTGTCTTTATGAGGTGTCTCTAGTAGAAAAATATTTATGTATAGCAGGTTAAACCGTTTCCTTTATTGCGTAAATTTTTCCCGGAAACGGAGAAATATTTACTTAATTTTAATTAATCTTCTTCTATTTGCATTTATAGTTTCTCATAAAAAATAACACATTCTTTAAAAGAGAAATAAATATTTTTATATTGGTACTACATATTTCTTTATTGCTTTTTTAACTATGTTATTTTGGTTTGAAAATTAAAAAATAAAAATAACAAATAATTAATATTTACAGTAAATTTTTATCAAGTTACACTCTATTTTTATTTTGGTAAAATATTTGCTTTAGCTCTATGATCTAAGCAAAGTAAAATTATTTATGTGGTATTGTGATTCGGTTACTAGTTTAAAATATGTTAAAAGTTAGAGGTAGAATTATTGTTCTGGCATTGTTTTTAGGGACCCCTTCTTTCTTACCCCAGAAATTTCTTTTGAAAAAAAATTTTATAAATGCATCTAAAGAACCAGTGGCACAAACAACATCACTTTGTGTAGCTATGTTAAATAAAAAAAAATTCTTTGAAAGAACAATCGTCATAATATTCAACACTTGATTTTCACAACATCATTCACTCGCTGTCACGCTTTTTAATTTTTTTTTTTTCATCCTAATTGAATATGATAAAAAGATATCGTTTTTGGAGAGGAAGACTTCTTTTTTTTTTTTTTTTTGAGAACTGTTTATCTAATAAATAGAAAATTTTTAATTTTCTATATATTTTTCTCTAAAAATGAGAATAGTTTAGCACGGGAAAAATACTTATAATTATCAGAGACATAAAATATTTTCATTTCCCACAAGTGAATAAATGCTTTTACGATTATGTGAAATTTTATTCGAATTGAAGAAAATTTTATTAGAAAAAGAGAATATTCGATTCGAATTATTATCGAAAATAGACAAATTTTATGTAACAAAAAGAAAGGTGTTTTTTCTGAATATAGTGCGTACATCAATGCTCTTAAAACGAACTTTATGCTTTGTTTTGTTAAGACATGTCTAGTCGCATTACGTGGAAACGGTTGCTTTTACGTAAAAACTGTTAAAATAATTTTTAAAGAGAACTATATGATATACAACTCTCTTCACATAATATTAACTGTCTGACAAACCGGAGCAGAAATATTGGCAAATGACCAGTTTCAGTGAACTTTGAACTCCAGTATCATCTGGCGCTTACATGGTATCGAAGAGAACTTTTGACAGGTTGCTTATTATACCTTAATACAGGCGTTTTTCAACAGAAAGATGGGTCAGAATTTTTCCTAACAAAATGCTTAGGTATATCATTGTGCTAAGCAAGTAGAAGTGTAGAGATTTGTAGGTAGCTTTGAGAAGTAAGCCAGAGATCCGTAAATAATAATCGGATTTGCATGAAATTTGGGTATAATTTATGCATTCGGGAAATTATTGGGTAAAATTTGAGGGGACAAGTTTTTTTCTCAGACAATTTTCTTAACAAATGAGATGCCAAATTTAATTGAATCACAAAATCAATTTTTACCCATACAAATCGTATGGAAAAAAATTTCCACCTCTAAATGTTTACTTATTGAGTTGAGCTTCACAGTGAGTGTTCTTTGGGTTAAGAAGAAGGGCAAATGCTTCATTCACCTTGAAAATTAAAAAAAAAGTTAAAATTTGAACCAGCCTTATACTTATAAACGAAATACGTCTCAATGTGGCTCATAACTATTTTGAAGTAACTAAAAAAAGTCCTCTTCTTAAGTATGTCTTGTTTAAACGAGAAATATTAAAATACTCAAAGACCATTTTTCTTCTGTTCTAGATTTTAAATGTTCAAATTTATATTGCTTATTTTTTCAATTTATCTATTGCTCAAGAGTCAACGCGTGTCGTTATAACCCATAGTAAAGAAAATTTCGCGAGTATTTCGTTGAATTTATTGGTTTCCGCTGGTTAAAAAAAAAAAAAACATATTTCAAGAAAACTTACCAATTCTGGCCTGGGTATCCGCTGTAAGTAGCGTTGTGAGAAGAAAACTCATAAAGAGTAGATTTACAGAGTTGGAAATGAAGCAGTGTAACGCCATGTTTGTAGTTGTTGTTTTTGTTATATAAATTATGCGCT
Organism: Dichetophora obliterata; assembly: GCA_963920525.1. Lineage (NCBI taxonomy): Eukaryota > Metazoa > Arthropoda > Insecta > Diptera > Sciomyzidae > Dichetophora > Dichetophora obliterata. The sequence continues at coordinate 132,602,224 of OY986438.1, read as the reverse complement.
GGTAGCACTTGTTCTTGTTGTTGTTTTTTGTTATTGATGTTGTTTGGTTAGGTTTGAATTGTTTTTGCTCAAGTGTAAGTAAGTGGCACAATATTTGTTGTTATTTTAAAATAATACTGAAATTTATTTTCACACACCAACAACACATAAGCATAAATTTAAAAATTGAACTTATAGCACTTACGTGTATAAGTATTGCACAACACACAAGGAATTATGAAATATTAGTCGTAGTAGTAGCATACACATAAAAGTGTCACGAGTTCGTGTGTGTACTTATAGCAAATGAAAAAGAGTTATCGATTTGGTCTTTTCAACTTCCGGTGACAATACCTATGTATGAATTGCTCACATTTGTAGACACATACACACACACACACACATACACACACAATTGCACGCACTAAGCTCGTTTTAGTCAATCTGTGTTTTTAAACGCGTTACTTCGATTTTCTTATTTTATCGTTTCCGTTTTACGTGTCGCGCATTTATATTATTTCAGCACCATTTTTTTACTCCTTCTTTTTTTACGCTTGCTACTTTCTAGCACCCTCAATATATCACTCTTTTGCTTTGACTTCCGTTTAGGTCTGTGTTTTTAGTTTTGTTTTTTTTTCTTCAAATCAACTGTTTGGAAATATACGCGACATTAAAATAAATTTCTTATTTGTATTTGTCAGCAGAGCGCTTCACGTAGTTTTTTTTATACATTTATTTTTTTAAACATGTGTGTATTGTGCTGTTTGGTATTTTTCATCGATATTTTTGTTTTCTCTTTTTTTGTTTTCGTAACACTTAATTTTCAAACTTTTAGCTTTTTTATGCAATCATGGTTGGCTCTTGCCAAAAAGTGCCGAACGGAGCAGCAATCACAGCAGAAAGTCACACATACACGTGGCATGTGTGAGTCTGTTTCGATAGAATTGTGTAGGAGGCTGTGTGTTAACACACATACGTTGCAGTGTGAAGTCGCGTGAGGTTTTTAGAGAAACTGGGGCGGGAGAAGGAATATTACGTGTTCTGAGCAAAACTTTCTTTCTTGAGTTTTGTTACGAACTTTTCTTCACTTGTCGACTTTAAAAATTCATTGATTTTTCGTAGTTTTTTCCGCCCGCTTAAACTTTTCTGCAGCGTATTTTCCACCTTGACGCTTGGTTTAATTTGAAAATGTTCTGCCAAGCTTTTCTTCAGTTTTTCTTCACAGCAAACGTTATTTCGGCACAATTTTTTTTATAGCAGTTGCTCTATTTAAATTTCGATTTTTTTTTTATTTAATTGTATATCAGTTTCATGAAATTCTATTAAGTTATTTTTATTTTCTTTGAGTTCATATTTGCATTAGCTTGGTAGCAAAAAAACCATTCAGACGAATTTGTTTTTGCTTCCATTCATTTAGGATTAATCTGAAAGTGAAAAAAAAATAAGTTATTTTATGTAAATAAGTTATTGAGAGGTAAGTATATGTAGCTTGTATGAACTTAATCTAAATGTTTAAAATGTAAATGTTTTTAATTAAGCTGGAGCCGAATTACAGCATTCGTGATCGAGCAAAATTACGAAAAGCACGACGAGACAAGTGCCTATCAATCTTGTACTTCGGCCCCTGATTTGGTTTGTACATTAAAAAATGTCTTATGACACTGCGTTAAGAAAAGGTTGCTATTTTAAATCTTTGATAACACAAGAAAATAAATGACCAAATTTTACCAGCAACATTAAGCAAACCATATTTTCTTAACTAATTGAGGATTGTTTAACGAGAAAGATTTTTTTTTGTTTTTTTCTGAGGAATGATCGCCAAAAACCTGTGATTTTCGAAACTTCAGCATATAGCTTTTACTTTTAGCAATATATATTAGAGTAACCATATGTGCCTTTTTCTGATTTTGTTCGCCCCCCGCCCATTTCCCCCCCCCCATGTTCGCCCCGCGCCCCGCATAAAAAATTGGACTTCGGTAGTGGAAAAAACCCAGGCCCCCTGGGGTTACAGGCCCAAAAAATGATACTTGGCTTATTTACTCTATATCTCTTAAAATAACAGTTTTACGCTTTTAAAATGCATAAACATTTTTATGCACAATAAACAGATACACATTTTTCATAATTAACTTTGACCTTGGAATGACCTTTCGTAGTGTTTTACGCAGTCAAAATGACGATTTATAAGTAATATATTTTTTGAACTACCCTCGTAAATTATTGGAAAGAGATATTTTTGAATAGTTTCACCATATCAAAGAGCATAAAATGAAGTTTAGTTCACAGTTAGTTGTTTCCTAAAGTATTGATTTTTGGAAGCATGAGAGCATACAACTTTTTTTTCAAAGTATTTTTCAAAGCAAGTGACTAATTTTCTTCATTGGAATTGCATTTTCAGATGGATTGACACGCTAAAATATTACATTTTCCGAAAAGTGAACACATTTAGCTTAAAAAATCCAGCACACTTTTGGCAGCTGCATAGTTACAATACAGCCTGTAACCCTACCCACACCTAATAAATTATACTCCGATAGAATGTACTTTTCATAATTCCAAGTACACTCTACCGTACAATTCTTTAAAACCCATGTTTGCATTTTTATGACCCACTTGTGGCGTCGCAAATACTTTAAAGCCACAACTTGTGTGGTAATATAATTTAAATTTAATTTCAATCTCTTCAATATAATTCTTCGAAAAACGCATGTTTGCATTTCCACTTGTTGTGTCGCAAACATGTCACACTATTTTAAAGTCACAACTTGTGTGGCAATAATAAATAATATTCTTTCGTGAATCTGATGCCCTATTAAAAAAACTAGTGTAATCTAAAAACTAAAAAGCATTCTACTGCATTCTACAGAATTCTATAGAAAGAAAAGTAAGCGTACACATAATTGTGCAAACGAACCAACGATTGCACAACTATCCAATCGTTCACTACTGACCTAAAGAAAGAAGCGCAGGCAGAATTATGCAAGCAAAGCAGTTGCTTACTGACCTAATCCGCTAAGTTCAGGCAAGTTGTAAAAGTAAACATACGCTGACCAATTATCGATTCACAACGAAATAAATAATTTAGAACCAATAATAAATGAAAGAAAGTGTTATACGAATTTTGCGTCACTTTCTTTCTCACCCAAAGAACTCAGCCAAAAGAGAGCACCAAATTATTCTGAGACATCGACGGCGTATAACAAATTATATTCTTTAAATACCAATGTAAAATTTTATATTAAGTCAGTCTTAAGATAGATTCAAAAAGAAAGTCAAAATAATAATAAACAATTTAAACTAAGTTTTTTGTTTTATTTAAACTAAAACCAACTAAAACTAAGTTTTGTTTTATTGAGACTAAAACTCTGCATTACTAGAAAAAAACATAATAGTATTTTTTAATATTGTTAAAATTAAGTATCGTTTTGAAAGGGTGATCAAAACACAATGAAAACACAAAACGCTTATGAACAGATCGAAAAAAGAAACCTATTTTTTAGAAATTCATGCATCATGTTTAATATAACATTGTTTTTCGAACAATTTTTTAAATGTACTATTATTTCAAATAGTTAATGAATTTTTAATTTTAATTTTTTGATCCTTATGGGATATATCGAATGGATAGATGTACTAAAGAATCAATAAATTTTTTGCTCGAGCTGGACTTTTTTTCTTTCACATTTTGTTGTAATCCGTAAAATGTCTTGAAATCGTTTTTCGATGCCGTCTTTTCTTTTCTTTGGGATTTCGAAGGCCTTTTAAACTTTCAATAATTCGTTTGTGACAATAGAAACACATTCCTAAACACTCTTATTTTCATCTTGTATCAAGTATAGTATTCTAGCGAAAACGTTTTTTTTACAAGGGAGCCTCTGTTCGTTGAAGCATTTTTTTCTGCCTACAATTAATAAAATTATATGACCATTGGAATTATCTTATTTTATTAAACGAGCAATATTTGTTTGTATATTTGTTTGTTTGTAAATGAGTTCTCGAAAACGGCCCAAGCGATTTCTATGAAATTTTCAGTATACGAGTTTGTGAGGGCGAAAAATCGATGTATCTGGGTTTCATTTCTGAGAAAATTCGTTTAGCAGCGCACCCAATGTGCGATTAACGAATGAACGATTTACGAAGCCAAAATTATTTTATTCGAAAAATAATTTATATACAATAGAAGTATGTTATTTGATTTTAACACTGTAACATATTCAACATTATTCAACATTGCAAAAAAAAATTTGATTAGCAGCGCACATTGGGGTATTGGACTTATTTAGGCGGCCAAAATTATTTTATTCGGTAAAAAGTTGCTATTATATTACTCACTAATAATTTTTTGCAAAGAAATTAATTGTTTATCGATATACAATCTGAAAAAAAAAATTTAAATAAATACATTGGTTTTGGCGGGAAGCCGGGCAAAGCTGGACTTTTTAAGCTAAATGTATTCACTTTTCTGAAAATATTATATTTTAGCGTGTCAATCCATCTGGAAGTGTGCTTGCAATGAAGAAAATTAGTCACTTGCTTTGAAAAATACATAAAAAAAATTTTAAATACTCTCATACCTCCAAAAATCAATATTTTGGAATACAACTAACTGTACATTAAACTCAATTTAATGCTCTTTGATATGGTGTTAACTGTTTAGAAATATCTCTTTCCAAAAATTTACGAGGGTCGTTTAAAAAATATATTACTTACAAATCGTGTCTTTGACTGCGTAAAACACTACGAAAGGTCATTCCAAGGTCAAAATTGGTTATGAAAAAATGTGTATCAGGTTATTGTGCTTAAAAATTTTTGCTCATTTTAAAAGCGTAAAACTGTTATTTTAAGAGATATAGAGTAAATAAGCCAAGTACCATTTTTAAGCCGTTTTTTGGCCTTTAACCCCAGGGGGCCTGGGTTTTTCCACTACCGAAGTCCAATTTTTTATGCAAATCTTATTTTTTAGCCTCAATCTAACAAAAAATGGGCGGGGAGCGAACAAAATCAGAAAAAGGCACATTCCATATGTTTCGTGGGCGCTCTAATATATATATATATCTATATTTACCAAAAAATGTGTAACTAAATAAAAAATTACAAAAGAAATAATTGCACTGTAAAACGTATCGGACTTACAAATTATCTTTGGCGGATTAAATTGTGCACAATATTGATAAGGATCGGCAAAAACGTCCAAAATAGATTTTAACGAAAATTCATGACCTAAATAAACACTTCTTACGTGAATGTTAAGTTCGATGAAAAAGGTAATTTAACGCACTTTAATCTCATAATAATTTTAGAAAATATTGGTGCTTGGAATAGATTCGGAAAACACCATTTAAAAATTATTTAATTAATATAATTTTATTCTTTATGCTGGCAAAATAGCCTTTTCAACAAAATAAAAATTTGGGTGATGACTCAATGGGTACATGAGATATGGACATTTTAACATCCAAGCAAAAATTTAGATAAAAAATAGATGTCTAAATTACCATATCCCATGAATTATTATGAATTTTTGAATGGCGTTATTTGAACTACTACTTCGAAATCGATTATCTTACTACAAGGGATAGAACCGGCAACCACCAAAATTTTCTCAAAATTATTTTTTGATTAAAGTCCGATCAATTGTTGTTCCAACGGTAATTCAAACTTTAAATTCGCTTAAGAAATTCTTTTGATTATCAAAAAATATTTGATTTTTAATAGTAAAATTTCATTAGTTCATTGAGTCCCCACTCAAATTTTTATATTGTTTAAAAGGTACTTTAAACAAAAATCTAGCATAACCCTTTGAAGGGCTTCACCTTTGGAGGATGCGCTCTCAAAAGTAACAGGAGAGGGCGCCGGGGCAAATTTGCCGCAAGGTGATTTTTATAGTATCGACTGCAATTTTTCATATTTATTGCAAAAAATCACTAAAATAAAACAAGCGATTGCTTTCTATATGCTGAAATTTATTTCCAGCATTTCTCTGTCAAGGTTTTAACTTTTCCCAATTAACTACACAAAATTTCCGCAAGCTACACTTTAAATTTTTTCTTTACTACACAAAAAGGTGTGCCACGGCAATTTAGCCGCAAACACGAGACACGATTTTTTTAAACACAAACAGTAACTAAACAAAATAACGTAGCAACCAACGGTTAACGATAAACCATGCCTGCATCTTAAAACTTACAAAGTCATGGCAGCAGCCGGCTGTTATGGTTAGTATTTGAAATACAAAATGAAACAGTTTGCGACTAATTTGCAGCGGCGCTGCCTCCGAAGTGTTATAGAATAATTTTGGGCACCCTGTATTTCCACCTAAAATCACGCCAAACTTTTTTCACATAAAAATCAATTTTTTATTTCCGTCAGTGATGCTCAAATCAAAATTTGACCAAAATCGGATATGTTCATTCCGTAAAATTTATTTTTCCGGTACGTTTAAAATGGAATTGCTGTAATACAACAATAAGAAAAGAGTTTTAATTTGAAGCAATTTTTTAAAACGTACAAAATGTTTAGTATAATCATATTATAACATAATTATGTCAAAAAATAAGATTTGTTTTTAATAAATCGTAAAAAAATTTTTCGAACTCGAAATTTAGAATGCTATTAAATTATGTCAATTGATTAAGGGTCTATTCGGAAATGCATCGTGATGCGGAAACAGCTTTTGCAGCGCAAACAAAATGTTCGAAAAAGGCCAATTTTGCAGCACTGCAAAAGTCAAATGTAATTTTTCTATCAAGCGTCACTCATCATTCGCATCAAAAAAATTCTTGCTGCAATTTGTAGGCTTAAAAAATATCATTTGTGCGCATACTGCGAATCGCGATGCATTTCCGAACAGACCAAAATTGTTGAAAGTGATGCAAAATTCCTTATTAGATCATAGCAAATTATTTTCATGCTTAGCAAACCCAAATAAGTATTTACTTTTTAATCTTTAAAAAATATAGTAGTTTTCAGAAATATATTTATGCTTTGTAGTTGCAACCTTTGTTGTAGTTTGAACTTATTTGGCATAGAGATAAAATATTATTCTAAAAAATATATTATTTATTATATAAATATATATTATATAATTATGTGTGTTTGTTTTTTTTAGAAATGTAAAATAAATAGTACATAGTATAATATTAAATAATATTAATATTATAGTTAAGCTTTCTTGCTTAAGCAAAAAACATTTTTTTCAGTCATAAGTGCATTTCGATAAAGTCGTTGAACTCCAAAGAAGAATATTGAAAAGAAAGAGACTAAAACCAACTAGAACAGACAAAATCCCTGGTAGAGTTTCAGGCTTGACATAAAACTCACATAACGTAACGTATTCTTTTAGTTTCTTCTAACACTGATGCATTCAAGTGGTTATGGGACCAATGTGCTAGAAAGGGACACGCAATCAGTACGAAAGTAAAAAAACTAAAACGGTTTTGAAATAAAATTTTTTCGCGGTTACAACCTTTTTTTTATCATTAGCATGGAAATAAAAATGAACAGGTTGCAGGAGGCTAAGGACTGGACACTGTGGATATTGCAGACGCGGGTTGTTCTCAAGTCCCTGGATGTGTTCAAGGTGGTAGCTGGGAGTGAAAAGTACCCCATACTAAAGGCAAATGCTGACCAAGAAGAAGTAGCTGCATATAGTACATTATTTGAAGCATGGGAAAAGAAGGACGTGAAGGCTCAAAGCATAATTCTTACCAGCGTAGGTGGTCAACCGTCGCTTCATGTAGAACGCTGCAATACTGCTCGTGACATGTGGTAAAAGCTACACAGCGTAAGCAAAAATCGGAATCTCGCATACATTTTCTTCAACAGAAATTTTATGGCTTTGAAACTGAGTAAGCAGTTATGCAGTTTGAGGTATTTTTATTGCATAATCAAAAAAAAAAAAATTTTAAAAAAAAATAAAAAAGTGCTTGTACAATGAATAAAAGTGAACAATTACAATTTTGTCGCTTACAACTTTATTCGTGGTTGTGCTTCAATTAGGCGAGAAAATACCAGAATCTATGGTTGCAACAAAAATTTTAATGGCTCTACTACCGGATTTTAACCATTTTCACAGCTTGTGGCAGTCAACTAATGACGACAAGAAAAACCTCATTGAGCTACGCTCAACAAATCGGCTGGTGATCGAAGAAAAGCGTATGGCATCAAGGTCACAAACTGATGCAAGCCAGGGATGATAATTCCAATTTTCGGTTTGGTACTTAGCGGATTTTAAAAAGTACTAAAGTACTGAATTAAGAAATAAAATAAAAATGTGCAAGAAGTTTAAGAAGCTTGGAAGGGTTTTCTAACGTGAAGTTTATAGTACCTGGTTACAATGAAAATGAGTAATGAGAAATTTTTTAGTATCGTACAAGGCGTTTACACTAGTACCTTTGACCATAAAACTTTTTGACCATTTATACTTACTTTTGCAACTGTTGGAACGTTTTTGAAGACAGTGAACTAAACAGAAGCTATGACAGTAATGAGATCAAGTATATTGAAGAACAGTAAAGATCAAAATTTGAAAGAATTAATTGGTAATGTTCAATATTTTACCTTGAGCGTATTATTTAAGAAAATGTATTCAAAATATAAAAAAGTAACCAATTTTAAGATTTCACACTTTGTTTGTAGCACTTCACAGACTTAATTTTGAGCAATTTTTGACAACACATTTAAATTTATAAATTTAAGCAATTTATGCATAAATTCATTTACCATGATGATCAAATCGTCTGCACTGTTAATGTAGTTTTTCTTTTTCGTAAAAGTTTCGTTAATTTTGTCGTTTTTGTATAAATGGAAGGCATTGGCTGAAGATAATGGGAAAAATAGTTGAGTTGTATTATATTTATTGGAGCTTGAACCCATTATATCAGTAAATAATTGAAAATGCAAAAATAGCAAACATTTGAATTTTAAGTAGCGTTTTTTCACATATTGCGCTCTTTAATGTTCTATGTGAAAAAAACCGACTAGTATTATCTGAATTTAGGTTTTAAATCCATAAAATGTTATCTATTCTAAAAAAAATCCAAGTCAATCCATAGAGTAGCTCATGAGATATCATGGAGACCAGTTTGTAAGTCACGATTTTTCAGAAAACGCGTTTTAAGATTTGGTTAACGATTGTTTCGAGTGCGTTAATGAAAATATGGGTTCGTTTCGTATGCGATAACTTTTTTATGCAATTGTTATCGGATATACCGCTATGGGATTCCATTTTGAACGTACCGGAATTACGGAATGACTATCTCCTATTTGTGATGAAATTTTGCATGGAGCATCAATGACGGAAATAAAAAACTTTATTTGGTGGAAACAAGTTTGGCGTGAGTTTTGGCAGAGTTACAGGGTGCACGAAATGAAAAAAAAAATCGCCAAACAGTACAAAATTAATTTTTACTAAAATTCGAAATTTAGACTGTCGTTCCGTATGGCTACTACGTTTAAAATGGAATTGCTGCATAAAAGTTATATTTTATTCACATCATACTTTTTACTAACCGCAAATTAATTTATTTGAATAGGAACTATTGTTTTCTTTTAAAATTTTTTTTATATTAGATAAATATCAACATACCATAATCGTTTTTTTCTAATTTAATTTTTTTTTTTTTTTCAATCTTATTTTATCAGGTGATGTTCATTTTTGCAATTATAAATTTACAAGTGTTTCCCTTAATAATACAAAATGGGATTACAGAATTCGACTTTATCTTCCAACTATTGTTGAATTTGTCCTTATTTTTTTCTCTGTACATAACAAGTGTATTGTAACACTTGTCTGCATTCTGCATTAGTAAAAATGATTTTAAGTGTAAAAACCGCTAACGTTTGGATTTTTTTTTTTTTCAAAAATCAAAAAAGAATAAAAAAGATTTGCAATTCTTTTGGGCAAAATGCAGAATTTTTTTAAAATCATTATTATAATAAACCATTATTTTAAAATGTTAACATTTCGGGATCCTGAAAAATTCGGGATCCCGGGATCACGAATACAAAATCCAGAAATCCCGGGATTTGCAAAAAACCCTTTGGGATTGAAAGCTCTAGTTACCATGTATCAGTAACTAGAAAAGTGCATTTGTCATTTTTAAATATAAGAAATTATTAATTCTTATAGAGAGAATAATCGAATATTATCAGTTACTTAATCACTTAAACAATATATCGCTAAACTTTTCATCAATAGCTTGCGTAATCAATAGCTAAGGCGTAACTGATAAAAATTTTAATACAGTTATTTTTATGTACAAGTTTAATAAAATATATTTTTAAAGCATTGACCAATTTCGATTATTTTAATTGCTACTTAATACTTTTATTGTATCACGATTCTTTCTTCAGATTTTATAACTACGTTATTTAATTCTAATTTTCAAAATATTGGCCGTTAAAGTTGAAAAATATTAAAAACATTGCGTAAATTGCATTTTTGAGACCTGCAATTCTTACAGTATTTTATATATATGCAGAAATTTCAACAAGATTATATATGTATGTTACATTTTTTATTATACTAAAAAAACATATTTTCAACTAATAACATTGATCAGCTATATTGTTATATAAACATTGAAAATTTTATTAAATTAAATTCGAAAAACTTATCACAATGTTTGAAAAGCCCGAAGGAAGAATGGGAGGTATTAGAAATACATTAATTTCTTAATTAATATCACCTTAAATAGAAACCGTCTATTTCACTGTCTGTCTGATGAATGTCTGTCTGTGATAGTATGGGCACAATCATTTCACGCCGTCATTTTGAATCATCCTGTAATGCAAACTGATGTCGTTAATTACCGAAACCTTCACAAATTTTCCAAAAATACATCTTTGTTTAAGATTTGACTACATCGAATGAAAATAGATTTCAAATTGCATTTCAAAATAATAAAGCCTTTATAAATCTAATACAAAAAGATTTAGGGTTTTAAAATGTAGAACACTAAAAAAAGACATGAAACTTGACAAAATGTAATACTAATATGATAATTATTCTGTTTAAAATAAAGTTTACACTAGATTTCTAAGAAGTAACAATTATTTAACAAAAGTTAATTATATAAAAAATGTTTACTTTCAATATAAACTGAATAATTAAGGGAGATTTTACATAATTTTTCTTGAAATTTTAGCTGATTTTTATGGAAGGATTGTGGAATAACGGATAGAGATATTTGAGTAAAACTTGTTTTTACATTTTTATTACATTTAAAGAGAAATGTTTTATTTTTTTTCTGTAAAAAAAGAAAAGACTGCGTCGCTGAAAAAAAAGAAGTCCCAATTTTTTGTGCAGGATATTTTGACTTTGGATTATCTGAATAAAAAAAAAAAATTTTGGTAAGGGTTGAAACATATAACTTCGGGATGACATCGAAAAACAAAACATTACTTAGAAACAAAATAACGGCTGCGCAATATTAACATTAAAAAGAAGGCCTACAATTAAAGGACAAAAGTATCTGGAAATAGTTTTTAAGAACTTTTATAAAAAAAAACTCAAAGTCGTCCCGATATTATCTTTTTCAACTTTTAACAAAAATTTTTTGTTTCCTTTTAAAAAATCAGTCAATTTTAAATTCTTCCTTAAAAATCAGCTAAAATTTCAAAAAAAAATTGGTAAAACCTCCTTTAAGCATTTTTTCTTATGCATTGCTTAGATTTAAGAATAGATAAAATAAAACACGAACTAGCACGTAGAATATTTTTCACGTACTTTTGATTTTATACAAAATCAATTCTACATATTAAAAGATTACTAAAGTTGAAGTTTGTATTGATATCAGTTTTTGTTAAATGTTTGTTTAAAAAAAATAAAAGTGTTAACAAAATAAAAGATTCAAAAAATTTACTGTACACAATATTTCAAGCTTAGCAAAAATATATTCAAACAAGTACTTACTGATTTCCTAAAGTATAAAAAAGAATATATGTAAAAAACATTCTACACAATAAAAATAGCTAAAACAGTGAAACAATGAGAATAAGACAGACATGAAGAAAAAAAATCGAAGGAAAACAATCTGCTTTAGAAATATCATACTTAAACACGAATTGTTATTTAAACATACAATGATTTGTGTATACATTTAAAAAAGTAATGCTGGGCTCACAATTTGTTTTTTCTATTTGTTGCAATATCAAAAAATAGCAAAGTATTATTGTTTTTTGTTTTTTTTTTTTTGCTAAATATACCTCAATAAATTGTTTTTCTCTTATAAACTGTTCCTTTAAATATATTTGATTAATTTTATAATATTTTTACTCTTTTTATACTATTTTTTAACAGTGTGTCGTTTTGTTATTGTTGGTTTTTATTTTTATGATGATATCTGCACAATTTAAGCAGCTCAATTTTTGCTGTTGTTGCTGCATCTGCTGCTTTTGTAATCAATATTTATTTGTTTTGATAGCTTTTTGTACAAATACGTTGGCCACCTTTTGGTTGGTATTCATCTTTTTAGGCAGTTCTTGGCATTCCCCGAATGAAATTACCTTTGTCGTCCCGGCTTAATGCCCTTCAAGGTTATTACTTATTTCGTTCAGCTCTTCATTGTGAAATATATGAATATCTGTAAAAAAAGAAAACAATATTAAAGCTTTCAGAAGTTTTTTTTTTAAGTGAATATCTTTTTAAATGAAAAAAACATCATAAAATTTTTATCTTAAACTTAGTTAAATTTAAAATAAAATACTGATGTATGAATTTAATAAAAGAATTCATAGTATCTAACTTGAATTTAATTTCTGGATTAATGTATGAATTTAATAAAAGAATTCATAGTATCTAACTTGAATTTAATTTCTGGATTAATGTTGCTATTTTACTTAGATCGAATACCTCTCAAAAAGCCTTTATAAGTTAGTGTTCAAAAGACAATTATTCAAAATTTCATAATCGAAAAAGTTTATTCTTATAACTGTTGTGAAAACTGCAAGATAAAAATATTTTTTCAGCTAGACTAATTTAACTAGAATCAATAAGTAATATATATCTTCAATGTTATTAAAATGTAGAAAATATTCGAAAGTACCTAGCAAATACACAGACCTGGACGACCTCAAGTGCTTGCGTACGTGTTTTTGGCTTTATTCCTAAATGAATATCTGAACAATATCCTAACTAAAGTACTTGTACTGGAAAATTTATATATTTTTATAAATTTAAATAAAAAAAATATATATTGATATCGTAAAATTTGTATGTTTAGTCATGTAAATACTATTGTTTTATTAACACAATTAATTAATTAATATATTAACTTGTGTTTTTAAGGTGTTTTTTACAGTGTGTAAAATATTAAAAATACTTTTTTTCGTTGGAATATGGTTCTTTAAGGTCTTAAGAATACATGTACAAAATTTAAGAAAAAAAATATCAAAAAGAAAAAGTTATAACATTTATTATATTCGCATATAATCTTTCATCGCATTTATCTCGAAACAAGGTTTTTCGAATCGGCTTCTAAGATATCTAGAGTTTTATTTGATCGATTTCGATGAATCTTGATTCATTGTGATCCTTATAGACTTTGTTTAGCACTGCACCTATAAAAAGTCAAAAAAAGCTTTATATTTTTTTTGTATGGCTGAAAGTTTTGGCAAAGAAATTGGTTTTTTGTACATTTTCTTTTTCAACGCATGCCATTTTTTTCAAAGACAAACAATTTTTGTTTCCTCATGAAAAAATTTGAATCATTATAATATATAATACTATGTAAAAAAAGTTAATAAAATATGTATTTTTTTATAGCTACACACTGTAATAGTATCTTAAATGTACACAGAGTTGTCGCAGAACAAAAAATAAATAATCTTTCATATCATAGTTTAAGTTACATTCGAGAATATCGAAAAGTCCAACAGTCAAATTAGTTACAGACTCCGATCAACGGATTCTCGTCAAAGGGCTTACACATTATGGATCCTGTTCGTCAAACAACGGCCATGTTTGAACCGATTTGAAAGTTAAGAAGCTAATTTGACGGTTTGTCCAACCTGTTGGCAAACATTTTTTATTTTCTCCTTTAAACCAGGGTTGTGAAACAAAATTATGGCGAAAGACAACAAAAATTCTTAGCTTGTTTGACGAATACTTTGCTTTAATTTAAACCCGCCATTTTGTTTAAAGAACAAGTTCGCTAATGTGATAGCTGCATAAAGGATTTAAGAAAAAATTATACCAGTATCGGCATTTTAACGGTTTAAGCCTGAGTATTTCTTAGTGTCGATTTTAAAACTTCTATAAATTTAGCTATTTTCGGACACACAAAGTGAGAAAACTGCTACATATGTTTACAGGCCTGTAGAGAAATTTTATGACAAATATTTTTGTTAAATATTTTAAATCTCTTGTACCTTTTTTATTTGTTTTTTTTTTACACTTTTTAAAAAACAAAAGGAAGCCTTAAACATAGTCAATCCGAGTTAATATATTTTATGAAAAATTTCTTGGATTACTGTAAGCAATTAAAGACAAGAAACTAGAAGAAAAATTCACAACTTTGGCTAAAATCATGCTAGAAGCTCCAGATTGTATGCTTATAGTGCTATATATATATAAGTGTAACACAACTGCATCGATAACTCAGTTCTGACTGACATATTTGTTGCGTTCACAGACGTCCTTTTTTATGAGTTATTTATAAAAAGGACCTCACGAATGGTAAAAAAAACCATTAAAACGAGCTTGAGGGTAAAAATTTTTTAGAAAAATATTCTTTACAAATCTTATTAAATTAATCTTAAATTTATCTTATCTATATCTTAAGATCTATGTTCAATATTGCATTAATAAAACGCAAATACATGATTAACTTTTTTATCTTCTCTATTAGAGTTCGTTGATCGAAGTCTGTAGTTTTTTTGGTTGTTGTACTGTGTAATCCAAGTAAGTCTTTTTCAACACATCTTCGGTATGCTTTGTGAACATTTTTAATTATTTTATAGAAACTTTGAATGCCTTCATAGAAAACATTGAATGTGAAATTGTGTCCTTTTGCCTTCTGCAGTATACCAACTTATACGAAGACCTTTCGAGGTTATTTTCGCAATTTGAGGCTGTCAGATGCGAATATATCCGCATTGGTCGAGTGCAACATTAGAGCCACTCATGTTTTCAGAATCATACTATAAATTTCAAATGACCCCGAAGAAGAAGTATATATAATTTGTCAAGAATTGAATACTTAATTTTCTGCAAAAAAAAAGTCATACAAATATTTCTGACTACGTAATTGCTTTTACTTAAAAAATAAGAGATATGTCGATGCCAACTAAAAATGTAACTCTTAATAATATGTATAGAATTCTACGATTGCATTAACACGAAATAAAACTTTTGCAAAATGTATATTTGTTACTTTTATATAGAAAGGCCTTATTTCATTTCTATTACTTTATAGGAAAAAACTTCTGTAGTTACTGTACTAAAAAAAATTTGCATCAAAGCAATAGATAAAAAATGCCTTGAAAAAATTCGGAACTACAGAACTTAATTTTTCAATAAGTTTTTTTTCCCTTCTCCTATAATATATTTTTGTTAAGTTATTAAATAATGTAAAGTAATTAAAAATGAGATGGGGTCTTTCTATATAAATATATAAAAATATACAATGAATATTATGCATTTTATACAATTATGTCCTCTTTTTTAAGCTGTGGTAATAAATAAATATAATTAAATATGTTAAGTAAAATTAGACCGACTATAAATATGAGTTTGATTGTTTTTATATTTGTATAGGTGAGTTTTTTACACTTCAGTTCTTAATTTCTTAAAATAATTGCATTGTTTAAATATTAAGTTCGTTTAAATTAAGCTATTTTTAACTTTACGATTTGTGTTTCAGTTATTTAAATACTTTCAGTGTCACAATAACAACTTCTGGTCTTGTAACTACATTTTAAATTGTTGGTATTATTAACCATTGCATCACAGCATAACTCGATTGCTATTAAAAAAATAACTTGAATTTTTTAGCACAAAACAAATGCAAAAACTACTAAATATTAAGTCTAAACTTGTTAATTTTACGAGTATTTTTCTAGGTGTATTTGTACATTTGTTACATTTACGAATGATCATAATACGGGCGTCATAAATGAGAGTGCGGCAACTACATATTTCAATATTCTGAGATAAACGACTTATAGTAATTTATCAAAAATTCACTGATGAATGTTTGGAGGGTTATAAATATTTGGTTCTACAGGATAGTGAAATCCAGTTTGCTTTCAATATTAATGAAATTTTTTCGATTTTATTAAAAATCCCAAAATTGTAAAACAAACACTGTAGTTGCTGCTTTTTATATTGTGTGTTCAAGAAATTTTAATAAGTTCAAAAAGCCGTATCTACATCAAATGTACATTTTATATAATAAAAAGCTTTTTTGTTTATATACATATGATATTTAAATGACATATTTTTAAACCATCATATCTTGCACAAGGATATTTAATAAAAAATCGATATGCTATGTTTAAAAAATCAATATTTAAAAGATTTTTTTATGTCACAAAAATAAAGAAGTAAAAAGCATTTTACAAAGCATTAATTACAAATACAAAGGGAAAACGCAGTATCTGTCTGTAGATACCGCTTTTTTTCTCTATTTGTGTAGATAATGCGTTTTTTGTTTGAAAGATTGCTTTAAATTGTATAGATATGACATTTCATCGTAAATTTTTAAGCAATTGAGCAAAAAATTCGAATTTTTTTTTTTATTTTCTTAAAGTTTTAAGAACTGATAGTACTGAGCTGAACTGATAGAATAAAACTGATTTTGATTTTTATGCTAGATGCCGCACTCTTCGTTATGATAGCAGAATATGTCTGTTCCCATACTCGATTTAAGTAATTTGAAGTTGCTTGCAAGCGTTATTTTAAAAATTTTTGAAACTCGAGAGAGAAGAATAACATGCAAAATGTCTGTCTCTATTCTATTAGCAGACCTATTAGGTCTTTACAATCATACAGTTCCTTATTTTCTGTAGTTGTTCGACAAACCAGACAAAAAAAAACATTCTGTCTGAGCTGAAGTTTGAATCTCGGCTCTTAAACTTACGGGCCCTCACTTTACCAGTAGGCTACAGCCACTTTACAATCATACAATTCCTTGTATTCTGTAGTTAATCGACAAACCATTCGGAATGATTTAGGTCTTAAATTCTTATAACTCAACTAATAGTTCGTCCTAATAATAATAATTTTAATTAATATAATAATATTAATAATAACCTAATATTAATATAAACCAAGAAACATAAAAAATAAGAGCATTTTCATTAGCTATTAGTATGGAAGGAAAAAAGTGTTAATGGGCGCTTCGCGTTTCTGATTCTTGGAATTTTACTGAGCAAAAAAGTCCACAAGACCATACGTCTACGGTGAAAATCGAGCTTCCAGATTTTGATTTGCAGTTTTTTCTCAGACTTTTGTCACGTTTTTTTTTTTTTGATATTTTGGCCTATAACAGCCAAACCATTGAGATTTTTGTCTTAGTATTGGATCGAAAACCTCAATGGTTTGGCCGTTATAGGCCAAAATATCCCAAAAAAAAAACGTGACAAAAGTCTGAGAAAAAACTGCAAGTTAAAATCTGGAAGCTCGATTTTCACCGTATACTTATGGTCTAGTGGACTTTTTTTCTCAGTACAATCCCAAAAATCAGAAACCGAAGCGCCCATTAAGGTGTTCAAATCGCCCCACCCTAATTTTCATGCGTTCAAAGTTGTTGGATGCATTTAGACAACCTCCCATTCGATTTATATATAGTACAGGGTCCGCCATATAACGTTTTTTTCAACTAGTGCTTATTTCGTGAATGGTAACACTTAGCTCATGTCCGATTTGACAGATAATTAGTTTTATCCTTCCGCTAAACGAATATGGTTGTGTATACGCTTGAACAACGCTGGAAAATATTGCGACATTACTTTGATGTAGAAGATGCCGATTTTGCCAAAAAAATCATCTTTTCAGATGAAGCTCATTTTGATCTTGGCGGGTATGTAAACAAGCAAAATTGTCGAATTTTGGGCACAGAAAACCCGCACGCATACATTGAAAAGCCGCTGCACCCAAAACGAGTCACTGTTTGGTGCGGATTTTGGTCCAGAGGCATACTTGGGCCATTTTTCTTCGAAAACGAGCAAGGAGTGGCCGTTACAGTCAATGGCGGTCGTTATCGGGCCATGTTGAACGAATTTTTGTTCAGAAAATTGAAGAGGAGGATATTGGCAACATTTGGTTTCAACAGTATGGCGCTACGTGCCACACAGCCGAAGCTACACTCGATGTTTTGCGCCCTGTTTTTGAAGATCGCATTATCAGCCGCAGAGCTGATGTCGTTTGGCAATCTCGGAGCTGCGATTAGACACCGTTTGACTATTATTTGTGGGTTGCCCTCAAAGATAAGTGTTACGCCGACAAGCCAGAGACAATTGACGCTTTAAAGGACAATATTCGTGAAGCCATTGGTGAAATACAGCAATCGATAATGTGCTTAAAAATACTGGCTACTGCATGGCCAGCCGAGGCAGCCATTTGAATGAAATTATTTTCCATTATTAACCGGAAGGATTGTACTTTCAAATAAAAAAAGAAATTTGAAAAAATATCTAGTAGTTTTTTTTTATAGAATTTTCAAAAAAAAAGTTATTTGGCGGACCATTTACATTTGTATACGAAAAAATAGATCGCATCGTATAAGTTATTTGGTCGCATACCAAAAACTATGTAAATTATCAAAAATTCACTGCATATGCTTTTGTTTTTTTTTTTTTTTTTTGAAGGCATGAAAGAATTGCCTTACAGAACTTTCTAACTGCCTAAATAACTGCCGTACTATCAAAAAACTTATTAAAAGGTCAATCATAAGCTAAGTAACTAATTTAGGGAGGGGAGGAGTTTTGAAATTCACTATGATAAGTAACGGTAGCGAGGGGGGGAGAGGTTTATGATATTGCAACGTGACCAAAAATTAAAATAAAACTCAAAAAAATGCAATTTAATATTATTTAAGACTAGCTGATATTAGGAATTTGCAAGGGTGTGTTATAAAATTAAAAAAAAGATGTCTTTTAAGAAAAATATATTTTTATGATTTGAGTAGTTAAAATTTATAATAGTTGTAATTTGTTCCCCGCAGATGTTTTTCTGCATACGAAAAAATCCAGAAATTTCTTGATTTTTATTTATTTATTTTAAATTTGTTATAAAAATTTGTACAAATAAGACTGAAAGTCTCTTACAGGACATCAGATGCAATATCAGTTAACAGAGAAATTATTTAAGGCAAGCTATTTTAAGCTGATTTACGCTGAAAATCTTTTGAATTCTGGAAGGCTAAGCATTTTTTATAATTATAAAAACAACATGTTAAACAAATTTAAATCGTTGCAAAAATCAAAGGGGGTGCCATTACATCTTTCTTTATAGAGCATCAAATTTTGTGTCAAACAGAATCAGTTTTTTCTTAAAATGATACGTCATATAAAGGAATATACAAAATGTAATTTTCAGTTATTATTGCTTTTACGACAAAAACAACTTTTGCACCGTTTTTGGTAAAAACAGGAATTTGTTGGGCTTTTTTTGAAATAAGATTAAAAATTTATTCAAAACTTTATTGAACAAGGACTTTCTATATTTTTAAAGATATGAGTATATTTCTGGTGTCAAACAATCGGAAAATTGTTTAACTTTATTATCATTTAAAATTTGTTCTGGTAAATTATTATAAGCCCTAGCACCTGCACATAAGTAGCGTTGTTTTGTGACCTCTCGACTGCATCTCGCCACAACTAAGTTATTTCTGTTTCTAGTACCGAATGCGTGAGTATGTTGATTTAGATGTGTAGTATTATAGTTTATACTTCTTATGTTCTTAAATACTTGCAGTATCTGATAGAGTATAGATAGATTCTATCTAGGGATTAGACATTTTTAAACTCCTCCACACTCCTTAAACTCGCCCGAAAACTGCTTTATTTGTTTATTTGTTTTTTTATTGTGCGATGACTATTCTAACAAGTCTGAAATCTTATGGCAAGCACAGTAACATAAGATTATGATTTATTTAAACAATTTTTTAAAAATACAAGTACGATCTATGGCTTAAGGCGAATTTACACATTTCACTCAAAGCGATGATAGTAAACTTTGAACGATGACAGTGAATCAATTTTTAATTTACATTATTTAAAGTGTGAATTTGAAATTTGATGGATGATTCGGTGTTGAATGTCAAAATATATTCGTTGGCTGATTAATTTTATTGACGCTTAAAAAAATTAAATTAATAAAAGCTATTCAGCAATTATATAAAAAAATATAACCTTTTTGCTTGAAATTATGTTAAAACCTTTCAATTGTGTTTTAGTACGAATGACACATCAGTCCGGTTTGCTTTCACTTTCATCAAAAGTAGGAAGACATTCTACTTCTTTCACTGTTCAATGTGGATGACAATCATCTTCATTTTAAAGATGATACTCTATTTACATTTTACAAATTAGATGATTCATCCAAAGTGAACGATGATAGTGAATCGTGTAAATTCCCCTTTAGCCTAACTTAATACATATAATTTACAGTGAATTAAAAGAAAAATAGGATAATAATAATTAAAACACAATGAAGATGTAATGAGTGTTAATGAGAAACAAAAAGATTGAAATTCAACCATCATGCATTTATTTTCATCTCCAATGTATTTTGATAGGCCCAGCACAACATCATATATGTCAAGTGTGAATGGACTAAGGACATATCTATACAAGACTTGGTGTTAACAGTGAGCTTATTTTTGATTTTATAAGGTTTTATATGAAAATTCCATACAAGGTTCCTACTTATGGTCAGCCCCAGGAGATCTTAACTTTATTCTCTTTCACGTTTTTTTTTTCATTTTCCATTTTTTTAAGCTGAAAGATGAAAGAGCTGTTATTTTAAAAGAATTCTGTGATAAAAAGTTACCTATGTCTCGACCAGAGACGTAAGGAACCCAATGGCAGACGTACAGATACAAATGTTACAAATTACATTTTTGTAATCCACTTCATTCAAAATGTTCAGCGCAGAAAATATTTCCAAGTAACATTAAATGTACAGATTTTTTACAGTTTTATTAATTGTGTAGATTTATGTGCGCAGGTCTACTGAATATAAGCATTAAAGAAAACAAGCAACGATTTAATCGGCTTATTGACTCTGCCAAAGACCACGTGAATTTCTTTGCATTAGAAATCAGGAAACACCTGAATGGGTCGACATTAAAGCTGTTAAAGAATGCATTCAATTTTATTTTATAATGGAAAAGTGAATCATTGAATAACGGAATAAGAATGCATTCAATGAATGCAAAATTGATTTATAAATAAAATGTTTAATTCACATTTATTTTTAAAAAATTATTAATCAATCATTTCAATTATTCATTTTCGTTATTCAGAATAACTTATTCATTTGAATGCTATCCACAAGAAATGAAATTCACAAAGAATTTCAGAGTTTTCAGTTATTATTATTTTTTATTATTTATTCATTTTTTATTCGTTATTAATTTTTATTCATTATTTATTTTTTTTTATTCATTATTTGTTTTTTATTCATTACTTATTTGTTATTCATGATTCTTTTTTATTGCTCTCTATTTTGTATTTATAGATATTATATCTTGAGCTTTCTTTTTTATGGGGATTTAGAGTGAAATTTTACGTAAAATATTTTTTATAGGAACTAATACCTTAACACTGATTTTTGTGGGACATTTTAACACCAGTTCTGAATAAGTACGAAATTATCCCTTAAACACATTTTATGTTATCTCTGATTTTTAGCATTCAAGTTTATTTTTGAGCTTTATTCAGAGTGTATTCAGAGGCTTGTATTAGAACTTTATGACAAATATGTTTGTGGAATATTTTAACCCGTTTTTTCCCTGTTTTATGGGTTTTATTTGCCTTTTGTCAAAAACAGGTCATAAAAGACCCATACATTGAATAGTAAGAGGGTTAAAATGTTCCACGAAAATGTTCCTCGTAGATAAATGTGATGAACACATCCTATACCAAAAACGTAAGGGTCACACGGTTTCGTTTGCCAATTCACTATGAGAATGTTCAAAATTTAGGGGATAAATTAAACCCCCTGTAAAATTAAACTCAGAGGTAAACTTTCGAAATACCGATACACGTATATTTTGTGGTCCCCTCTATCAGAATCCGGTGGCGGAACCTTGTTATTTTGGAAAAAAATGATTTTGTTGTTCAGTGTTATCTAAGAGAATTATTATAATTTTATGAATCTAATCAATTTATACATAAATTCATTTACCATGATGGTTAAATCGCCTGCACGTTATTTTATTAATTTATTTATTTTATTTAACATCTTAGGACATTAAGACAATATATTCTTGTAAAGCTGCCCTAACGACATAGTGTATTAATAAAATTGTGTGAAGATAAATATTTAAACAAAATAAAAGTTTTATATAATAAGCTTATACTAACAAAATTTAACAAAATTAAATGCACAGTTTTACAAATGCAGTTTTTCTTTTTCGGAAATGTTTCGTAAACTTTTTCTTACAGTAAAAAAGGAAGGCATTGGCTAAATATAATGAAAAAATGGTTGAGGCAATTAAAGAAAAACACATTAAATTTGTTTTTAATTACTAAATTACACAATTACTTAACTTCTTAATTAGTTAATTACCCAATTTAACTACAACGGAAAAATATGTGACGTCCAACACGTTATGTCCGTAAAAATAAAATTATTAACAGTTACTATAAAAATAAGATATTTTAGATGATTTTGGCCTTTTTTGTAAACTTATTTGCAAGTTTTTGTTCCTTTAGACCAGTGTTCTTCAACCTGTGTTCCGCTGAACCCTGGGGTTCCATGGGACTTTTTAGGGGTTCCGCGAGCAATTAAAAAGAAATTAAATATTCATGTTATTAACAGTGCAGCTTTTCAATATACAATGTTTAAAATGTAAATAACGTGTACGCCGGCGCTGAGTATAATATAATACATAGTAGTGTTGGAGAAGTTTATGTTTAACTACACGTTTTCGTTATCGTTTTGAATTATCAAAAAAATTAAATGATTTAAAATGGCTCCAACAAATGGCTTATCTTTCAGATATATTTTCATATTTTAATGAGGTCAATCTTTCACTGCAAGGACCAAATACAAATATTTTTAAAGTGAAATATAAGATAAATGGAAGCATAATGAAATTAAAATTTTGGGCAGATTGTATTTTGAAAGGAAATACTGAATGCTTTAATAATTTGAATGATATTCTTGTCATCAACAATGCTGAACTCGATGGAAAAGTAAAAACATATTTGATGCAGCATTTATCGGAGTTACAAAGCACTTTTTTGGATTATTTTCCTGCTCAGTCAGAAAACTTTGATTGGGTACAAAACCCATTTATTGAATATTGCGATACCTTTCAACTACAAATGAAAGAAAGAGAAGAACTGATAGATATCTCAACTGACTTCACATTGAAATCAATATTTAATGCAAGTGATATTTTCAATTTTTG
Organism: Dichetophora obliterata; assembly: GCA_963920525.1. Classification (NCBI taxonomy): domain Eukaryota; kingdom Metazoa; phylum Arthropoda; class Insecta; order Diptera; family Sciomyzidae; genus Dichetophora; species Dichetophora obliterata. The sequence continues at coordinate 132,578,660 of OY986438.1, read as the reverse complement.
GCTCCAAATTTATAACCAATATCCTGAACTTTCCAAACGAGCAATTAAAATTCTTATGCCATTTGTTACCACTTATATGTGTGAAAAATCTTTCTCACTATATATTGCCACAAAAACCAAATACAGAAATAGACTAGATGCAGAAGATGACATGCGGCTGCAAATTACAACAATTATTCCTAATTTCGATGAGATTTGTAATGAAAAACAGGCACAACCTAGTCATTAAATTTGTATTTTTTATTACATAATTATTTTTAAGTATTATTGAATTAATAAATGAAATGAAATTTACCATCCAACACTTTTTTTACATCACTAAAAGTTTGAAAAAATGGGGTTCCTTGAAAAACATTATCTGCTGGAAGGGTTCCGAAGACCGCTAAAGGTTGAAGACCACTGCTTTAGACTTTCGAGTTAAGATCGAACATTGTTTTAAGTCCGAGGGTTAGTTTCACAAGAACTTCCTTTTTTAGTAACGTCCGAATGCACGAAAAAATAACAAATTTTAGGTAATATGCAGGATGTTTATCCGGATAAGAACTATTTATCCGGATACATCTTAATTGAAAAACTGTTAATAAATTTTTACGAAATTTATGAAAAAAGTATCATATGCAGTTCGTTTATGAAATATCAAATCTACCACATTTAATTTCAATCTACCACACTTTTTAAGTCCAATCTACCACTAAAAATTTTGTTCAAGGCCGTGCACTGAGTTAGATCTACATACATTGATGCATGGTTAGTTGTAACGTCTTGTAATGTCCTTGAGCCCAACTACTTTATTGGTGGGGACATTTTTCCAACATTGGCTTATTTTGAGCCATTTCTATCAATGGAGTTGATTTTTTTTCAATTGCTATCTGGGTTGTGACTTTAAATGAGCAAATGTTATGAAAGTGCGAAAAAGCTGTTGTAGCTAAACTCTATTGTTATTGCATGTAAATTAATTAACGAGGCATATTTTTGTTGAAATCAAACTTTGCTCTTTCCTACATATGCAAAGTGATTTTAATTCCAGCAAATAGTTATTATCTTTGTTTTTTGAGCTCTAAACTTTTTTGTTAAATAAAAATCACTGTCATATATATACATTTTCTTAGAAATATGCTATTTATTCGGGTATAAAAATTTTAAGTAAACATTAATTAGGATATATATATCAAATATCCTAAGCCATAAATAATGTAATTTTACATCTTGTGACGTAATTCGTTAGAGTCGCAACTTAGACTGGACGACAATAGGCCGCCAGTTCGATGTAACTGCAGGACTTGCGACAGCATTCATCATAGACGCCACCCTCGCGACGGCGACGTGTCTTGGCCAAAACATTTGCATAGACATTTCCCCAAAATGGATTTAAGCCAGCAAAGTTATTGGCCGGATAATATGAAGGCGATGGTGAGAGTGCATAATTTGCTGGTTCGGCATCGTGCTCAATTTGAAAGTCGTTAGCTAAAATTGTGCAAAAAAGCAGAGAAATATATAATATGGAATCTTAAATTTGTACTTTTGCTGATGCCTTTTCTATTTAACCTACCCATGCGTTTCTTTGGGGCTGAAATTTTGTCATTGTAGCCATTGAGACAGAGCAAATCCATGGCATCTGTCAGTGTTTTGCCGCAGAACTTTTGTTGGCCCTCTGTAACTTGGACGCCCAGAAGAATATAAAGAATGCAGCCAATGAGCAGGATGCAGCGTGTTTTGCCAACCGATGCAGGCATTCCACTGAGAGAAATTATTTTCATTACAATTCTTAGAGTTTATTTATTTTATTTTTTCCTGTTTGTTTTGTTCTTGTGGTTTGCTTGTTTTTCGCCTTTGTCTTAGTATGTGCTTTATTTATTTTTGTTTACTTAACGTCGTTATCCTTTCGACTGCTATTGATGTTGTTGCTGTTGTTGTGCTGCTTCTTGGCAGGACTTTATTTTACTTTGTGTAACTTTTCTGCTCCGATTCTAGGGTGAAGGCAAACTTTAAGCTTTGGTGCAGAGCTTAAACTCAAATAGAAGTAAATTTCAATTGTGTGCTTGCATTGTTTTCTCTGCGAGCTTGTGTATGTGTGTGTGCGTGCGTTTGCATTAGTGCAAGCATATGTTGTCTACAGCTGCTTGCTTTGCTCAGTATCCTTTTCTTTTTAGTTCTGTTTAAACAATTTCGCAGGACAACAACATTCAATGTTTGAAAAGTTGCTGCGACTCTGTTTCGATTTTTGCTCGCCAGCAGGTATTTATACCAATCTCCAAGTTTTTGTCTCTGCGGCATCCTGTGCTGCTGCATTTTTAACTTCTTTACTTTATTTTATTTTGGCAAAGTTTTTTCTGTGTGTTCTTTTATTCCCTTCTTTTTTTTTTGGAATGCATTAAACCTTACGCATCGCCCACATTTTGTGTCACGTGAAAGTTTTTACATCACCTTTGTCCCACCTACTTTTGTCTCGTCTGTCCACGTAGAGACTGCCGAGAATTCTTTTTTAAGACTTTGTTTGTTTTTTAACAAACAAATCTTAAATCTTGTTTACTATCTTGTGCATCGATGTTAGAAGCTCGTGTTTCTTAACACATTGTGACATTTTGTTGTTGCCACAAGTGTTGTTTTGTCGATATTGCGACTTGTTTTGCGTAGTATGGCGGCAATTGAGATACGTAGTTTGCGCAAAACTCCTTTAATTTATCATACGTTGTCCATATTTACATAATTTTATGTGAATCTTGATGACAGCCTTCAGAATTTGTACTTTGGTGCTTTAAAGAGCATTGTTCATTTAAATTGGTGATTGGGTCTTACTGGCAGCGAAAGAATTTAGTTGTGTTTGAGATAGTCTGCGTACAGGTGCCTTTTTGTGAGTGTAAATTTATTATAAAAATTGTGCTTAAATGTTTATAAAAATAATTTGCAAGCCTTTCTACTGCTACTTTTGCTCCTAAGTAAGTAATCAATAATAATATGGTTTTTTTACTCTATGATTATTTGGAAGAATTTGTTTTTTATTATAAAAGTTTAAAAAAAACATATAATAATAATATCAAATCCGTTAAATGCAAAGTTGATACTTGATACTGTACAAAAAATATTCCAATTAAACAATTCATCATCATATATTAACTTGATTGAAGCACCAGCGTTGTCATACGTAATAAATATAATAATTTTCAAAGAAGAGTATTATCAAATTGTCGCTTGAGCAAATAAATGTCGTATGTGAAAATTTTCACTTTGATCATTGAGTAAAATTAGCTATAACTGAAAATCTAGCGGAGCTATATTCTTAAGAGGTCTATTTGCGGATACATTTGACAACACATTACGAAATTTTTGGGGACTTACCGCTTTTTTTTAGAATTTATAGCCCCTTTTTCTCAATAATCTTAAAAGTGAAAATTTTCACATACGACATTTATTTTCTCAAGCGACGAAATGGCAACATTAAGTCATCTCGCTTCTTTTAATACTGGACATAGAATCGTGATTTTATACCTTTGTATATATTTTTCTTTGAGAAGCATTGCTAGTTTCTTGAAATAGTTGCATTTGGTAGAAAACATGTTCTAGTAAAAAATAATAACCTAAGGAGATATCAAGAAAACAGTTAAGTTTTATATTATTTAAATTATTATTTATTTTACTTAATTTATTTAATTTAATTTATTTAATTTAATTTATTTATTAGTACAACAAAAACAAAGTTCTTTTCAAGTACAAAGCATGACACAAGTGATTTTGCTTAGATTTAAAAATTAACAATATAAAATAAGCAGTAAAATATTTGATGTACTTATATAAATAAGAATATAGAGAGAGATATATAAGAAGATAGAGAGGCAGGATAGATAATTAGAAGAAAAAGTGAAGAGATGATTAGTGAACTGAATATTGTTAAGTATTTTGTGGAGAAAAATATTTTAGAATGGCATTCTTGCATTTAGGATCACCAACTATAGTTTTAAGATGAGTTGGAAGTGAGTTCTATAGCCTTATGGCATTAATGAAAAATAGTCTTGTTGAGTTTTGATAATTAAAACTATGCAGGATGAGACTCGGACCTCTCAGCAATTGACCAAATTATAATTTCTCATAGAGGTAGAAAGGAGTTTTGTTTCTAGTTAGTTTGTTTAAAAACTAACCTTGAGGTAGTTTGTAATGTTCCAACCAAGTATGCAGTGATAGCAAAATTGAGCTAAGTGATCAAATTTTTTGTGATCACTTTTTATTTATTCAAGTGATCAAAGGAGACGATTTTTGCCACCTATCATTAAATCAGGAATGTCCTTAAAATTAATTTTTTCTTTCGATATAGGCAGCTTTGAAAGCATTCAACTGTAAGCCGTTTCTAAGAGATCATTGATTAATGGAACTCAAATCTTCATTTTGCCTAAATGTCTTCTTCAAGATTCATTCTACCTCCTAAATAATGTTCTATTGCAATTCATGAGATATTTTTTAAATTAAATTTTTTATTTATAATACTATCATGATCACTTTTCTAACTCTATAAAACTTAGTAGTAAACTCTCTGCCCAAAGCATATATTGTATTGAGAATCAATATATTTTTTTACTAAATCATTTAATTATAGTAATGTAGACAGAGAGAAATTGAAAATTTTATAAATTAATTATATCGGCATTCGAAGAAACTAAACACCATCAACATATAAAAAAAAAAAATGTTTTACGTTCTAGACACCTTTACGAAGCAAACTTTAGTAAGTATTGTTGAAAAAATTATAATAAAGATAGTAAAAACTGTTCCAGTATAATATTTTTAATGTGATGAAAACACATCTGCGATAGCGAACGATAGAAGATTGGCGGGAAAAGAGAACAAATGGGTTAGAGTGGGTGGGTAACAAATTGTATTTTATTGATACCTTCGGATAACAGTTGTTTCCTTACAATACGTTTTCGTTGGTATAAATGTTGTTAATTGTGTTGATTGCTGTGTTGTGATCTTTGTCGTGGTGACGTCTCTATTTTCAATATAGGTGGGTGGTAGCGTAGGTTTCCTACAATTCACTTCCTTCTGGTATTGTTAAGTGTGTTATTTTGTGATTTTCAATTTGTATGATATATGTTATATTTCAATATGTATAATTTAATGTATTTTCGTTGATTGTTTCTTCTTCAGGGTGTGTTGTTTGTTGTTTCGATGGGTGGGTTCGAGAACGATGTCTTCATTCAAGTTGCTGAAACGACGAATAAAGTTACGCCGCTGGCGCAACGTTGCTGATGCCGAACGAAAACGTCAGCCCTAAATAGCGAATAGGGCGAGCGGACGTGTTTGATATTCAGTCTGCTACGTTTGGCGTAAGTAATATAAAAAATATAAGTATAAATTAACTTAATCATACACCCAGAGAAATGCTTTCGTCCAATCTAAAAGAATCGTATAGGATTTTTTATAAAACATAATACAAATTGATTTATATTATTAAAACAGTGACACAGAGAATGAAAATACTGTTCACGAATTACTAAAACTATTCAAAAGTTTTAAAGTTAATTAACAAAACACACATTTATATACTTATTTACTTAGTTGGCGCTATATAGTTGGTCTTTCCAACGAAGATGCAGTCATCATTTTCTGCGTTGACCAACGCTGGGTACCGAATCAAATATTTTCTTCACTGGAGCATCGTCTTTCATGCGCTGAACATGACCTAGCCAGTTAAGCCGCTCGACTTTTAATATCGGCGTACAGCTCGTACAGTTCATCATTCCACCATATTCGGTAGTCGCCATTGACGTAGATTGATTCGTAGATCTTACGAAGGATCTTTCTCTTAAAGGCTCCTTAAATCCTTTAATTTTAACTGCTCAGCGTCCAGGTCGGTGATGCACAAAGTAGGACGGGCATGATGACCGATTTATAGAGCGCGATTTTCCTTCGTCGAGAGAGGGCTCTGCTTCTCAATTGCCTACCGAGACAAACGTAATACCTGTTGGCAAGAGTTGTCCTTCCTTTGATCTCAATGCTGATGACGTTGGTTGAGTTAATGCTGAATCCCAGATAGACGAAATTCTTAACTATTAACTGTAACGTGTGTTTGGCAATGACGGGACTGTTTGTTTGTTGACGGCAAGTGTTTTTTCGTCTTTTTTGCATTTACTGCAAGACCCATTCGACTTTACTTTATTTCTAATCTGGAGAATGCTGCTTTGACTTCGCGCGTACTATGGCCAATGAATATCGATGTCATCAACAAACGCAAGACACATAATACTCTTGTAGAATATTGTGCCACTACGTCTCAGATCAGCAGCTCAAATCATTTCCATTATTAGGTGGAAAAAGTATCACTATAAGGAATCACCTTGTCTGGAACCTCGTTTGGTAACAAATGGTTGGAAGAGGTCCTTCCCAATTTTAACTGCTCAGCTCGTTTTGCTCAGTGTCATCCTGCAAAGTTGTATGAGTTTAAAATAAATACCAAATTCAGACATGGTGGATTATAGCTGATTCCTTATTGGTGAGTGTATATTTTTTTAATGGGTTTTCTCCAAGGTTTGTCGTATCGTGAATCTAGTCGACGGTAGACGTTCCAATGGCATAAGGTTGAATCAGTTAGCTTACAATGAATATCTTTCACATAAAATGTTAAGGACCTTATATGCTATATTAAGAAGGCTTACCCCACGGTTATTGACACAAATAGTGGGATCGCCTTTCTTGTGGATTGGGCAGTGCATACTGAGAATCCAATCATTTGGAATGTATTCTTCCAACCATATTCTGCATAGAAGCTCGTTAATGCCTTTAAATAGAGCTTCGCTTCCGTTATTAAACAGTTCAGTAAGTAAACCATCAGCTCTCGCAGCTTTCTTATTTTTAAGCCTAGCTAAAGCTGTCAGAACTTTATCATAGTCGGTCAGCGGAACTTCAACGCTGTCATCCGTAATTGTGTTTTCCGGAATATCATCTCTATTGGCGGGATTGTTGTCAGCGTCGCCATTAAAAAGCTTAGAGAAGTGTTCCCTCCACAAAATCAGTTTACTCTGGATATCTGTCACTAGATTCCCATTTTCATCCTTGCCGGAGAAGGCCCCGGTTTTGAAACTATCGGCAAGGAATTTTATCTTATCTTATCGGAAAATTGCTCGTGCCGTTCTGCTACACTTTTTTTCCTGCCTTAAAATACGTCTCTTCCCACCTCTTCTCTTTGTATAGCTCCTTAGCAGCGTGCGTTACAACCGACTGTAGGGTGGCTTTGTAGGTGGCGTCTTTCTCTGCAGGAGCGTCGTAACAATCTTGGTCGTACCACTAATTTCGACGAGGACGGTGGTAGCCAATCACTTCTTTAGCAGCCACACGCATAGAGTGGGAAAGTGTGTCCACTGCACGCTTATACATGTATTATTGATTGGAGTAGTGCTTTGAAAGTCGAGTGGTGAAAGCTTCGGCTTTTATAAACTTTTATAAAAATTTTAAAGCTATTTGAGCTATATTGTCGGCCTTTGTAGTTTAGTGGAGAGTGCGCTAGACTCTCATTCCAAAGGTCCCTGGTTCGAATCCGGGCTCGGGCATGGTTCTTTTCACTTTCTTTGTTCTTTTCTACATTAAGGAATTATGGAAAACTAAACATCCACAGCTAAATTGTGGAAATTGTTGAATTAAAAGAATGGAACAAACTAAAAATGCTTGCCGAGGTTAAGGCATAGCACTAATCTCGGTTAAAAGCAATTAAAATCGTCTTTCACTGTTGTTTCGCCTAATCAATAATTCACGTATGGTTCCAATCAATTCCTCTTAGTAATCTATCCCTTTCCTTTCAGGTCAAAGACTAAACCTTGTTTGTATAAGCCGCATGCCTTGGTTCTTTGATCTTTAAAAAAAAAATAAAAAAAAAAATAAAAAAAAAATTGGCATAAAAAGTTTACCTTTACACGTTTTACTTTAAGTACAGTGCAGCATAAAACATGTGAGTATACTTTGGAAAGTTTTTTTTTTTTGCTTTGAAAGATGGAAGAAGAAAATTAATTATTTCGCGTTATTTCTATTTCAGCTGCATATGAATTTGACGATAATTTTATTGTCTTTTTGATAAAACTAAAAGTGTTTTGCCTATTTTTGCCCAAATGGGGTTTTTTACGGTTGACTAAAAATATCACGAAAATGGTTTTTAGAGGACATTCTGCACATATCTTATAGACTATAAACCAAGTCATGGCAGGCACAAGGTAACAAAAGAAGGAAAGTGCTGCACAAGAAAATAACTTCTCTAACTTCAGGGAATCGGGCATGGCAAGGCTTAAAACTTTATCGTTTTAACGATAATTTGAGTAAAGCTGCTATTACTTGTGATCACAGAAATATGTTTCTATATGAATTTTATTTATTATTGCAACATTTGTGACACATAGATTTATAGAAATTATTTATGTCCACCTAGATTGTTAAGATTTCGCACTGTGCGCTCGTATAAAGTTTCTTTGGTCTCATTGTCCTTGTCTTCTGTCGGAGCGTGGGCACATTTTAGGCTTATGTTAAAGAGTTTTACCTTGATGCGGATTATGGTATGCCATTCGCTCACAGGTGTAAATCGCAGGACGTGATGCCGTAGTCTCTTGCTTACAACAAATCCGCATCCAAACTCGTGCTTCTTCGCATTGCCATTGCAATAGATATCACAGGGTGTATGCCGAATGCAACCCTGTCCCTTCCATCGCATTTCTAGGATAGCAATGATATCAACTTTGTATCTTTCCAAGATATCAGTCAGTTTGATAGAGACACTTCCCAATTAGTTCGGACATTTCAGGTGCATATCCGTAAATAATTATCAGTTTTTCGTTTGCGGAAGTCGTTATCAGATTTGGAAATCAATTTTCTTAAACGTTTTCATTAAACGGTTTTTTACGGGTGAGCTTTAAGCCCGACGCTCAGATCAGCTGCCAAACTGACGAGTTTTGACGTTGGCCAGGAGTTTTTGGACGTTCCCAGGACAAATTGGGAGTTTGTGTTATCTTGAGACGATTTCACTTGAGTGATGCTGGCCTCGCCAGGTTAAAGATTCGAATGCTGATTAGGATTTTATTTTTAAGTAAGTGCAACTGTATTACCTGCTATTATAAAGGTTGAAAAGCTAATTAATGGGAGTAAACTATTTTATTTGTTCAAATTTCAATCAATTAATCCTCTTTTTTTATATTACAATGAAAAATAAAAAAATAAATTTTATATAGAAATAAATAAATTCAACTATCTAACAATGATATAGAACACCACTTGTTTTTTGCACGACAAGTATTTAAACCAAAAAAAATAAGCAATCATCTTTGACTTACTGCAAATCTTCTGCCATTTTTTTTTTTTATTTTTAAATATTTTTCTGCTTCACTCACTTCAAGTGTCCTAAGAGGCAAAGCTTCATCCAAAATAAGCGAAAAGTTTTTGGGTTACGTAATTAAAACTTTGAGCAAATATTACTTTGCATTCTAAACATTTAAAAAAGCCGGTGCACTTTGTCTACGAACGAGAATGCTAAAGAAATAGCAATAAAAAACGAGAAAGAGAGACGAGAATTATGATAGCAGCAAGAATTATAATAACTTTAAGAGAGTATTTAAAACTAAATGCCACTTTCAAGAGTTATCTTCTAATTTGCAAAAGTTTTTAAAGCATTTATGTGCTCAAGAAAATAACTGTTAAGTCTTTCATCATCTGTTGCCATTTTTTAAGAAGTTTAATTCCACTGTGAGTAGTTAGCACAACTAAGAAAATATAAATTGACAAGGAATGGATGTACTGAGTTTCTTATTGTACCAAAATGAGTACATACTTTTAAAATAAAGTAACTTTTTTTATTGCTTTAAAATTTTAAAGCTTTGAAATTTATAACAACCCTTTTCTGGGTCGAACGCTTGGCAACTCTAAATATAAATGTTCCTTAATAACTTTAGTTTCCTAGCTTTAGTTCTGAGTGTAGTACCTACAGTGGCACAGAAAAATCTACATACCCTCCCCCCCCCCCCCACAAACGTTGGTTCTGAGCAGAATATCTATCCTACAGAAATAAAATACATATTAAATTAATTAATTTTAGTCACAATAATTTAAAAAATACAATATTTCAGTTTAAAACATGTTTAGTTAATAAAATATTCCAAAATGCTTTTTTAAGGCACAGTAAAGTCTACATACGCTGATTTCTAAAATGAAAAATGCAACCATGCTGAGTAAAAAGTGTTGCCAATTTTTGCGGGCATTAGTTCTATTTACAGTTATCGTGAAAAAGTTAAATTCACGCGTTTTTTCAGTTAAAGACAAAATCTATTGGCAAAAACGAATCAAAAGAACAAGGAAATCTGTTTGGAGATGCGCCAGTTAATTTTGAAGTTTCGTGATGAAGGAAAATCACTGAGAGAAATTGGTACATTTGTTGGACGATCAAAGGTAAGTGTTCAAACTGTTGTTAGCAACTTCAAGAACCAAATGCTTGCAGAGCAAGGGTAGGAGCGGCTGTCCTTTAAAAATTACTGAACGTACAAAGCGCCAGATTTTAGGAGAAATCATGCAAAACCAAAGAACAACAGCTGTTGAAATAGCCAAGGACCTGGAATCGCATTGGATCACTTCAGTTCACCCAGAAACAGTGCACAGCTTTCTTAGAAATGCAGGTTTCCATAACCGTGTTCCAAGGAAAAAGCCATTTATCAGCGACGTGAACAAATCAAAGCGCATAATTTTTGCCAAAGATTGCATTGACAAAGATAATACTTTTTGGGCAAATGTAATGTTTAGTGACGAAAGCAAGTTCAACTTGTTTGGCCGTGATGGAAAACAAAAAGTATGGCGGAAGAAAAAAGAGGAATTAATGCCCAAAAATTTGCTTCCTACTGTAAAACATGGCGGTGGTAATGTCATGGTCTGTGTATGCATGTCGGTGGCTGGGGCAGGCATTTTGGTGTTTATAGACACGACGAGGGATGGGTTTGTATATTTAAACCTTCTTAAAAAGAATCTAAAGCAATCCACATCAAAAATTGATCTAACATCAGGCTGGTTCTTTCAGCAATATAACGACCCAAAGCACACTGCTGGAGTCGTAAATGAATGGCTGCTCTATAATGTACCACATCAACTTCATTCACCACCCCAGTCGCCTGATTTGAATCCCATAGAGCATTTATGGGACGAATTAGATCGCCGTATCAGAAAAAAAAACTGACGAAAGGAACCGTATCCCAAAGGAAGTAACTGAAAGAGTATTTTATTCTATGAAAAATAGATTGAATGACGTCCTAAATTTTATTATGTATTAAATAGATTTCTATTTTCGTATGTAAACTTTTCTGTGCCTTAAAAATACATTTGTGTTATTTATTTAATAAAACCTGTGTAAAGCACAATTTTTGCTTAAATTATGTTTTTTATTTTTAAAATTAAAATTAAATTTTATTTCTGTAGAATAGATATTCTGCACAGAATCAGCGTTTGTGGGAGTATGTAGATTTTTCTGTGCCACTGTATATTCTTTTTCGTGGCCGAAAGTTTAAAACAATAAAGAAAGCAATTTTTAGAGGCTTTTAAGGGTTAAATTTGCAGTTATCTAGAATTTTTTCACAGAATCTAAGTTTTTACGAAAAAACTACATGAAACTTTTAAATAAAAATTATTTTTTTAAATTATCACATTTTTTTCAAGTTTACATTTTTTAAATCAATGTGGGCCATTTTGACCATCGATTCGTAAAGTTAATGATGATACACTTATCGTTTTAAGTGATACACAGCTTAACTCAAGTATCGCTTATAACCATCGGCACGGGAAAGGCATATAGCATACGGGTTTCTCAATCGATAAAATGCTGTTGATTCATATCCTTTTATAACAAAAGAATTTCAATTTTCTCTTGGTGAAGGAGTTAAAAGATTAAATACATTTAATTGTTTTCTTATACAAGAGTATTTTCTTATACAAAGCTTTCAGACAAAATGTCGTAATATAATTAATTCTTAACTTTCAAATGCCTTGCACCACAGTTAAATAGTATTTTAAACTTCTTGCGGATTAGACAAATATTAACATTTTTACTATACGCCAAAACAAAATGCGCCCTTAACCGCAACAAGAATTTATAATAACACCTAAGCAAAAAACAATTAATAACACTGAAAATTATCGAAATATGATACACGCAAAATATAAGTTAACGTATTTTTTTATTGCATTCAAATAGTACTCACTATTTGTTAGCGTTACAACTAAATCTTATTGAATTATAAGAAAAGTGTTTAACAGGTTACGGAATGTTAAAATTTCTAAATTGTTTAAGATAGTTAGTAAAAATTTTTCTTAAAATTTGCCCATTTTTACGCAGAGAAAAAATGTTATTCCAAAAATTTTTTTCTCAATGTACAAAATTGTATCAAAATTCAATTACTCGCTCGCTTTCTACTATCTACACTATGTAGGAGCAGAACAGTAAGAAGATAAAACTAAATCCTTGTTTAACTTTGATTTAACTTTAGTTTAAAGAGATCTCCATGAAACTCAATTCCGTGTTGAACTGCAGCAACATTTACGAAATTTATTATTAAAATTTCTTCAACTCATTTAATAAATCTTGAAGCAACTTCTTGCTTTTGCTTTGTTGTTCTGTTTCCTATTGTTGTTATTGTTGTTGTTAATGTTCATGTTGTTATTTCAGTTCTTGTTCAAAAGTTGTCTTGGCATGCTTTTTGTGAATGTTCTTCTTTAAGTTCTAGAGGTGGAGGTTGAACAGCATCAGTTGGCAGGTTGTTGGCAAAGCTGTCTACGACTTTTATGTGGGATGTGCGTGAAAATGTTATTTTATGTTGAAATTAAGCATTGACTTTGTTAATATTGAAAAACTTTATCTCTGGCAATTTAACAGACAAAGATAAATATTTATGAAAAGCAAATAAAAACAGCAGCGTGTCGATTATATTTAATTCTCGTATGTACGAGTATCTATCTAATCGTTTGTTTTTGTTTTCTTGTCGATTTTATATTTACTGAAGGGTTTTGTTATTTGTGAAGGAAATTTAAAATTGCAGATTCACGTTAAATTGGTTAAGACGGTGCAGCAAGGGTAGGTCCATTCGGAATAATAAGATAATGTGTTGACATTAGACCGTACCTTACTTATAAGCTAATTTTATTTTCACTATCAGAACGTAGCCAGCTTCGGTGAGGCTTGAAAACTTTTCGTACAAAATATTATACTGAATGCACCACTGTAAAAGGGCCTGGACCATTCTTGAAATCGTAAGGGGCTGTACATTAGGTCGTATCGAATTATACCTAATTTTTCCGAATTTTTCTAAAAGGTCTCAAAAGTTGTATGCTATTTTTAAGATTTTCCAAAACAAATTAATGCGAAATAAAGGATGTATTCCTCTTCCGCGAGGACAAAGTTGTTTTTTGCATGTCTTAAAGCTAGAATAATAGCCTTATTTTGGTTAATTTCAATTCTAAATTCATAGACAACTGTAAAAAATTTTTTTTTTTAAATGTAATCGAAAGATTGTGACTTCAAAAAACTGTAACACAAGAAAAAATATTCACAGCAAATAGTTTTGAGAAACATTTCGGTAGTTTATAACTCCCTGACTCAAAAAACTTACTTACTTACTTAGTTGGCGCTACAACCGTATGTCGGTCTTGGCCTTACCTCAGAATTTGCGCCAGCCATTTCTGTCTTTCGCTTGCTGGCGCCAGTTAGAAATTCCAAGCTTCGTCAGGTTGTCCTCTACTTGGTCTTTCCAACGAAGATGCGGTCCTCCTCTTCTGCGTTGACCGCCGCTGGGTACCGAATCGAATGTTTTCTTCACTGGAGCATCGTCTTTCATGCGCTGAACATGACCAAGCCAGCGAAGCCGCTCGATTTTATTGCGCTTGACTATGTCGATGTCAGCGTACACCTCATACAGTTCATCATTCCACCGCATTCGGTACTCGCCATTGACACAGATTGGTCCGTAGATCTTACGAAGAATTTTTCTCTCGAATGCTCCTAAAGTCTTTTCATCTAAACTGCTCAGCGTCCAGGTTTGTGATGCATAAAGTAGGACGGGCATGATGAGCGATTTATACTTTACTGAGCCCAAAGTAACACCTGTTGGCAAGAGTTATTCTTCGCTTGATCTCAATCACAAAACTAGGGCACAAAAAACTAGCTTGTCCATGAATTTACAGTTGTCAATCACCAGAACAAGGCTATAAACTTTAAACTGTGTGGAGGTTATTCGGAGCAAAAGTTATACTCGATATAGCTCAGAGGTGTTTATTTGTATATAATAGTCCTAATTTCGGTGGTATTGAATATAGTTATTATGGTGTTATTGATTATAAATGTATAAGAAAACAAAATTAAGAACAGATTGAATAATTTCAAGATAAGGTCCATATTTATGGATATTAAGCATTTGGTATTGATGCCAGTGGGTGAATTAAAGCACATTTAATAAGCTCAAATTAACATTTTAGCAGACGGCCGAATATTAATAGAATTAATCGAATCGTACCATAATCGATCTTCTGCACTGAAATATTATCGAAATTTTGTGTAGTGTGCCTTGTCCCAATTAGAAGCTATTATATTTGCATCGAGAGACTACGATATTATATTTTAATGTCAGAACTTCTTCGAATACCTCGAATATTTTAGAACTTAAGTTTCTCAGAAATATTTTTCATATACATAGAATTACTGAGATATAAACTCAGTCACAAGCCAACGGTATATTCATACGAAGGTATGTAGCTTTTCTGCGGGCAACAAATTATAATAAAAAATAATATTTTTTACAAAAAACTCAAATCATAAATTTTATAAAACATTGTAGCAAATTTTTCTTATTTTAAAAGTAAATATTAGTAAAAATTTGTTGTGTTAATAAATTTATTTATTAGCTTGCTTCATTTCTGTAAACAGTTCGAAACAATTTTTTATGCTCAAATAAAATATCCAATTGCATAACAATCCTATTTTTTTGTTCTAAAACACATTTTTAAAAGAGTTTTAAAAAATTCTATTAATGAACGGAAATGTTTTTGGAAAAATATTTATTTCATTCGGAAATTAAATGTTGAATGAGAAAAGTATTTCACTGAGGCAAGTGATTGTTTTGGTTACCCGGACATCAGTAGATTTATTATTGACCAATCATGGAGTGATTTGGCAAAAGATTGAATGAATTCAAACTGCTCACTCAAATATTTAGAAAATTTAAAAAAAATCTTTAAATATTGTAATAAAATCCTTAGTGAAGGAAAATAAAAACTGTGATTTCATTGAAACAATAGCTGCATTCAACGCCGTAGCTAGGTGATTCATAAGGGGGGTTTAGGTAAGGTTAAAGTGGCTGTCACTTTTCAGAGACACACTTTAGTCAATTGTGATACCATGCGGTTAATTTCCCTACTCAATTTCTATTTGAACTAATGTGAGCTGTTTACAAAGCTGAGGATTTTGATGGGTGATAGGGGAAGGGGGGGGGGGGGTTGCTGAGGCAAAACATATAAAAAATCGATTCAATCGCTTCATTTGGAGCAGGACGACAAGTATTTATTTAAGTAAAATAACGAAAACAGATATTTTAAAAAGAAAAACATAAATCACGCCAGGGTTGGCCAGTAATGATTACTTTCGTGTAATTACTAAAACAAAAAATTACTGATTACAATTAATCATACACAAATTTATTACTTTATTACTTAAAATTAATCATTAATAACTTTAAAGTATTCAGTGATTTTTTTTTTTTGAGAAATCAGTAATCATGCAAAAGTTAATTAATTTAAGTAATCAATCACTTTCCAGTAATGAATGAATTATTCTGATTAAGAAATTTATCAGTAATCAGGGTTAACCATTCGTTGATTACAGATTACTTTAACTAATATATTAATTTATATCTGTTTTAAATACGTCGTTCAACTGTAAAACTGAGACAAGTAAAATACAGAAAAGGTTTCTGAGCACTATTGTTACCACTTTTTTAACAAAACCAATCTAACAAACATTAACATCACTTATATCTGCTTCACTAATAGCTGCAGGAGAAAATATTGTATTTATGGTAAATAGCAATTACTGGAATAATAAAATTACATATAAATTTTTAATTTTTTCTATGACGAAAAGTAATCTGTAATCACCGAAAGGTTGGGTCTGATTACTGACTACTTGATTAATTGAAAAAATCATGTAATTCCATGTTACGACAACTTAAGTTTTTTAAAAATCAACCTTGCATGATTAATTTTTTTTTCATAATCTCATGTAATTACATTACCATGGTTACATAATTGAAAGCATTTTTATTTGGTTTTCAATGTGATTTTTCTGAATATTTAGAAAAATCAAGTAATGTGTACAATCTGAGTACATGTAATCATAATCAGTAATCGTGATTTGTAATCATGGCCATCCCTGTATCACGCATTCCGTAAAAAATTAAACCTCAAAGTGAAAAAATCAACGTTATGCAAACTAAAATTTGTTTATACCATACTTCAGCACATACTAAGAACTGTAAGAAATAAAAGCAAAAACATGTATGAGCATATACACTCGCTATGAACGGCGAAGTAATTAGAATACACGAAAATACGGTCTTTTCTATAATTTTAGTGTGTGAATTAAAGCACAGTAAGCGCATTTTTTGTAAGCATAGTTTTTTTTTTTTTTATTTTCCGTGGTCAGACAACAATGCGTTTTATAAAATCAAAGTAACAGTAATTTACAAATAGGTGTATTAACTGAGATATGACATATAATAGTAAACGTAAAGTTTTGTCCACCGTATGCAGCCAAATAGACAATTTTTTAAATTGTGTAAATTTTCAGAATTGTTCTACCTGATTTAATCAGAGTTCTTAACATAAAAGTATGTTAATGAAGGGGACACTTCAATTAATTTTGATGGGATGTCCAAATGCGAAACTCTACACAATGTACAGTTTTGCTTTTAACAGTAAAATTTTCTATTATATGAGCCACTAAGCTATAAAAAAATAAAAGTTTTCACATCGAAAAACAAGAAATAAAAGCCACTCGAAACAAATTTGCAGCTGAAAACCTAACTTAAAAAAAATACCTAACTAAAATAATACCTCACCTATAAAATCAACGTTATTTCGACGTATCGAATGATGGCAACATATTGACATCACCTACTAAAGGTTCTAAATACATAAAAAAACTTTGTAATCAAACAGTGTGAAAAATTATGAATTTTTTTTTCTTTTTCGAACTTGTCCAAATACGCAACCATTGGGGACATCGTACGCAACCGAAATTTTAATTTTTATAATTTTTGCTTTTAACTTTGCATTAATTTAAAATATTGTATTTAATTATACACTTTTCATACAGATAAAATGTTTCACATTGCTTTTTTTAAAAATGAACTAAACTGTGGTATTTTAGGTGTCCTGCGTACGCAACCTAGTAGAAACTTTATATTTAGGATAATGTTTTAATAAATCGTTAAACCAAATTTATATTTTAAGATACACATACACTTAACTGGATATAAAAAAAAGTATTACAGTGAGGGGACTGCCGACCGAAGCGAAAACATATATGTAAAATGCTAGTATTCCCTGAAAGATTTTGTCCTGACACGGACCGCATATATATAAGAATTTTATATAAGAATTTATATAAGAATAATAACTGCTATATAAGAATTTTCATGCTAATCGGGAAAATATTATATTTTCACGCCCTCAATCTTTGATTACTTCTTTCAAAATATTTTTTTAATTCCGATAGTATTTTTATTATTTTATAATTACACCAAACTATATTATTACATTTAAATTGAATATTGTTGATATAAAAATAAAATGCAGGGAGCACTATTGAATGAAAAATAATCCTCAAAAAGGAAATTTTATTATTTTCTTTTAATGTAGATGTAGAGCTGTAGCTAAAATAAAATAAATTTTACTTTTTTATTTATGATATTTTGTTTGATGGGTCTTGAAGTCTCTTTTAATGCCTGCATTTGAGATCTTGCTACAAGGAAAACAGAAAACATTGCAAGCAAAGTGCAGTTTATTTTCTGCCCCCGATTCGGTTCATTCGTACATCCGGTTCATCATTAATGCACATTATTTTCATCTTTTATCACTTCATTATATTTTTAATTGTGGGTTTTAATATAAAAAACAAAGTAAAACACAAACAAAAATATAAATGAAACTTATTGAAATACTTAATATACGCTTAAAATACATAATAATACACACATACATAAAATTTGTATTTACATACATTTCATTGAATTTCATTTACACAATTTTCACTGTTTGCGTTATTAATCATTGCTTTATATTTTTAAAGAAGATACTATAGGCTTATGGTAGCTGATATAAGAAACAAAAATTTTGGACGATGCAATCCCACTCATGATAAAATTATTATTAGGTAGCCTTGACAACAACTTATTTTCTAAAGAGCTGCGACCATCGAATTTCAAACAAAAAAAAACAATATAAAGTGCGTGTATCACACACATTGGCAGCTTTCAGCGGAGTCAATAGTTGGCAACTGTCTTTTTAAATTTTAGTAAGAAACCTTTGCAATTAAATGATCCATTCACAGCAGGTGACTCCTCTGAATGCGGCCAATATGTGTGACACACGTTCTCTATTTTATTTTCTTTTGTTTGACATTCGATGGTCGAAACACGAAATGTCACTCTTACCTATTACTTTTTATACCATGGTTCCAGTCAGAGAATATGCTGGCGACATTAATAAAACTACAAATGTTTTTATGTTGGTCAGCAAATGCAGCAAGCATGGCAAAATTAAACAAGGTAGTGTTAGGGCGGAGAGCTGGTGACCGAAACTTTCAAAACGAAGTTGATATTTCATACAGAATCTGCAAGCAATAAGAATGCAGTATAAAAGCAAGAATTGGCAAATATACAGTGTTGCGGAAAATAATAGCAACAAAATCGGTACGCTGCTACAAAACCGTGTATATTTTTAAATATTAGGAACACACAAAAATGATTATAGGAACCAAAGCATTCACACATCATATTAAAAAAAAAACACATCATATTCAAATTTGGTTTTGTTTTCTTTATTAAATTAAAAATTAATGTGACTACATTCGGTTTGTCTGAGAGCAAAACAAAAGCAACATAATTAATATTTGGTGTCAGATCCATTATTCTTGATAACCGCTGCACATCTGAGCGGCATCGACTCAGTTAAAGTAGATATGTTAGTATTAGGTATATGTTACCAATTAAGTTTCAGGGCTTTATACAGTGCAGTCTTATTGGAAAACCTTTGACCAGAAACTTTTGCCTTCAAAGTCCCAAAAAGATTTTCAATGGGATTCAAGGCATTGTGATTGTGCCGGCCAATCAAGGAAGTGTGCCTCGGGTCGTTGTCAGGCTGAAACGTTCACTGAAGTGACATATTCCACTCTGAATGTGGTCGCATCTTGCTTTCTAAAATATCATTATATACAAATCTATCCATAATTCCATCGATTTTTTGAAATGGTTCAACTTCATTATAGGAAAAACAAGTCCAGACCATAATGACACCACCTCCGTGCTTAAAATTTATTTTGCAGTTTCGGGCTTCAAGTTGTGTACCTGGGTGGCGCCGAACCGTGCACATCCCATCTGAATTAATCAAGTTGAACTTTGATTCATCGCTAAAAAAACGGTTCTCGATTTTTGAACGGTCCAATTTAGGTGCTCTTTTGGAAAACTGAGTCGAAAAAACAATAAATTGCAACTAGTTGTTACAATTTCAGACAGAATTGTTTAAATTGTAACACCTCACCTTGTTTTTTATGCTTAGCTGTAAGCAAAGGTTTCTCTGCCGGTATGTAACTTCTTTAATCGTTCTCAACGGCTCGTTTTCAAACAGTGCTGTGGTGAATATCTGAATCAAGTGTCCGAACAAAATTTTTGGATGTGGCAAATGCATTTCGTTTGAACACACCACAAATGTTCCTGTCATCACGCAGCGATGTCTTCCGCTGTCGCCCTCTTTAATGTACCGTTGTTACGTCTTTTGCGAAGCTTTATTTCTTTATTAATCTGCAAACTATTGACCGATTAATGACAAACTGTTTTACGTTAGATATTTTCGAATTTTCGTTTTTATATTCGGAAATAATTTTTAATATAAGAGCTTTACAGTATTTAAAAATGGAACAGTCAATGTCACAACTAGCGCAAAAACAAAACTAAACTTAAATGTTTATGACTTACAAACAACACGTGCTTTACAATAAAGGAACTTTTACCAATAATTCTTGGAACTTCTGTTCTCTTTTTACATTTTTCAAGTTTTGTTGCTTTTGTTTTGCTCTCAGACAAATTGAATGTAGTCACATTAATTTTAAATTTAATAAAAAAACAAAACCAAATTTGAATTTGATTTGATTTATATATGATGTATGAAAATATGCTTTGATTCCTATAATCATTTTTGTGTGTCCACAATATTAAAAAAGATACACGATTTTGTTGCAGCGCACTTACTTTGTTGCTATTGTTTTGCGCAACACTGTATATTAAAATGGATGAGTTTGACAGTTATGGTCACTTGGAAAGAGAACACATTCAGCCCTAACACTACCTTGTCTAATTCTACTATGACAGCAAGCAACCATCAATAAGTTTATCTGCTGACAAATCGTTCCTTCATAAAGAAATCTTGAAGGAAATTTACTGTTTTTCTGTCCATGTATATGTAGATCTGTAGCTGAACTAAAATACATTAGCAATAACAATTACCAAGCAGATCTACTACAACGATGCACAGAGAAGAGCAGTATCACATCGGTTGCGCAACGTTAGAGATGAACCGAATTGTCGGCGGAAAATAAACAGCACTTTGCTTGCTATGTTTTTTGTTTGCCTGGTAGCAAGATCTCAAGTGAAGGCATTAAAAGAGACTTCACGGCCAGTCAAGCAAAAACCAAATATCAAAAGTTTTAAATTTTTTTTTATTTTAGCCTACAGATATGTAGCTCTACATATACATTGAAAAAAACAGTAACATTCAATAGCTGCATTCCCGTGGTCGTTGATCTAAAGCGCGGTTTTGTTTTATTCACAAAACAAAAACAAAAACTAGAACCAGCTCGATTTCTAGCTCTATTTCTGATCTTAAAATGCTGCCAAGTTTCAAGCGTTTTTTATCAAAACGAACATAGTTGACAAATCTAAATAACTATTCATTTTCCCATTTTAACGTTTCACCGCTCAATGGGCGTTTTGGTATTGTTGTTTTCTTTTGTTATTGTTCTTAAAACAGCTGTTTCAAGACTGTGATGACAAATTGATATAAAGTTGAACTAACGTTGTTTTACTGAGATTTGATCTGATCTAGTGCCACGGGAATGCAGCTAATGTTTCGCAGCGGAGTAAAGGGAGCGGAAAGAACGATGCGTCAGCAGAGGAACTTATTGATGGTTGCTTGCTTATGTTTTCTAAGTTTCCTATCTTATCTTTGCTGTCTGTATTGATGACGAGAGTTACTCGGAAAAAGACAATGACGCAAACCAAAGATTTACCCTCTACCAAAATCGTTCAACTTGCCTAAAGAAGTTTTCACTTCAAAAAGTTAAATTCATTTTGTCATTAAAATGCACCAAAATATACGTTAAAGTGCTGCACCGTACGCAACACGGAATGCGTGATATATGCATTAAGGCGCCTCGTGAAAAAAGTTTTTCTGGGCTGTTCCACAAAATAATCCTTAACTTATGTTGTGATGATTCACCAAATATTTCAACTTTAGCGATAGCCATCCTTGAGCTGCAATGTTTTGAAATAACCTCTAAAAATCGAGTTTTTTGTAAAAATATTGGCTGGTGTGTTAGTTAGAAGAAGTGAAATGATCTGAAATAATATTGTTGAAAAAGTTGTCCCAATCTGCATCAAAAAATTTTAAATTTTTGAATTCGAATTAAAAATAATGATGTTTTTCGTACACTTTTATGATTTTTCTTTTAAGTTTTTTTCACTAAAGTTCAAAAAACTTCATTATTTCTTATGATATCCTTACTGGTCCGAATTGCTGGCCAGAATCACTTAAACTGAAACAAATTAAAATTAAAATATTAATTATAAAATAAACACCTACTGAAAAGATATTGTAAGAAATTAAAAAAGGTTATGAAGCTATTTAAATTTTTAAAGTTTTTGTATGGAAATAAAATAAAAAATATCAAATAATTTTTGAAGCAGATTGGAAGAGATTGTTCCGGCCTATAATTTGTGATAGTTGTTTTTTTAAACTATTACGCCAGTAAATGTTTTTACACAAACATCTATTTTTAGAGGTTATTTCAAACCATTCCAGCTCATGGATGGCTGGTCCGACTGTAGAGTCGAAATACTTGGGGAATCATCATAACATAAGCCCAGTTTTATTTTGAAGGAAAGACTTCATCAACTTTTTTCTTTTCTATGGAGCATTAGGCGCTTTAATATACTTAGTTGCAGATACTTACATAAATAGTTAG
Organism: Dichetophora obliterata; assembly: GCA_963920525.1. Lineage (NCBI taxonomy): Eukaryota > Metazoa > Arthropoda > Insecta > Diptera > Sciomyzidae > Dichetophora > Dichetophora obliterata. The sequence goes on along the minus strand of OY986438.1, from coordinate 132,556,162 downwards.
TTCATTAATTTTTTTGGAACGCAAAGCCAATTTATAAATGACAGTTTCCTCGTTCATAGAGATATACTTATGAATATTAATTAGCGCTAAGCCATAATATCATTCTATTAGATCTATATCGATTTTTTACAACAGTATAGTCAAAGCTGACGGAAATTAACTCTTTATCTCGCAATAATGTCAATTTAAATTTTTTACCTAAAAATCTATCAAACTGTCTTAAAAATAAAGAAAAACCACTTTTGTTTTAAAATTAATAATTTATTAATTAATATATTCCAGGAAATATAACATTGCTTTTAATATAGAAATTCATGATAAGTGTATTTTAATAACTCACCAAAAAGCTCTTAAACTTTTATTTTAATTAATAACACTTTTTATAACAGTTTTAGTCACTCACAAATATATTAAAAATATTGCAAAACATAAACTGCTGCCAAATTCAAAATTACGCTGTTGCAACTAAAAATAAAAAATAACTGCTGATTGATTTACTCTCTAATTGAAAAGCTAGAGTTTTTTAGAATGTTTATGAGTCATTTATAAGAATTCCGACTTAATTTTTTTTTCTTTGAGTTATTTTTCTAGAGCAATTCCTAAATGTTGCAGAACTGCAATACGGCGCGGTATAGGGTTAATATATTTTATGTATTAAATAAATTGCAACGAAAAATTCTGGACTCGCATACATTAATTGGTGTGCTTGAGATGAAGTGTAACCGCTAGAATTTTAGAAGATCATGTTTTTAAAACCACTTTGTGATACTCACACACAGCTTAAAAAAATCGTGAAACTGACAAATGTACATATGAAATTCACTTTTACGTTCATTTAATAACGAAGATGATGAGAATGTAAGCCTTATTTTTTTTTTATAGAATTTAGTGACATACTCAGTTTTTCCCAATTAGATTAATCTCGAGATATTTGGGATTGAAATTTAATCACTGTTAGACCCATTTTTAGTTATATTTTCCTTATTTTTGGAGAACAAAAATTTTGACAACCTCCGATTTTGTTCAAACTTTCAGAATTTAATCTACTTAAAAAAATACTTATTTGAATAAAAAAAATTTAAGATTTTTTTTAAGATTTTGCGTTTGACATTCAAATTTGGTCAAAATGGAGAGAAATGCAAATTGCGTAACCTTTGACAAATCATAGATTACACAAAGCTAACTTGATTTTCACGTTGGAGGTATTTTCGAAAAAAAAATAACAAGCAATTGTTATAATACTATAAAAAATTTTTAAATATAGGTCAAATGATGGTCAAATAACAAAAATCTGTATATCTCGAGAATTTGATCTGATTTCGAAAAACTGAATATGCCACTAAATTCTACGACCGAAAATTAAGTTCACGTGTCTCAGCGTTTTTTTTTTTTTTTTGTGTCTTTTCAAAAGTTGAAAATTTACCTACAGTGTAATTTAACGAACAATAAAGCATTGCTTATCATCATTTGAATTTCATAGACTGACTTAGAATAATTTTATTCAATTTATATGTATACGATCTGCAAACGCTAGTACGAAAGCAACAATACATTTAACTTAATGTCTGCTTAACAAACTTAGCATGTACATTGAACAATTTTCAATTTATCTTCATGTTATGCTAATTTAATAATTTGAAATATCTGTGCTTTTATTTAGTATATAAAAAAATGTTTAATTGCTTAGGGTGGAGGGGTTTGAACCCCCTGAATCCCCCCATATCTACGGCGTTGGCTGCATTCCCGTGGCACTAGAACAGCTCAAATCTCTGTGGAACAAATTTAGTTCAACTTTATTAACAATTTGACACCACTGTCTTGAAACAGCTGTTGGCATAACATTGGCCAAATTCAGCGGAGTCTGATGTTGTGAACTGTTATGGTAGCAATACCTCAGTGAGCGATATTTTTCTCTGAATGTATTGCTACTCTAAGCATCAGAAAAGTTGTATGTTATTTAGTTTAATTATTATAATTATTTAAATAGGTTTCTCACTCAAATTTTCTGCGTTCTATCTGTGTTTATTAATTTAACAGCGTCAGTAGAATCATCTGACAGTCAAACACTCAACAGTTGTGTTCATGTAGCATAGGATTTTTTCGCTTGATTACATGGCGTCCACTACTTGATCAGTTTTTGTGATCGCTCCCATAATTGTGCCATTCAGTGAATTTTTATAAAACATTGGCCAACTGTTGATTCTGCTGAGTGCGGCCAGTAACAATTCTGATAAAATGTCAAAATACAAAAATGTATACTTATTAAGACTTTTCAACCATGTTAGTTTTGATAAAAAATGTTTTAAACTTGGCAGAACTTTAAAATCAGAAATAGAGCTAGAAAAAGAGCTGGTTCTAATTTGTGTATTTGCTTTGACAATAAAATTGAGCCGCGACTAGATCAACGACCACAGGAATGCAGTTTATAATTTGCTTAGTAGTGAAAATTTATTTGAGACATATCACGGTTTGCTTTGGTGAAAGATACTTCTATTTCAATATCTTGTAAAATACTTTGTCTCGCAATTTTTATAATCAAAGCAGAACTTATCTAACGTCTGAAACATCTATTAGCTTTCAATTTTAAGTATTTGAACAAATTGTGTCATTAAAAAAAATGTATTTAAAATAAGTTTAGCCATAGTTTAGGACGGATTTTTTATTGTTTTTTGAAAAATTTCTAAGGGTTTAGTAATCTTATTAGTAAAACTGTGATTATATATGGTTAAGACCGCAATTTCATACTAACATTTGAGTTGGCAATAATATGACTTGCAAACATGCTTTGAACATTATCTTCAGTTTTAATTAATCTGCCAACTAAAACTGAACTCTTATGAAAGTCTTTAGCAAAAAGTTTCTTATTGCCGCTTTGTGGTCCTTCCTATACATCTGTTAAACACTGTCTTTCTTTCTTATAGTAGTTATGTTAGCTTTTATGAATGTAGGTATGTCTTTCTGCATTTAACTGTCTAAATAAATAAACTTAAGCCAAAAGTCTGAACACTTATTGTGGTTATTTAGCTGCGAGCTTAAACTTTGAAACAAGTACTACTGTTTAACAACAATAGAAACAGTAACAACAACAAAGCACTGTAATACAGCAAAAAGTACTTGTTGTGCAGGAGCAAATCTTTTATAACAACACAAGACAAAACAGCCATAATAAAACAAGAACGCCCTTAACTAAGTTTAGACAACACGTTGTTGTTTTTGTACTCACTATTACAATAAAAGTTTTAACCAACAATTTCTTAAATTATGCTCGACAGTACGAAATTTATGATATATAAGTCGGCTTTGTTAAACTAAGAACTTAAATTATATACATATTTTATAATTGGCAACATAAACTCGCATCAGCTTAAGCTATAAAAATAAAATGACTGCGCAGTTACGAAGTCATGCAAATGTTCTTACTGTGAAATTAATATTTATTTTTAATGGCATTATATAAAAAAATTTTTTCCCCACCAAACAGACTAGCTTCTCTTATGTTTGCGACAAGTTCTAAAGAAGCTAGATAAACAAACTTTCTAAGCCCGATCAATATTCATTGCATGCTTTTTAAGAACTTAAGTTTAAAGTTTCCAGTTCTACCAACAGCTTTATCAACACTTTGAAAAGTAACATTTCTGAAGCTTCTATGTATAAATATATTTATACCGGCTTAGTGATCAACGAATTCCAGTTTATATACCGATACCATAGATCGCTCTTTTTTAAAAATCTTTACTGAATTCTGAAATATACATAATTATCATATAAAATATAACTTTTCCGATCCAAAAACATATACCCACACCCAAAAAATATTTAGGATAAAAGTACGAATAAAATCTTTGTAGAAATACAAACAGAGGCTATTCGTAGAATGTACAAATTTTTTGTACATAGTACAAACGTTTGTAGTGTTGGCCACATGAAAAAAAATTTTTGAATTCGTAACTTTGTACATTTTACAAACGCTAGTTTGTAAAAATCTATAATGTATAAATTTGTGAACTGAACAAACATTGTTTGATAATATACAAAGCGGTGGCAGCAGCGTTCGTATATTTGTTCGTATCTTTGTAGATAAAACGAATGCGTTTGTAAAATATACAAATATTTCTTTGTACAATGTACAAACGGTCATTTGTATTATTCACCACGATGTTCGTAGGCTGAAAAGAACAAACAGCTTTGTAGAATATAATAATTGTTTTGTACATAGTACGAAGCTTTTTTTTGGGTGCATACTTATTCCGATACAGATGCGTTTATCGATGCACATGCTGCTGCGTTTTCAACTTTCATTTTTATTATTCTTGCTTCCTTGTATCGGTTCTATTTCTATGTTATGATCAAAACTTAGAAAGCTATTTTCGTTGCAATCAAAAAAAAACTTTTAAAAACTTTAATAGCGGATTTATCGTTGTTATTTCAAACTAAGACTTTACTTACTAGTAAAAAATAGTTACTATTTTTTTATAAATTAGTAACTTTTTGATGAAAATCATTGATATGTTAAACTAATTTCGCTCGTACTAATTTAACATTGGGCAACACTGGTCCTGTTAATTACCATCTGTTAATGTACTACGGTCAAATTTTGAGCAAGTTGCGTCATTTAATTTTGACACAAAATCAAAATTATTGAACTAATTTTTAATAAAATACTTGTTTAATACTTATTCTATTGGAATTTTAACTCATTAAAGAATTAAAAATTAATTCAATAACATTTATAATAATATTAAATACATGTTGGAATACGCTCAGAAAGCAGCGTTTGGATTGCTTCGGTTATTATGTATGTTTATAATTTTTGTTAGCAGTTGCAGTTGTTAGAGATATAAACTCCGACCAAAATTTTGAATACAAATGTGACATGCATTCTTAAGAACACTGCTTCCAGAAGACATTCTATAGATCTAATTGTTCTTCTTGTAAGCCTCATCAAAAAGCGTTTTCAAGAAGCATTCTCATTAACCACTTCTCGAAGACATTCAAATAGCATTTAAATTCAATTAAAGTAAAAAACTAGTAAGGAATTATCTTCGACTGGGCCGAAGTTAAAATACCCCCACGGCCGAATTAGAGTATATATAAAGTGTTAAGCAAACTGTTAAATATATTTAAAGATATTTTCCCGTTTTAGTTAAGTCAATTTTTATGGGAGGTAGGCGTGGTTTTCATCCAATTTTTACAAATTTAATACTCAAAATAAATATTCAATATTTACGACACTGTGCGAAATTTGAAGTCATTAAATTGATTTTTGTGGAATTTAAAGAGATTTTCCCGTTTTGATTAAGTCACTTTGTATGGGAGGTAGGTGTGGTTTTAATCTGATTTTTACAAATTTAATACTCAAAATATATATTAAATATTTAAGACACTGTGCGAAATTTAAAGTCATTAAATTTATTTTTGTGGAATTTAAAGAGATTTTCCCGTTTTGATTAAGTCACTTTGTATGGGAGGTAGGCGTGGTTTTCATCCGATTTTGCTCAGATTCAAACTTGACCTCCACTTTGTATAAAAAACTTATATTTTGAATTTCGTTATGATAGCCCAAAAATTACGGCTGCTATCGTGGACACAGACGGACAGACGGACATGGCTAAATCGACATGGAGGTGATGCTGATCAGGAATATATATACTTTTCTATACCGGCCACGCCTCCTTATCGGCGTTACAAGCGGAGTTACAAAATTAATATACCCCCATTACGTTTTTTAAACGTGGGGGTATATAAATTATAAATATTATAATATGTATATGTTATAGATATTTTTCGTGAGATTTTTCAAACCCCCAACAAAACGCAACCACTTCCTACTTCAAACAACAAAATGCCGTGAAAATCGGGAAAAGATATATTTTCCGCACTAATACCATTTCATTCAACGAAATGCCTTCTTAAAGTTCTCCTCAAAAACATCTACTAGAATCCTTTCATTTAAGGGCTTAAAGAAATCTTCCATTGAAAAAATTCTGCAAGCAGTTCTAGAGAAGGCTAAGGACAGCATTCCTCCCAATGACAAGCATATGTTAAAAGAATGCCTTCTGGGTATGAAAGTAGAAGGGATGGAATTCAAGACTTTCCTTTCCACTTTACTTTCTTTTGGAGGCACTTTTTTTGCTGAGCTTATAACCAAAATGTAGTGTGTTCGAAACCCACAGAATTAGGGTCCTATGAGGGAATAAAGCTCAATTTAATATTTGACTTCGATTAAATATTAATTCAGTTTTTTATGGGTATAAAATCAATACACAATGCTATATACTTTAGCCCAAGATTTTTGACAGTGCAGCCATTGAAAGCAGGCAAACTAGTGAATTTCGACGAATATGAAAAGAAGTGAATTTCGTGTACACATAAAGCAATATTTTTGGCGTAAGAAATACATTACCGAAACCAATAAAAGACTTGATAAATGCTCCATCAATTTCATGAACCATCAATTTCAATGGCTAAAAAGTGGTTTACTGAATTTTGCTGTACTCGCACAAGTGGCGCTGAACGTTCAGGACACACAAAAAAAGTCGTCACGCCAGAAATCGTCGATAAAACAATGGAATGATATTGAAATACTATAGAATGAATGTGCATTAGGTGGGCTGAGGCTATAGTCATCTCAATTAAGCAGGTAAAAGCTATATAGATGATAGTGCCGTGATTTCTCACATTAAAAAAAAGGGAAGCCATGTGACCACTTCAAAGGAGTGTTTGGCAATGTTCAACCGAATTCCGAAGGAGTTTTTGCGATGTTTCAAAACCATAGACGAAACAAAGATACATCGCAACACATCAGAGACGAAGGAACAGTCAAAGCAGTTGACTTCTTCAGCTACACGTATACCAAAGAAGGCCAAGCTGAGTTTGTCGGCCAACGACGTCATGGTGGCAATTACCTTGAAAAGTTTACAAAAATTACTGGCGAATATTAAATCCAGTTTTTGGACAGATTTCACATTGATTTGAAGCAAAAATGCCCGCATTTGGCGAAGCAAAAAGTTTTTTACCTCCAAGACAACGCACCGGCGTACACGTCTGTAGTCGCCATGGCAAAAATCTATAAATTGGGCTACGAACTGCTACCCCATCCACCATATTTTCCAGATTTAGCATCCTGCGATTATTACCAAACCTGGTTAGGCGGTGAGAGATATGGGTTGAACGAAGAGGTCATCAATAATGTAATCAACATTTTCAGAGCAAAAAGAAATATTAAGCCTGATTTCAAAATTAAAATTCAGTACAAAGGAAGTACATCAAATAAAAATCAGTACAAAAAAGGATTACAATCTAAAAAAGAAAATCAAATAGGTATAAGAGAAAAACTAATGCAGAAATTTATTGATTAAAAATCTTAAATTATATTAAACGCGATATTTCAATAAACTTGTTTTCAAAAATATAGCTTCAAACCATTTAATTAAATAAGAGCTATGTATATGATACGCAGACAAGTATTTTTATTTAAAAATATATAAAAAAATTGTATAGACAAAATAAACCTTTTTAATTAATTGCTTCATAGGTCAATAATGAATTAATATTTAAGATATTTTTAAATGTAAAAACTTATTCATTGTCTTCACATTCTGATTCCTCATTTTCTACACCATTTTGACTTTTTTAATTCATATTTTTCGAAGCTAGCAATTCTAAGTTGTACTTAATTAAAATGCTCTAGTTGTGCAATTCAATAAAGCCAATAAAATTTTGACTTGAAATTGTGACTTTTCAAATGTCCATGCTTTATTTATAGCAGGAAACAAATGCTCAACTGGAACTGACGTTCCGAGAAGACAAAAAGCGTACTCAATTTATTTATGGTATGAAATATGAATTCAGAGTATGGAAGTACTTCAATTGGCATATGGTTGAAAATCTTCACCCAGCGGTATTCCGTAGAACCATTCTTTTGTCTCCAAGCTTTTCATAGCTTTGTCCATTTCGATCAAAAAGTTTTACAGCTTAATTCTTCTGAAATAAATGTTAGGCTATCAGAGTAGTACAAAATATTACAAGAAGTAAAAAGCAGTACAAATGCGTATACTACGTAGCAAAAAAACGGTCAAAAAAACTAGCAAAGAAACAGTACTGTACTGCCAAAAGCAGTACGGTTGGTCACATTAGTCATCACTGAGTCTAATTCCAGAAGAAATAAAAAATTGTAAAATGCTGTACGAAATGTATTGATGTAACAGGAGACTATGTTTAGAAATAAATAGCTTTTTGTCTAAAAAATATACCTTTTATTCAAAAAGCCACTGACTTATAAAATTTCTCTCGTATAATAATTTTCCGCTATTAAAAGGGTGATTTCTTTACTATCTGTGTTTTCAGTGAAAATTTTTTGACACCTCACTCATTATTCATTATGTGGCAAAGCCAAAAATGCTCAGTAGGGTTAGCCATTTCACCATGAATAGACTAAAAAACCGAATAAAGCTTGCAAATCATTGAATTTTATTATCAAAATATGTGCTCTGTGAGAAATGAGTTTCGCAGATTACGTCCATATTATAGTCGTCATCATCGACCCACCGAACAGCTAGATATTCAAGCTATTGTGACTACATTTCGCACAAGTTTCACATTATTTGACAATAAACCACCAATCTGTATGCAGAGAGCGTGTACCGAAGAGCATATTGCTGCTGTATCGGCCAGTGTCAATAAAGATCGCGATATGTCAATTTTTCGCCGTTGTCAACAATTGGGCTTGTGTCATTCAACCACCTGGAAGATTTCAAGTAAGGACTTCGCTATGTAACCATACAAAATACATCTGGTGCAAGAAATGAAGTCGGGTGACCTACTAAAACGTCGTTTGTTTGGGGAATGAGCCTTAGAAAAGTTGGATGAAGATCCACTTTTTAATCGAAAAATTGTCTTAAGCGACGAAGCTCATTTTTGGCTTAATGGGTACGTCAACAAACAGAGAAAATTCAAGAGCTGTCAATGCACCCTGAAAAACGTACTGTTTACCTGATAAGCGTACCCACCTGATAAACGTACCCGGGTACCCGTAAATTTCTTCACATATTTTGTATGAAGAATGTGATATAAAAGTATTTTTATGTTTCTTTTAAGTCTGTTTTTTATTTTTTTATTTATTTTAGGGATTTAAAATTGTTTTAATACAAACTTTATAGTATGTATAATCTGGATGTATAAAAAGCAAAACACTCTCTGTAATCCTGTTCGTCTGTCTGTGTGATGTCTATAGACTCCAAAACTACTGGGTCGTTCGAGCTGAAATTTTGGCAGTCTATTTGTTTCAAGTACGAGATGGCTTAGGAAATTTTGCCATATCCAACTTTTACCGAACACAAATCAATAAAAATGCTGTATTTCAAAAGGCTTACGTCATATTAGACTAAAATTTGGAAATTTCATTCGTTTGCTTACTGTCGGCAATTGTGTTCAAAATGGACATACAGTTATTGAATGATTTAGGATCAATAGCCACACAAACGACTCTTCGATGGCAATCGACCAGTTTTCTCTCAGTTTTCTCTCAACGAGAGTTTCATCTTTTTTTCGCATTTAGATGATTGCTAGAATAGATACAAAATGCACCCAACGCAGCCACGTCGATCATGTTTAAAAAATGGCCATCTATTTCTTTTACGTTTGGTGCTGCATTTAGACAACATCTGGTCCATTACGTGTAATCAGCCCTTGTATATGTTGTACAAGACATTTGTGTCCCTTTTTTCATATACTGCTGGCACTTTTCGTGGATGTAAGTTCTATTGTGTCCTAGGGTACCGACGAGTCTGATTCCTCTAACTCGTTGCTGATTGGCCAACATAATCTACGAGGAGATATTTAGATAACCATGGTAAATTATCCAAAGGACTCGATGATGGTAAATTTTTTCTGGTTATGGTGGCTTGAGTGGGGTTTGATGGCCCGGTAGAACTCTATGTAGCAATATATTATAGCACTGCGCTAGAAGATTTGCTTACAGAAACTTTCATTTCGATAAAAGATGCATTTCGTTTGCGCGACATCGAAAAAATGTTATAAAATCAAACCAAACCCAGTGGGTATTTTAGCTAGCGATACGCAAAAGAAAGAATGCTAGTAGTGCTCTTATTGGCGTCAATATACCTTCCATGATCGCTGCATTGATGAGTGCTTCTGTAAGGCCTACCTTTTGAAGGTTTGGAGTCTTTTCATGTTATTTTATATGAAAAAAAATTTTAAAAAAGTTTTGAAAAAATTATAAATGATCAGATCAATTAAAAAAAAATCCAATCTTAAAGAAAAAACCAAAAAAAAAAAAGAGTTGGGTCGCGAACCCAGGTCTCCGAAATCTAACACATTACATATCACATTATATGAAAACTTTTATATGGAAAAATTCTAAGTCTTTTCTATTTTTTTTGTATAAAGAAATTTACACAAAAGTTCAAAAAAATTTTTAAATGTACAGAAAAATTTGTAGAAAAATTTAGATTTAAAAAAAATACAAAAAAAAAATTTTTTTTGCTCCGAGCTGGGTCTCGAACCCGCGCTCCCGAAAGCTTACTTTCATTTGTAATAATGCAAAATAAGCAGAAGTTTGTTAACAACTGCGGTAAACGAGTGGGTAGATGCCGGATCGCCAGATGAGAGGACGTTGGTTCAAATCTGGAAATCGTCAAAAAATTTTTTATTTCAAATTGATATTTATATTGCTTTTCTTTCTAATGTACATTCTCAAGAAGAGCTTCTAGCAGGCTTCTTTAGAGTCGCGAAAGAGGAAGGCCTAGAAAATTTTCTCGTTTCATATAAAAAAGTTAATGGGCTTCGAAACGAGCACGGAAGAGCTAAGAAATCCATATAATGGCCTGCTAGAAGCGCGTCAAAGATCTGCTTTTACCCACTGAGAAGTTATTCAGCTTTACGAGCCGAAACCTAAACACGAACTGACAACGCGATGAAACGACGAGCTCACACACAATTAAACATTCACAAACACACATACACAGCCGATTATTGCCTTCACATCACACTAGACCTAAGCATTACCACGCACGGACATGTCTTATGTATGATTTTCAGTGTTCCCATACAAATTACACACGGGTAGCCGGGTACCCCTATCAGGAGTCAACGTATATAAATGTTATCAGGACGTTTAGGGTTAAAACAACTACGAACGTTTTACCATGACATTGTAAAATGATTATATAAATATATAAATACAATTCGAGTGTTGGTGTTGGTTTAATATACTTTGTTTAAAAACACTTGTTAATACCGAATTGTTTGTTATATTTGTTTCATTGATTTATGTATTTGATATTTGTTCAGAAAATAAAATATTTTTTTCATATTCGATTTCATCACTCAAACTGCCTGTTCATTTTTAATTAGTTTAACTTACAAAATAAAGTCATTTTTCGCTGTTCAATGGAGGAAAAAAATGAAAGAGTTTGAGTTGCAGCATTTGCTGCAACAACTCAAAGGTAAGTATTCAAAATAAAATTAACAATATCTGGAAAGTTATATTTTTGTATAGATACTGGATTACAGTATCATCATCTTAAAGATTTGAGCGAGATGGACATAGCTGATTATAAAATAAATGAAATAAAATTATAATTTGAAAACCAATAAAATATTTTTTAATTAATAAAAATAATGAAACTTGGTATTTTTGGAAATTCTTTGAATTAATGGGAAAAAATGAAAATGTTCATTTTTAAAATGAAAACAATCGTTTTATTTTGCATTTTAAAATGTTTATTGTTAAAAGTTAAACGAGCATTTAAGAATCTTATTTAAAAATTTTCGTTTTTAAAATGAAAATAAACGTTTTGCTATTGCATTTTATAATGTCCATTGTTAAAAATCAAACAAACATTTTAGAATGTCGTTGTGGTTTATTTTAATTTTGGGCTTTTTTGGTCAAGCTGTTTTAGAAATAATGTTTTAAAAAAGAATAAAAACCTTTATTTACATTTTTATTTTCCTCCGACGTTTCGCAGATTTCTTTTCTGCTTCTTCAGGGATTCATTTTGAAATTTTCGTTTTTAATATGAAAATAAAAGTTTTACTATATCATTTTAAAATGTTCACTTTTAAAATTAAAATAAACGTTAGAAGTGCAAAATCTGGTTAAAACGTTTTTAAAAGTGGCACGTTTCTGCCACTTTTCAAAATGTTGTTTTCTCTGTGTAAGGTTTGTATCGTAGGGGTTCAAGGGGATATATCTACCCTTTTCCTATGAAATAAAGTTCTATTTGAATTTTTAAAAATGCAATAAAATTTTTTACATAAGCTATTTGAATAAAAATATATTTGGCTTGCCAGCACATTTATAAATTTTTTAACAAATTTTACATGTGTCGAAAAAGGTACAATTTTACCTAAAAAAACATTACTGCTACCAAGCAAAACAAGTAAATTACTAGTCACATCATTTTGAGACTAAATCAAAATCAAGCTGCAGTTAGTTATAAGCTTAAATGGCACGCGATAAGAAACTGTGTGCAAAAGAAGATTTACCATGTAAACAAATCGAGCAGCATCAAAAACAAACACTTTCACAAACTTCGTTTTTTTTCGCTTTGCTTCAAATTTGCAATCAGCTGTTTTTGACAAGGCTAGTGTTCATTTTTGTGAGAGAGGTGAAAAATCCGCTTCCACCTGGATAATTACGCCACGAATTTGTGTCTACTTTTGATTCTGACTGACATTTACTTAAAATTTATCTTTTTTTTCCGCATTTATATTATGCATTTCTATGCCTTAATTAGACTTATTCTTGTTTCTTTTTGCCTTCATTAATTAAAAAGCCCTAAAAATTGCTCGTAAACTATCAAAGAGTAAAAGGTACATGAGTTAATAAATGGTGTTTTTTTTTCTCTCTTAGCCTTAAAAAGCGCGTATAACCAGCACGTTTCCAGCGTTTGCCTAATTTATATTGATAACGTCTTGCAACAACAATAATAACAACAACACAGGACCCACGCAATTTTACAGCCAGCCTAGCACCTAATAACTATGACCCTCATTAGCTAATAAATGAGAAAAAAATATAATAGAATCAGGAAAATACGAGCCGACATGATTTTAAAAACGGCGTCACAACAAAATGGGTCAGAATAAAATCCAATCAACGAGCTGCAAACAAGACAGAACAGAAAAAAAAAATTAAAATGAAGCCTTGACTCAGTTTATTAGCTACAAGATTGTAGATTGTTGCCAAAAAAAAAAACACGAGACGCAACCCTTGAATCCTTTCGGCTGAAAGTGAACGTCAATTTGGGGTCTAAATACATTTCCATGACATGACCAAGAATTTATTGAACATAGCTACCAAGTTTTGCACGTCTTGCTAAAAGGAGCAGAAAATCTGCCTTAAAAGCTAAAATGCACAAACTCAGTGAATTTCAAATGAGATAAATTTCACAACAGCAACACGATGATTTATGTGTGTGGCCTATAGCAATGTATTGGCCACTCAAGCCTCAAGCCTGAGGCTTGCACTAATTTACCACCCCATCGAATAAGGATTTTATTAAACGCAGCCCATCTGCAGGACTCTCAATATTTCGGTTTTAATGGCATTTAAATGATTTATTCCTTGTTGTTGTTTTTTTATTTTTTTTTATTGTTTTGCTGTCTTGTTTGGAGGATACACTTTTGGGTTGGAATCAAAAGAGGTCGTTTACAAACAAACGACAAAGATATTCAATCAGCCTGCGGTACCATGTTTTTCTTGCCTGTCGCAATAAGCTTTAAAATTTTATTTTTATTCTGGATATCGACAAGTCGTAAAACTGTATTTAAAATTGCTATGGCGGTGGGAGTGTGTTTGATTATGTTTGTGGGCGTATAAAATGGATGTTTAAAATAAATTTTGAAATCAACTCACATAAATAGAAATAATATGCAGCATAAAAATGCTAGCACAGGAGGAAAACTAAACCAGTTTTTTGTTATTTTAACCGATGCTGCACAAATAATGAGCTTACATTATGTATATACGAGTACGCTCCCATTCCCTCGTTGGCATTAAATTACTTTTACTCATTTACATTAGAATAATTTGCAGGACTGTTTAAATTTATTTAGGCTCTACTCTCTTGCAGTCTATTTAAGGGTCTTGTTTGATTAGGTTTTTAATGGATTGGGTTGTAGGTGATGAAGAAACATAAATAAATGTTATGCTGCTATTGAGATAAAATTTTAAGAGTGCTCTTAAAATTAGTTTGAGCACTCTTTGAATGCGTACTGAGATGAAGGCATAACGTAAAACTTGTATGGAAGCAGTTCATTTCCTTAAATGATCCTTAAATTTTTATCGATTTTAGGATTTAAGGACTTGCTGCGTTGATTTTTGAATGAATTTCAATAATGCCGAGAATATTATTTTCATTTTATAGTTGATTTATTTTTATTGGAATCTTATGACCTTTATTTGTTTTAAGTGAACCTTAAAATGAATCGGACTGTCGGTTCAGAAAATAAAATGAGAAAATAATGTAACTCTTCTTTCTACCCTCTGAGAATATAAGCCATATGTTAAGTATAATATAAGTAGTAAAAAAAAAATATTTGTAATCAACTATTTGAAATTTCCTCTGTTCATTTGGTAGCTAGTACTGCTATGTATCGGTAAATTAGAATTCATTTTGATATCTGTTATAATTTATTTTTTAGATTATATTATATATATTCCTTCTTAACTTAGAACTAATTTTTTGAGCACATGAGATAATCCTGCGGTTTCCTTTATTTTGTGCTAAATTGAAAAATAAATCTGTTATTTTAGATTCAAGTCTGTAACCGTCTTAACGTTGATACTTGTAATATTACACCAACAATAAAAGCATGGAAAATTTCTTAATTCAAGCAATAATTTGATAGAATTGAGAAAATTTAAAACACATGATATTAAGAAAACAATGTTTAATTCAACAATATTTGCTTAAAACTCTATAATATTTTTCCTAGATTCAAGTCTGATACTTGCTTGAAGTAAGAACAATTTTCTTGATTTATTTGCTTGAACGATTTGTTTAAAATTAGAATAATTTGCTATATTTGAGAAATTTTTTTTCCTTGAAAATTTGCTTGATTCATATGAACAATTTATTCAAAACTAGAATAATTTGCTTGGTTTGAGGAATTTGTGTTCCTTGATATATTACTTTTATAATTCTTAAAAATTATTTATCTTTTCTATGATAGATAGCCAAATTCTACATGTTTGATAGCTTAAATCATTCTTGATTTTAAATACAAATTCTAATTGTTTGATAGTTTAAAATCGTTTATTGAGCTTTAGGTTAGGTTAGAACAATTAAATGCTCTAACGAATTTTTCCCAAAGAAACAATAAACACAACATTTTCAATATGAACAGGAAAACACAACTGGCTGATTTAATTGCAATTTCGGCCCTGCTTCAGGCTTCATCAGAAATCTTTTTGATACCACCGCCGGGAATGGAACCCGGGCCGTGGTCGCCGTGCAAACGCATTTAAGCACACTACACCAACTAGATTTTGAATTTAAAATCAAGAATGACTTAAACTATCGAACATCTAGAATTTGCGTTTAAATCATTGAAATCCAACATAATAAATAAAAAGGTCATATAGAAAACTTTCAAAATTATTTGTCTATATTTTTAGAACTACATTTGAGCTTCATGCCAAATAAGTACATGAAGCAACATGTTGCAACAACAACAAGTTTTTTGCAGAACAAACAAATAAGCAGACTAGACAGACTGCTTCGTTGATCGCTACATCAACTCTTAAGTAGTCTTCTATGGTTTCTGCAGTCTATCTAATTCGATAAGCTTAATTAAATAAGATTTTTTTCACCTTTCAAAGGAATGTTTTTCTAATATTTTGCAACGTTTACGTTCGAAAAAGTGACTGCTTCCTTGAGCTAAGAACAATTTGTATAATTTAACTCTTTCAGTGTCTAGGATAAACTATGAACAAAATATTTATTTGAGGTAATATTCCTATTATTTAGGCCCCAAAAAGACGAACAAAACTTACTTTTCATTTTTACCTGCGCTACTTACGTTTTGCAAGCTTGTACAAAAAAAAAATTGTTTTTCTCCTGTTTTGAACAAAATTTTTTTTTAATCCCTTTAAAGTTTCTTCAACCCTTTAGATCTTTGTTTTGTACACACTCTCAATATTATTACAATTAAAGCCATAAAAAAATAAAAAAAAAAACAGAAATTTGAAAAAAAAATTTTGCTTTTCTTCGGCACGAAATCGAAAATTCTTAACTTATTTGAATTCAATGTCAAATATCTTTAAAAATTTTTTTTTATCATGTCGGTTCATTTTTTTTTTTCATTGATCCAAACGATTTGATTTAAAAAAAGCGTTGCAAAAAAATTACTTTCTGACGTGTCCAATATGGCGTATCTAAGTACAATTGTTTTTAATTTCACATTCTAATAGGTCTCAAAAGTTGCATTAATGAACACCCAAAAATAAATTTAAAAGAAAATAAGGATTGCTTACTCTCTCGCAAGGACTTTTTTGAGAAAAGCAGTAAAAAATCAAGATCTCAAAATGATTTACAGCCCTATTCTGGCAAATTAACAAATTGTTAACCAGCATTTTGAATATTCCTATGTGTTTGTTGTAATTTTTTTATTTCAAAACAAAATTTGAAGCTCAAAAATAAACAAATTTGATAAAAATTGTCAACTGCTTTTCAGTTATTGACAATTTCATTAACAAATTTTGTTTTTTGAGCTTTAAATTTTGTATTGAAAACAACAAACACATAGAAATATTCAAAATACTGGTTAACAATTTGTTAATTTGCTAGAATAGGGCTGTTAATTTTTGTAAGGAAAACTATATCAAAAGCAAAAGTAAATATAGACTTACAGCCCTATTCTGGCAAATTAACAAATTGTTAACCAGTATTTTGAATATTTCTATGTGTTTGTCCTTGTCCTGTGACTTGTGTCAGGGGTCTTAATTCCAAACTTTCCGATATTTTCATTAACAGTTTTGATTTCGAATATAACACTACAATTTTTACAGAGACTTGGCTTCGCTCTAAAGTCTTAAATTCTGAAATAATGTGCAACAAATATAAAATTTTTCGTAAAGATTGTCATGATAAAATCGGTGTTGTTGTGTTTTGATAGCTGTACAAAATTCGCTTGCATCTGAAGAATTGACAATTCTTGGCACCAGTGACATTGAGTTCATTTGTGTTGCAGTTAAATTAAATTATAGTATTATTTATGCTCTTACATTCCTCTTAAATGTGACTTAACAATTTATTTAAAACATATACACGCCATAAAAAAGTTAATAATTTGTTAAAAAATAAAAGCGTTCTTATTGTGCTGGGTGATTTCAAGCTAAATTATTTAACTTGGAGATCATCTGACGATTCTTCATTTCTTACACCAGTTTCTAACAGTGATTACATAAATGATTTCTTAGATAAGCTATCTGATCTGTGTCTTCAACAAGTCAATGCTATTTTAAATATAAGCCACAGAACCCTAGACCTTATATCTATGGATAGATGCACTAATTTTAATCTCCATTGTTCGAATCCCGTTTCTCTTCCAGAAGATGTAAGTCATCAAACTCTTGAAATAAAAATTTTACTCTCCCACGAAAAAGAAGATAAAGTAACTGCTGATGAGCGAAATAAAAAAGTTTATAATTTTAAAAAACAGACTATGTAAAACTGAATTCTTTACTTTTGCAGACTGATTGGTCTCCAATTTCAACTAGCGAAACACCAAATTCATATTATGACGTCGAAGCTTCGGTACAGTTTTTTAATGATACTCTGCAAAGGTGTTTCTTATTGTCAGTCCCAAAAAAAAGTGCTGCTCCAATCTTTTAAATCCACTCTGGCTAACAAATGATCTAAAGGCACTAAAAATTTAAAAAATCTTTTATTTAAAACAATATAAAATATCTGGTTCTAGTTGAGACTTTGATTCCTATTCTTCTTGTCGTTGTAGACATCAACTATTAAATAAAAAAATGCTATTCTGCTTATATAATTAACATATAATCTCAATTTAAAGATAATCCAAAATTTTTCTATAGTTTTGTTAACTCAAAACGTAAAGCCTCCAGCTATCCACCCCTTATGAAATTCAATCAGGAAGAATCTTCTTGTGACAATGTTATTTCTAGCATGTTTGCAAACTTCTTAAAATCAACTTACTCCGATATACCATTTAATACTAGCACGGTGTATACTTTTCTCCCGCCAGTTTACTCTTTTGAAACTCCTGTAATAGACCCAAATATTGTTATGTGTTATCTTCGACAAGTAAAACCCTCTTTTTCGACCGGCCCTGATGAAATTCCGAGCTGTATTTTAAAGCAATGTGCTACAAACCTGTGTACTCCTCTAGCAAACATTTTTAATATTTCCTTGCAGATTGCTCTTATCCTAGTTATTTTCCTATTAAATGGAAGGATTCTTATATTATACCCCTTCATAAATCTGGCTCCAAGATAGATGTGTCTAACTATAGAGGTATTGCAAAATTAAGTACAATCACTAAGTTATTTGAGAAAATCATAACTGATCAATTAACAAACTCCGTGTCTTCCACCTTTTCTGTCTATCAACATGGTTTTCTGAACAAACCTTTTAGAGTTTACTACGCGTGTTATAAATGATTTTACTTTGGGACTGCAAACTGATGTTAGTTATACGGACTTAAGCAAAGCCTTCGACAGAGTTAATCATAAACTTCATTTGAAAAAACTCCACCTTATTGGGTTTCCTGTCACATTATATATTGGATAATTAACTCAAAAGGTTCCATATAAGAATTCTCTTTCAAAAAGTATTTCGTTCACTTCTGGCGTTCGGACCGGTTTTGTTTTTACTATTCATTAATGATCTTCTTTCGTTAATAAAACACTGTAACGTCTTAATGACGATGTGAAACTTTTTCTTTGTTACAAATCACCCGAAGAACGACATCTTTTACAAAACGATCTAAATAGACTTGTGGACTGGTGTAGCTTACATATATTAAATCTTAACAAAAACAATTTAAGCAAACTACATTCTCTCGTAGATCTGCTAATAAAATAAATTACACTATAAATAACACTAACTTAGAAATAGTTTACAGTTTTCTCAATCTTGGTGTTATTATGGATACAAAACTTCGCTTCAATCTCCACGTTAATATAGTGATAAATAAGGTAAGAGGAGTCCTTGGTTTCATTAAAAGATGGGCTAAAGAATTCAGTGATCCCTTTACTACTAAATTATTATATACCTCTCTCGTGAGTCCAATTCTTGAATATACATCAGTTATATGGAACCCACAATATAATGTCTACATCGACGCCATAGAATCCGTCCAAAAACAGTTTTTACTTTTTGCTTTACGTCATAGTCGTTGAAATTCCAATATTATACTTCCATCGTATGAAATACGCCTTAAGATTACTTTACTACCTTCCCTAAGAAGCAGAAGAATTATGCTTAATGTCACGTTTCTGTATAAATTACTTCGTGGCGGGATTAATTCGGAATATCTCATTTCAGCTCTAAATTTTAACATCCCCAGGAGTGGAAGTTGACATTTTCTGTTTTTCAAGTTGAGTCAGTGCAATAATTACGCTCTTCATGGACCTTTACGATGTATGTGCAGTGATTTCAATAATAGCTTCAACATGATTAATTTTTCTGATTCGGTAGACATCTTCAAATGGATAATTATATTACATTTAAATAATTAAATCAATTTAAATTCATCCTATTATACCTAACGCAGTTTTGTAACAATGTAATATCGGTAATTGAGATTGTTCTGTTTCTCCTTTTTGTCTCAATATTATGTTATATAAAGTAAGCACCATCAAATATGAATAGTTTTTTAAAACTTGCTTTTTAATTATTCAATCCTTTAATTTTAAATCGAATTGTTATTTACGTTCTCACGTGGCTTCCTGATTTGAAATTAGACTGAACTCACACTATTACCTGGATTGGTGTGCCATAGTTTATCTCTTTTCCACACAAGTTTATGCCTGCGCTGGTCCAAATGCATATCCAACAATCATTTCCACGTAGGTCCTTGGGTTGGACAATGGCCGCAAACCAGTTAAAATGAGTATAGTGCTTTGAATAGTTTTTGAAATCAGGATTGTTTTTCTAGTACCTTAAATTGATAATTATTATCATTTAATTCGATGTTGCTTATTTGTATAGAATTAAATGTACTTAAATACGCGTTTGATATATATTAAATTTTTAAATTCCGCTGAAAAGCCAATTAATGTGCTTAGTGGAAAATCCGAATTGCCAAAAGGGGGTATGTTTTAGTACGTAGGTGCGTTCTGTCTGTCCCGGCTGATTTGGGCAGGATCTAGAATGTAAATCATGCATGCGTATAGCTCGGGTTTTCGTATCTTTGGAAGATTCCATACCTCCGGGCGAATCAAAAAAAAAAAAAAAAGACTAGCAATATTTTTGCAAATACGATGCCACTTTATGTTTTTACCCACAGTGTCCTGTGTGAAGGATATTCGAATCTAAAGGTGCACTTGAGATAGCACAGAACTTTTAATTGTTATCTGATTGTGTAAATTTTGTGATATTGATTACAGTGTTAACGTTTTCCCTAAATTTGGCGAATTAATAATTTGGATATTTTTTGCATATGCGTTTTCCTGTTTTTGAGAAATATTCTTACGAGAATATAAGCTTGAATGTATACTATTTTAAATACTATATATACTATACGGGAATGTATACTTGAATATAAGGTTTTGTATCTCGGGCACCGGAAGTGGTACCGAAGATAATTTCTCGATTCGGACTTTGCAAGTAGTTTTGAACGACACCCTGTCTTAAAATATCTATTTTAAAACAGCAGGAAAAGACCACGATTTTTCCCCGATTTTGATATTTAAAAAAAAATTACTTCAAGCATTAAATGTAACAATTTTTTCAATCTCCTTTATGGTTATTCATTAAAAGATTTCCTAACAACAATTGTTAAGTCAATTGAAACCCATCGAATAGCAAACTTAGAAACTCAAAATCCTAGTTTAACATTTTTGTTAATGCTGAGTTGAGGTGTTTTAACGCAATAGAAAAATTCATAAGGAAGGAAAAGCTTTGAAAAAGTCGAAATAAAAAAAAAACGTGGTCTTTACCTGGTGTTGTAAATTGAAACTTTTGAACAGGGTGTTGCTTAGAAATATTTAAAGAATCTAAATTAAGGAAATTATCTTTGTGCCCGAGATATAAAACCTGTTATTAATTTTTTTTTAAAAGTTAAAAATTGCATTCAAGTATACATTTCTCAAAAACAAGAAAATGCATATGCAAAAACTATGCAAATTATTAATTCGCCAAATTTAAGGAAAACGTCAACACAATAACCAAAATCGCCAAAATTTAAACAATCAGATAGAAATAAAAGTTCTGTGCTACCTCGAATGTACCTTAAGATTCGAATATCCTTCACACAGGACCTTTTGGGTAAAAATCGAGGGGCATCGTATTCAGCAGGATATTCTTAGTTTAAGTCTTTATTTACATTTACTTTAAGACACATGTAGTTTTTTTACAAATATCAAAGCATTTTGAGATCGTGATTTTTAACTGTTTTTCTTAAAAAGCAGCTCTTTCCTTGCGGGAGAGGAAGATATCCTTATTTTTTCCAAAAAAATTTTTTTGGGAGATCTTGACTACCCTAAGCAACTTTTGATATCCCTTAGAATTCGATCTAAATTTTTCGATACGCCCTAGTGTCCAATATATTGGGCAAGTTCACTGAAAGGGTTAAGTAAAAAATTTCCTTAATACAGGAATGTTTTTAATGAAGTTATTAAATTAATAATATTTTTAATAAAAAAACTTCGCGTTTGTTTAAATTAAGAAAATATTTTCTTGATTTAAGTCTTGTTCCAGGTTTTAGAATCAAGTATTTTATTCTTGTTGCAAGCAATCATTTGTTATACTCAATCTTAGGAATAAGTGCTCATAATAAAACTTATTTCTTAAGTTGAGTTTTTAATGCATGATTTGAGAAAATAAGCCTTATATTTTAATTTCCTTAAATCAAGCAAAATATTTGCTTAATGTTGGATTATTATTTCTCTATGTGTATAAAGTTAAATACTTTTTAACTTTTGATTTTTAAGCAGTCAATTAATTAAAAAATATTTTACTATAGATTGAATATAGAATGCAAAATAAATTATATATACACGCATACAGATACACGTAAAGCACATAAAACACCCACTTTAAACGCAAACCGCCCATCCTGTGCCGTCGGCATCGATTAGCATAGAAAACGGATGCCGCAAAAATTCCAAACTCCGTTTAGAATACAATAAATAAACCAACAAAATAATGAATGGATAGGATTTCCCATCCTACAAAAACGCTCTGCACACACACCCACATACACACACACACATACACAAACACCCACCCACCTACACCCACATACAATACCTTAAAAGACGAAACAATGCAAAATCTGCTGAAACAAAGCGTGGCGCGCACTTTAGTCAGATTTTAGCTGCTGTTGGTAAATCGTTCTTAAATATGCAAAAAAAATTTTAATACTTATACAAACACAGAAATGTGTGTGAATCGACAACAGATGAATGCGTTTGTTTTGGGCAGCTTTTGTTCTGCCTAAGTAGCAGTGAATGAATGTGTGTGCGTACAGTGGAGCACTTTTATTTTTGTTGTTTGCATTTGATTGTTTTTCTCGGGGGCTAAAAATATGCTAAATAGAAAACAAAATGCAGCATAAAAGAGCTATTCTATGCCAAACAATAACAAGCCACGCCCC
Organism: Dichetophora obliterata; assembly: GCA_963920525.1. Classification (NCBI taxonomy): domain Eukaryota; kingdom Metazoa; phylum Arthropoda; class Insecta; order Diptera; family Sciomyzidae; genus Dichetophora; species Dichetophora obliterata. The sequence goes on along the minus strand of OY986438.1, from coordinate 132,533,347 downwards.
TGTGTTGTCTTTGTTATTCAACAAAACTAATGACCAGAATACTTGCATTCTAATTTGGAGCAAATTTCAATTATTTCAATAAATAATGGTGTTGAACTAATCATTTTATTTTTATGGAAAAAGTGCTTTTGAACTTTCGGTTGTGCGTGTTCAAGAGCAACTTGTGCCACTCCACCGATTCGGTGAAACAGCAAAACAACACACAAACAAAATATGTTTTACCGAATTCAACCAAAAATTGGTGAAATTGATTGCAAGTTAATGAAAGTGAAATAAATGTTGGTTTGCCAAACGTTTCACTCTTAATGAGCTTAATGCTGTATCACTAATTTGTTGTTATTTCTGTTGTTGTCTTTGCTAGGTGCCTTTGCTGTTTCTGATGGGATTGTTGCTGGCTATCATCCTTCAATGTTAAATTGCAGCAACAACCGCAAATTGTTTTAATTATATGGTTTAACTGGTTATCCTCTGTCGGTTTTACCTCAATTTAAGCATGCCTATTTTGTATATTTTTTTTTCTTTTTCGCATCAAATTCCAGAAGTCTTACCGTAAGTTAATTAATAGCATTAAGAAAATTAATTGATTGCTTAATGTTGTTGATCAAAATTGACAAAGGGCTGTATTATGGATAGGCACTGCCTTGAATTTGATGCAGTTTTGTATAATATTTTAAATGAGATTCTTGAACACAATGTTGATCGGGGGCTGATGTGGCCTTGATGATCCCCTGATAAGGAACCTTCAGTTTCAAAGAAAGTCATGCTTTTTGGTTAGTATATTTTTTTTTTTTTTTTTTTTTTGATTCGCCCGGAGGTATGGAATCTTCCAAAGACACGTATACGTGAGCTAGATCCTGCCCAGATCAGCCGTTTGGCTTCATTTTAAACAGACAGAATGCACCTACGTACTAAAACATACCCCCTATTGACAATTCGGATTTTCCACTAAGCACATTAATTGGCTTTTCAGCGGAATTTAAAAATTTAATATATATCAAACGCGTATTTAAGTACATTTAATTCTATACAAATAAGCAACATCGAATTAAATGATAATAATTATCAATTTAAGGTACTAGAAAAACAATCCTGATTTCAAAAACTATTCAAAGCACTATACTCATTTTAACTGGTTTGCGGCCATTGTCCAACCCAAGGACCTACGTGGAAATGATTGTTGGATATGCATTTGGACCAGCGCAGGCATAAACTTGTGTGGAAAAGAGATAAACTATGGCACACCAATCCAGGTAATAGTGTGAGTTCAGTCTAATTTCAAATCAGGAAGCCACGTGAGAACGTAAATAACAATTCGATTTAAAATTAAAGGATTGAATAATTAAAAAGCAAGTTTTAAAAAACTATTCATATTTGATGGTGCTTACTTTATATAACATAATATTGAGACAAAAAGGAGAAACAGAACAATCTCAATTACCGATATTACATTGTTACAAAACTGCGTTAGGTATAATAGGATGAATTTAAATTGATTTAATTATTTAAATGTAATATAATTATCCATTTGAAGATGTCTACCGAATCAGAAAAATTAATCATGTTGAAGCTATTATTGAAATCACTGCACATACATCGTAAAGGTCCATGAAGAGCGTAATTATTGCACTGACTCAACTTGAAAAACAGAAAATGTCAACTTCCACTCCTGGGGATGTTAAAATTTAGAGCTGAAATGAGATATTCCGAATTAATCCCGCCACGAAGTAATTTATACAGAAACGTGACATTAAGCATAATTCTTCTGCTTCTTAGGGAAGGTAGTAAAGTAATCTTAAGGCGTATTTCATACGATGGAAGTATAATATTGGAATTTCAACGACTATGACGTAAAGCAAAAAGTAAAAACTGTTTTTGGACGGATTCTATGGCGTCGATGTAGACATTATATTGTGGGTTCCATATAACTGATGTATATTCAAGAATTGGACTCACGAGAGAGGTATATAATAATTTAGTAGTAAAGGGATCACTGAATTCTTTAGCCCATCTTTTAATGAAACCAAGGACTCCTCTTACCTTATTTATCACTATATTAACGTGGAGATTGAAGCGAAGTTTTGTATCCATAATAACACCAAGATTGAGAAAACTGTAAACTATTTCTAAGTTAGTGTTATTTATAGTGTAATTTATTTTATTAGCAGATCTACGAGAGAATGTAGTTTGCTTAAATTGTTTTTGTTAAGATTTAATATATGTAAGCTACACCAGTCCATAAGTCTATTTAGATCGTTTTGTAAAAGATGTCGTTCTTCGGGTGATTTGTAACAAAGAAAAAGTTTCACATCGTCATTAAGACGCTACAGTGTTTTATTAACGAAAGAAGATCATTAATGAATAGTAAAAACAAAACCGGTCCGAACGCCAGAAGTGAACGAAATACTTTTTGAAAGAGAATTCTTATATGGAACCTTTTGAGTTAATTATCCAATATATAATGTGACAGGAAACCCAATAAGGTGGAGTTTTTTCAAATGAAGTTTATGATTAACTCTGTCGAAGGCTTTGCTTAAGTCCGTATAACTAACATCAGTTTGCAGTCCCAAAGTAAAATCATTTATAACACGCGTAGTAAACTCTAAAAGGTTTGTTCAGAAAACCATGTTGATAGACAGAAAAGGTGGAAGACACGGAGTTTGTTAATTGATCAGTTATGATTTTCTCAAATAACTTAGTGATTGTACTTAATTTTGCAATACCTCTATAGTTAGACACATCTATCTTGGAGCCAGATTTATGAAGGGGTATAAAATAAGAATAATATAAAAATGATAGGAAAATAACCACTATGCAAGGAAATATTAAAAATATTTGCTAGAGGAGTACACAGGTTTGCAGCACATTGCTTTAAAATACAGCTCGGATTTTCATCAGGGCCGGTCGTAATAGAGGGTTTTACTTGTCGAAGATAACACTTAACAATATTTGGGTCTATTACAGGAGTTTCAAAAGAGTAAACTGGCGGGAGAAAAGTATACACCGTGCTAGTATTAAATGGTATATCGGAGTAAGTTGATTTTAAGAAGTTTGCAAACATGTTAGAAATTACATTGTCACAAGAAGATTCTTCCTGATTGAATTTCATAAGGGGTGGAAAGCTGGAGGCTTTACGTTTTGAGTTAACAAAACTATAGAAAGGTTTTGGATTATCTTTAAATTGAGATTATATGTTAATTATATAATCAGAATAGCATTTTTTATTTAATAGTTGATATCTATAAAGACAAGAAGAATAGGAAGCAAAGTCTAAACTAGAACCAGATATTTTATATGTTTTAAATAAACCATTTTTTAAATTTTTTAGTGCCTTTAGATCATTTGTTGGCCAGGGTAGATTTAAAAAATTGGAGCAATACCTTCTTTTTCGGACAGACAATAAGAAACACCTTTGCAGAGTATCATTAAAAAACTGTACCGAAGATTTGACGTCATAATATGAATATGATGTTTCGCTAGTTAAAATTAGAGACCAATCAGTCTGCAAAAATAAGGAATTCAGTTTTACATAGTCCGTTTTTTTAAAATTATAAACTTTTTTATTTTGCGCGTCAGCAGTTACTTTATCTTCTTTTTCGTGGGAGAGTAAAATTTTTATTTCAAGAGTTGGATGATTTACATCTTTTGAAAGAGATACTGGACTCGAACAATGGAGATTAACAGTAGTGCATTTATCTACAAACACAAGGTCTAGGGTTCTTTGGTTTATATTTAAAATATCATTGACTTGTTGAAGACGCAGATCAGATATCTTATCTAAGAAATCATTTATTGAATCACTATTAGAAACAAGTGTGAGAAATGAAGTATCGTCTGACGATCTCCAAGTCACAAAAGGTAGGTTAAAACCACCCAGCACAATAAGAACGAACGCCTTTATTTTTAACAAATTATAAACTTTTTTATGGCGTGTATATGTTTTAAATAAATTGATAAGTCACATTTGGGAGGAATGTAAGTGCAGGTAACATAAATAATACTATTATTTAATTTAACTGCAACACAAATAAACTCAACGTCACTGGTGCCAAAAATTGTCAATTCTTCAGATGCAAGCGAGTTTTGAACAGCTATCAAAACACCACCACCGATCTTATCATGACGATCTTTACAAAAAATGTGATATTTATTGCACATTATTTCAGAATTTAAGATATTAGAGCGAAGCCAAGTCTTTGTAAAAATTATAATGTTGTATTCGAAATCAAAACTGTTAATGAACATATCGGAAAGTTTGGTGTTAAGACCTCTGACATTTTGGTACACAAGCTCTAATTTAGACTTCCGGTTTATTAATCGTTTTTTGGATAAGATTCAGGGCTATTCCGGGGACGCGGCAAATATACAACATTTACCGGTCTTGGATTGCTTTTAAATTCAAATTCGCGTACAATTGTGTTTGGCGGCCAAAAGTTTACATCAACCATAGAATTATATAAATTTTTAGGAACTGTTAATCTAAAGGAGGTAATCGATCTTGCATTTGAATATTTGAATTTATGAACCGAAATATTCAAGGAACACTTCAACTTTGATTTAATGAAAAAAATCTTTATCAACCTCTGTTGTATCCGCAGCTAAGCGAGAAACAAAGATTGATTTAGTTGGTGGAATTGTAATTAATGGCTTGGGTGGAACAGAAACCTGAGAAGTAAGAGGAACAACCTGGGAATCGACCAGAGTTTGTGAAAGAGAAACAGTTTGGGCATAAGACATGACTGGCAATGAAAGTAGAAGATGCCAGCACTGGCAAAGGAGCAAAATCGATATGTTTGCTGTATTCGAAGTAGAAGTTAAAATAGGTGGAGGCTGTTAACCACAAATTTCCATGTCATCAGCAATTTCATGTTCAGAAGAATGTAGAGTTGGAGTTGAATCCATTTTTTGCTTGCTATATTAAGGAATATAAAGGAAAAAGTAGTATTAAATTTCTAATACAAAAATTAAAGAAAACAGACTCTGACAAAAAATATAAAATGTAATGATTAGAGCTGTTCTTTACGAATTTCAAACACTGGATGCTATCAGTTCCTACCACTACAGTACGGTAAACTGGGGTATTTTTGACGTTCGGGCTCATTTGAAGTAGGCTTTTTGGAAGTGAAAAAGCTACGCCTACCTCCCATACAAAATGACTTCATGACAACGGTAAAATAACTTTAATTTCGCAAAAATTAATACAAAATCATATACATTTTTCTATATAAATTATATAGAGTTTTATTATTATACCATCGTTTTTTTATTATGAAAATAACATTTTATTCACATCATATTTTTTACTAACCTTAAACTAATTTATTAAAATAAGAAGTTAAGTTTTCTTTTAAAAGTTTTTAAAACATAAATTTATCTTGTTTGTTTCGTTGAACTTATTTTCGTTTATGTTTTTGTGTTTATAATAAAGTGAAACATTAGCTGCGTTTTTTCTAACATCCAAGTCTGGATTTGGATTTGCTGCTCATGAAAAGTTTTTGACAACTAGATGGCGATGAATTCAAATATGAGAATGTCAACAATGCTTTTTCCGATCACTTACTGCATTATAAGCCTGAAGTAAGTAATTGTAAGCCAAACTATCTGTGATGTGGTTTTGGGTGATGAACTTTTGGGTGTTTTATATATGAATATTTTAAGTATAAATAACGATAACGTTTAAAGATCTTTTTTAAAATAAAAAAAAAAATAATATGAAATTGTTTTTACCAAAACGAATTAAGAGAAAGAGTTCTTACCGGTTCCTGCTTTTAGTACAGCTAAATACCATTATTTTAAAATTTTCCGGGATTCCGGGACCACGATTTTCCAATCCCGAAATCCCTGGATTTGCTACGTTTCTACTCTACGCTACGTACTCTACGCTACGTTTGGAATTTGGCAAAATTAAATGGTAACTTCGTATACTTTGCATGCACAGTGCCATCACTGTATAATTATAACCTTCATAAAATTCACAATAATTAATGTTTAGAGATAATATTTTGTTCATAATTTTTCATATGAATATTTTAATTATAACTACTAATTCCTTAGTTAATTTCTTACCAATGATTTTTTATAAAAAACAAAATGGTCAGGTTTTTTGTTTTTATTGAATTGTTTAAAAGTTTATAGCAGCAGATGACTACAATGCAAAGCATACATTTTGGTACTCACGATTAGCAAATCCCAAAGGAAAACCACTTTAATCTGTCTTAGCAAATAAAAAAATATAATTTAGATTTTATTTCATCAGGTAAGCCAACTTACTGGCCTTCTGACCCACAAAAGATACCTGATCTAATGGACTTCGAAATATGTAAGAACTTTGATCGACAGTCAATTACAGTAGAAACTAGTTTTGATCTATCTTTCGATCACTACCCAGTAATATAAACCTGCATAGCCAAACTCAAGAAACGGAAAAATTAAGCAGACTTACTTCAAGGTAACAAATTGGCTAAAGTACCGACAGTATGTACATTAGTAGTCATTTAGTGCTTAAGCCCTCACTAAAAAGTGAAAATGAGATTGACTCAGCCACTGAGAGCTTAAACAAATCGCTAAACTCAGCGACTGAAGTTGCAACTTCTCTTACCCATAAAACTCAACCACAAAATCTAAGAAAGACCTCAAAAGAAATTGAAGAACTTCTAAGAAAAAAACCAACACTAAGAAGGGAATGTCAGCAAAGAAGATAGCCACAAGCAAGAAAAAACTTCCTTTTAGCTATCAGGCGACTCAAGGAATTACTGAGTTAGAACAAAACTTAAGGCGATATACTCAAAAGTTAACTCCAACAGAAACAACTAATAATTCCTTATGGAAGGCAAATAAAAATATAAATATTCCAAAAGAATGCGAAACACCTTTGAGAGCAAAAAATGGAAAATGGGAGAGACGATATTATTAAAAAGCAACTTAATACAAAGAAGGCCCCAGCATGCGATCTTATTACTCCAAAAATGATGAAGGAGCTTCCAAGCATTGCTATTAAAATAATTTCGCACATATTTAATGCGATATTGAGAATTGAACATTTTCCCAAACCAGAAAAAGACCCAACCGAAAAATCCTCTTACAGACCAATAATTTTGTTGCCTAAACTTTCAAAACTTTTTAAGAGGTTGTTTCCAACTAAGTTACAACCATACATGGAACAAACAGGAGCTATACCTAACCACCAATTCGGCTTTCGAAAACATCATGGTACTATACAGCAAGTGCACCATATTACAAATGAAACAAGAAAAGCTTATGAAAATAAAATACTGTTCTGCGGTTTTCTAAGATGTTTCTCAGGCATTTTATAGGGTCTGGCATGAAGGTTTGATATACAAAATAAAACTCCTGTTACCTGTTTACGGCCACAAAATTCAGAATTATACCTAAGTGATAGAAAGTATATAGTAAAATTTAAAAACTTTATTACATGTAATTGTCCAATTTCAGGTGGAGTTCCTCAAGGTAGCGAACTCGGTCCAGTATTATATCTAATATTTATAGGGAATCTACCAACTAGCAATTTATTGGCCAGTTAAACATTTGTGGATTATACAGCTATTTTGAGCACCCATTCAAACCCTATAGAATCTATAGTACAGATGCATCCAAGAACCGTAGTTAACATTTAGTAACGAGAATTAAATTTAATGAACTCAAATGTATGCACTTTACATTAACTTTGAGGACTGAAACATGTCCTACAGTTATGCTTAATGTGCGGCGTAGATAGCTTTTGGTTGTGGGGGAGGGGAGAATTCTGTAAAAAATATAATAGCCTTAAAAAAGGATACTTTTGAATACCTATTAAATAACAGTTTTGTGAAGCCGACTTTCACAGCCTTACTTTGCTGAAACGTCGAAAAACAGTAAGAAGGTAAAAAATTATGGGCTTGTTGAATTGAATCTAAACAACACCGAGTTTGTGGAAACTCCACATATCACTACTATCTCCACACTCAGAATAAAAACATACTTAAAATTAAACAAAACATTTTAAAAAAGAAATTTAATGCATTGTCATTTCTACATAACAAAATTTAAAGCAAGCATGTTTAATTTTTTAACTCGTTTATTTTTTGTATAATTTTTTCTTATTTTTTTGCAATAATTAAAAATGTATCGCAGACTACGATTGAATTAAAAAACTTTGTGCAGTAGAATCATTAACCAATATTGGCAGACATTTGATACCAAGCTGAGAAAAACCCCGATTTTACATATGATTGTTTGAAAATATTTTTAAATTGTTTGTACAAATATTGAACATAAGATCAAATAAAATCTAATGAATTATTTTAATATATTTTTCTGTTAAATTTAATTGTTTTTACTTTAGTAACATGCTTTTAAAATTATGTTTTAAAATATTTGTTTTCAATATTAAAATTTTTTTGTATTAAACTTTTTTTAAATAAATATTTTTAAACTTAAAATGTTTACTAGAAAAGTATATTTAAAAATATTGTTTTGTTTTAAATTTAACTTTAAAAACTTTTGTGTTTAGCTTAAATGAAATTGTTTCAAGCTCTATTTCAAAAACAAATTCGTTTGATATAAACACAATTTCATATAATTTTAACACATATTTTCCTCAGTGTAGTAATTGATGATCGATTTGGAATAATTAAACACTGAACTTAATCAAATTTCGATTACTTTCATGAAAAAAGAAGAATTTTCGGAAACACATACATTTGGATTTGTGCTTAACTTAATATAAGAATCAATTCACAATAACGTGAGATATTTGGTAATGTTTCCATGGCTCGGGGGAGGTCCAGACCCGCGGACTACTCCATATCTACGCCACTGTGCTTAGTCAAATCCCTATTCCTCAAGCGAATAACGTTACCTATTTGGGTGTTCATCTTGACTGTCGGTTAACTTGGCGAAAGCATATTAAATACAAAAAATACAAATGAAGCTAAAAGCTCTTAAGCTAAACTGGCTACTTAAACGTAACTCAAAACTTCGATTACAACATAAGGTACTAAGGCAGCTTTGGGATAAGCAAGTTCTTCTTGTATCGAGCTTATACAGCGTTCACAATCCAAAATCTAACGAGATATCACTAATGCACCATGGTTCGTAAAGAAATGGCTCAAACTACAAATACTACACGTCTTATAAGATGGGACTTACCGTCGTACTAAACATAAATAATAGCTCCTGATAAAATAAAAATGATTATCCAGAATCAAGAGCACATCTCACATGGCATTTGAGAGCACTGCTTTAATCTATCTACAATACATATTAATATTCAGATTACAATACAGAATATGATTATCCAGAACAAGACCTCGCCCGTCTTGTCTGGTATATGGTGGAGGTAGGCCTCCACCGTCTTGCCTTTCACATGTGAGCACAGCTCTAATCAAACTTCTACTTTTGTTATACCAAGAAAGCTACCCGGAGCAAGTCATTGTCCACCTTACCTGGAAAGGCTCACACCTACGTCAAATACTAACAAAACGGAAGCTAATATTATTAATGTTAAATATATATACACTATACATTAGGGTGGTCCTTATTCCTTATACAAAAAAAAAATCCAGTAATTTCACGGACCCCCACATAATTTGATTATATACCATAAGAAGAAATGACATTTAAGGGTTGCTACCAAGGGTTGAATTCTTGTTTTCTTTATTTTTTTTTTAGATTCCTCCAGTCTTTGACGAATTTTTTAATTTAACTGATGTTATGTTTTTTTTTTTAATATCATTGCTGTACTAAGCTTTTCCCACAAATTTATGACTTCTCATTCCGCCAAAGTTGCAGATTCAAGAACGGTTTTTTTTCTTCATTATTTATGGCATCCTTGATTGGTTTAATTCGGATTATAATTGACCGATTAACCAAATGTTGGTTTTATTTCTAATAGCTATACTAAGTCCGTTACTTGTAGATGCCATTACAAATTGCAACATGTTTATATACCATTTTAATAAAATCGTGCATTCTTGTTAATTACAATTTATAACTGAAGTGCGGGGTGGGATAAATCACAACGTGTAGGAAAAGGAGAGTGATTGAGGGGAGAGAGATAGAGGAGTGGTTGCCTATGAGAGTTTCAGTTGCAGATAATATGTTAAATAAAAACTTAAATGACTAATTAGCTAGACCCTCATATAAGCAGCCATACAAGGCTTTTTGTTAAAGTAGCGACCTCTAAATCGAGTCAAAAAAAAATTAAAGGAAAAAAAAATCTGTTTTCATATTTTGATGTATATAATCGAATGACAACGTGCCACAATTTGTATTTATTTATATGTAGGTTAATTTTTGATAGATTATTGTTGATTTCAATAGAAAGATCCAATAAATCATAATAAATGTTGAAAAAAAAGGTTTTTGGTAACATTTTCTTATTATATTTGTAAAAATCAAACATACAATATTTTTAAATTACATAAACCAGTAATTTGAGCTTTATAAATTCTATGCTTCATAAAATTTAAATTGTTATATACAATCAGAGATGGGACATAATACTTTGGAAAGTAATATTTTACTTATTACTTATTACCGAGTCTCAAAAGTAATAATATAATACTACATATTATTTCAAAATGGAAGTTATAAGTTACATATTACTATATTACATTTATATTACTGTTTTTGTTAAAAATTCAACAAAAAGAATCATACAAAAACATTTCTTTTATTTTTTTAATGCATATATAATTATATATATCAAGTTATGAAATATTGCATGGGTAAACATATCTTTATCTAAATGTATTTGATACAGGTTATTTAATGAGTTCATTGTATGAAAGAAATATTAGTAATACTTAAAGTATAAAAAATAATTTAAAACATCATATTATAATTTAAAAGTAGTAGCTTTTCGAGTAAGCCATCATTCCATGATTCCTTCCCGGGGTTAAAATATTGCCTCCATAGCATGATGGCAAAAAAAATGATGATCTAAAAAAAATAGTTTTAATGTTTGGATACTGATGCAATTCATCAATGTTTTTGCATGACTTTAAGTGCCTGTTCAGTTCGATTTCTAAATTATCATCAAAATTGCAGTTTTCGCCTTAAAAATAAAAAAAGCCTTTATTTCTTTTCAAAGTAATATATAATAAATATCTAGCAAAAATGTAATAATATTACTGGGTGTTATTACTTCCGCTGGCAGTAATAAGTTATATTACCGGTTTTAGGGAAAGTAATAAAATTACCTAATATATTATATTACTTTGCGTTACTGCCACATCTTTGTATGCAATTGATGTTAGAATTTTCAGAGTGGGAGAAAAAGGTGAGAGAAAATAGTCACCTATTACTATTTATGTTATTTATGCTATTTAATAATCCTATTTATTGACAATTTTCAATGGGGCTCAATCATTGTGCGTGCACGCAATACAGCAAACGTGTTATCAACCAATTTTGATGATATGTGCCACACATATATATTCTTTTAAAAAATGTTCGAAGCTTAACGATGCCTTTTATTTATACGTAAAACAGTTTCATTACATTGGTTTTTAACGTTTGCTGGTACAATGTTTTTTTAAAAAAAACTAAGTTTTGTTCTTTTAAACTTTTTTCTTCATCAAGCTGTGAAAGTTTACTATGTTACATACAAAAATTGCACTTATGACTGTAATAGAAAATGCGACCTACAAACTGCACGGTTTCTATTTTTAGTGTCAATATCCGATAGTTGCTGCGCCACCATTTTGGTCCGCGCCATATGATAAAAAATCCAATATATCAATACCTTATAAAGTTTATTTTAAGACCTGATCTTATGGTATGAAACAAAATTAACTTTTAACTTTCCATCAAAATACAAATAAGTTTCACACTTAGCACATATTTTAGCTAGCATCGTTTGAAAAAATAAAGTTATGTTAACCGCACCTATCCTTAATAGTATAACACACATACACATATTTTAATTACATTTTATATAATATGTCTTTTAATGTGAGGTTTTGAGTTTTATGCTATCCTTAAAAATAAGTTAAAACATTTTACGATATTGTTGCTTTTTGCATTAAACACAGCGGTAAAAGACGCCCTTCGAACGCTACTTCTCTAATGGAAGCACCTAATTTTATTTCCTCAAAATCCTTACAGACACTAATAAAAAATAATTAATACAATGAACGCTTTATTTTAAGCACGCAAAATATACCGAAATAATGCCAACACATTACCGTTTAAAAAGCACAAAAGGATACAGGCAGGAAATTAAGTCAAACCACAAAAATGTGGGCAAATTATTGTCACGTTCGTAAATATTAAATCATCACCAGGCAACGGCATTGGCAACACAGCAAAACAGTGGACATTATATATATATGTAATTTATATATTAAATACAAGAGAAATATTAAAGAGAATATTAAATCTTTTAAAATATAACAAAAAACAAAGCTAGCAAAAAAAAAAGGCAAAAATCACACTTTATTTTATCAGCAACGGTGTTGAATTAAAAAGCATTGCACACACAAAAAAAAAAGATAGCAAATATTGTGAAATGTGAGACGAACGACTGCAAATTAAATATTAATGCGGGAAATAAGCTAACCGTAGTTTGGGGCGATGAAGGCGTTAACTGAACATGTAGCGCATACAGTCCGCCCTCAACGCCCGTACAATGCGTAGCAGTATTTGTGAAAGTTTTTACGATCTTTGTGGAGAGCTGGATTTGTTGCTGGTTTTCTGCACATTCACAAAATTTAATGAAAGCTGCTGCTGTTAAGCGACAACAATGGCTACCGGAAGCTGTTGAAATTTAAAGCGGAAATGAATAACGTAGCGAAGCGTTAGGTATGTAAATTGAATGCGAGTTTGTGGATGACTGTGTGTGGGTGTGTGTATGTGTGTAATGGCAAATTGTTACATATAAAGATATACTAAGCCTTAATTTTACATACAATATATCAGAAAAAATATGGGCTTAGTTTGACTTAAATTTTATTTTACCTTTTACTTAAAAAACACTGTCCGACAGTTTTCAAATTCTTCCGTAATTGCAGATTTTAATCGACGAATTCTGAAATAGAAGACAAAAAGAATTATTAAGTTTAAGTCTTAGTAATATTTCATATAAGTTTTAAATTTACTCAAAACTTAGCTATTTAATAATATAAAAAGTCAGACAACTTTTTGCCAAATTAATTGTGTTATACACAAAATTTAGTTTCATTCTTTAACTTTTTAAGTTAATATATATAAAATCTATAAAAAATATAAGTTAATAAGGAATTTTTAACTGTTTTAGATAACAATTTCATCTTAAAAACTGTTGATCAAATTAAATCTAAAGTTCAAAATTAAACCTAAAAGAAGAAGAAAAATAAAAAAAATTAGGTCAAAAATTTAAACCATAAAATAAAAAGTTAAGAATTTTTAACCAATAGGTTGACTTTTACTATTAAAAAAATTGCAAGATTTTCAACTAAAGATAGAGATAACGAAAACTATCTCAAGCTGCTATTTACGTGACTCCTGGCTTTTGGTTCGATCACATGGTTTAAATAGAAGCTCTCGCTTGAGGGTCTCAGCAAATTTCTGAATCGTGGGTTTAGGATTACCGAGCCACTTTTTTAAATTCGGCAGCAAAAAAACAAGGCTATTTTGAAGCAAATTTATCATAATAAACAGGCCGCACGGCTTCACCACGGAAATTTTTTATCAATCTCCATAAGACAATATATGTCAAACGAAATAAAAAAAAATTCTTACGTTTTATTTTGTTTTGGAGCGCTCTAGTCACATTTTATACAAAATCTGCAAACAATGAAAATACAATATGAAAGCAAAAATTGCCAAAAATACCAAAATGGCTGAGTTTGACAGTTACGGTCACTCAGAAAGAGAGTAAATTCAGCCCTAGCACTACCTTGTGTAGTTCTACTATGTGCTAGCTGAGCATGAAGAGAAAGAGAAGAATAGAGAGCAAAGATAACAAGATAGGAAACTTCTGTGGGGAGCCCAAAAAGCGGTGAAGTAAAACACACGTACGAGAAAAATTCGTTCACCACGAATTTCTTAGCCCTTATTTGAATATGTTTTAGCTCAACTGTCAATTTGCTAAAATAGTGAGGTGAATAAGTCAGTTGCTAGTTATGTTACTTAGCTTTTCCAACATGTTTGTTTTTGATTGGTTTCAAAACGAAAATAAAAATATGTAAAAAGCTTTACTTCATGTTAAATACAATTCTATACATAAAAAACACATTATTTTCTTCCGAAAAGTGCAAAACTATTGCATGGAATGATAAGGTTAACAATGGCAGCTGTGTTAATTTATGAATGAAATAAATCGTAGTGCTGCCAACTTTTCTTTTTTAGGCTAACTTTTAAATTGGAAAAAACAACATGAGATACCGATTAAGTAATGTTGCGGTCAGTTTAGCCACCAAATCAAAATGTTTAAATATATTCATCTTTATTTTGTTATGTTATATTTTTCTCTTTGCTGTAAACTTTTTTTAATTTTAGTTGCTCAACATTTGTATGTAACACTTCAATAAATCGTTTCTATTTGATATCAGCACGATTTGGTCGAACTTTTTGTTGACCTATTTAAAAAAGAATTTCCCACATAATATTATATATAAGTATACTGTGTAAACATTTCGAAATCGTTTATATTAACTTACTTTATGGCCCACGTTAATTTTTTATTCCTTTTTTCTTATGTGTTTTGGTCTCAATGTCTGAGTTCACACAAGAAACAAATGCTTGAATGAATCCAAATTTGTTTTTGTTTTTCCAGCTAAAAATCATCTGCTGAGGCAAAAGCACAATTATTTTTGTTTTGTTTTTCTATTTTCCGAACGCTTGTACAACTAAACTTGATTTGACATCTCTATATAATTTATACTCTCTGGTGGTTCCTTTATATAGATGTATATGTTTGTCTCTTTTTACCTTCGCTTAGCATTTTATTCGAATTCCTGCAAATTGGGAAAATCCTGGTTGGCATACCTGGTGATAAAGAAGTTTATCTTAAAAACATATTTATGCTTCGGATGCAAAGTAAAATTATGCCTTAATTTTTTTAAGATATTTTAAACAATTATTTTGTAAAACATTTGATAACATTAAGCATAACTTAAATAATATATAATTTTAAATAGTTTCATGACTGCCAACTTTATATTTTACGCAAATAATTTATCAATAATGGTTTCGTGACCAAAACATTAAAACTTATTAAAAACGTATTATTTTATAATATTATCTTAGAGAAACATTTTGATTTTATTAATTTAAGTAATCACTGTTTCATAAATGTACATAGATTTTCTTTCGAGATGCGATCGACTATTTCGCAGAAATATTTTCAGTTCTAACACACGAACTGACAAGTCTCTCAAGAACTTCCTTTTTTAGCAACGTCCGAATGAACGACAAAAATGACAAATTTAAGATAAACTGCGCTATGATGAAGGATGTTATATTTATTATTAATTATAGTCATGAAGAGCTATTTAACCTGATACATCTTGATTGAAAAACTGTTAGCAAAATTTGCGAAATTTATGAAAAAATTTATAAATAAAACAATGATAGTTGACAACTCTAAAATGACAACAAATAAAATGCCGCAGTGGTGAAAATAAAAAGCCAGTCAAATACAACAAGTGTGAAAATTTGCAAACTTTGTTTGACGATATATAATAAAATAAGAGCATGCATGTAATTATTTGAATGCTCAACGTATTCCTTTATCACAACTTAACGATTAAAATATTTAAATACTCAATCCATACATTATTTTTCTTGTTTGCAAACGAAGTTCCAGCTGAAAAAAGCAGAAAAAGAAGAAGATCGTTCCATTTTTAAATCTCACCATGAATAGCGGAGGTTTGTGTAGAACAGCGGGGATTTGAATAAAAGCAAATTTTTCAAAACTGTTGACAAATACAACAACTAAAGGATTTGCCAAACTTTAAAAGCATATATAGACCAAAATAAAGGTACTTAATAATCAGTTTTGGTTGCAAACATCTTATTGCAACCTAACTTAAGTATTTATATACTAACAAACGGATTATATGCATTAATTTTAGGGGTTGCCAATTGATTTCTTTGTGAGCTTGCGGCCGATTAAGAACAAGAGTGCCACTCAGGGTTGATTTTTTTTTATGCACAAATACATGCAAACATTTTTTGAGGTTATGTTTTCTAAGTTTCCTATCTTGTTATCTTTGACAGAGAGCATAATGGAGTTTACTGAAACTCTCGCAACTACTGCTGCCAGTTTAGCTATTTTGTAAATTGGTTTTGTTTCTTCTTTTTTTTTCTCAATTAGCATCGACGATTGTGTTTTAGATCCTAAGTGTTTTTTATTCTTTTTTTTTTTTTGAGCTCAGCCATTTTTAGCTACAACCTTCTTTTGTTAATAAAGAGCAATACTCAATTATACTTAAATATTAGAAAAAATTTATCAAACATGCCTTTTTTTCAATTTAAAATACCCAAAATTTTTAAATTTTTAGAAATTTTGTGTATATAAAATTGAATACAGATAGTTTTTAGTAATGTTTTATGCCGCAATATATTGCATTTACAAATCAATCAATACATAGAATTATTTGATTTTAGTTGTGGGCTCATAATAAAAAAATATCCGAAGTTCATTCCAAATATTAAAATTTACTTTTAAGCCTTAAAAATAGAAAGCACGACAAATTGAAATTTTAAGCAATCCGGTGGCACGCCATTTATATAATACATTGCAAAATTTTATCCAAAATTTCTGTGATTTGTTTTCGATGATAAGTTTAATTTAGAGCCAAAGCCAGCCAAAAAAATTTTCCTATGCACCAAAATATACATATATACTTGTTTGTTTGTTTATGTTTATTTATATGTACTTATATTAACTTACATAAATTTTATTTTTATTTATATTTATTTATTTCTATTTGTATATAATTATTTTTATTTATATGTATAAATTTTTTTTTAAAGATCAAAGAACCAAGGCATGTGCCTTATACAAACAAAGTTTGGTCTTTGACCTGAAAGTAAAGGGATAGAATTTTTAAATGAATTGATTGAAACCATACGTGAATTATTGATTAGGCGAAACAACCGTGAAAGACAATTTGAGTTGCTTTTACTCGAGGCTAGTGTTATGCCTTAACATCGGCAAGCATTTCCAGCCCTTAGTTGTGTTTTTGTCCTTTTAATTCCACATTTTCCACAGTTAAGTTGTGGATTCTTAGTTTTCCATAATTCTTAAATGTAGGAAAGAACTGGATTCGAACCAGGGACCTCTGAGTTGATAGTCTAGCGCACTCTCCACTAGACTACAAAGGCCGACAATATATATTTTTATTTATTTATATATATTTATATATACTTATATTTATTTATATTTATTTATATTAATTTATATTTATTTATATTTATTTATATTTATTTATATTTATTTATATTTATTTATATTTATTTATATTTATTTATATTTATTTATATTTATTTATATTTATTTATATTTATTTATATTTATTTATATTTATTTATATTTATTTATATTTATTTATATTTAATTTATATTTATTTATATTTATTTATATTAATTTATATTTATTTATATTTATTTATATTTTATTTATATTTATTTATATTTATTTAAATTTATTTATATTTATTTATATTTACTTATATTTATTTATATTTATTTATTTTTATTTATATATATTTAAGTTATTTATATTTTTATATGTATTTATTATTTTATTTATATTTTTTTTATATTTTTTATATTTATTTATATATATTTATATTTTATTTATATATATTTATATTTAATTATATTTATTTATATTTATTCATATTTTTTTATATTTATTTATATTTATTTATATTTATTTATATTTATTTATATTAATTTATATTTATTTATATTAATTTATATTTATTTATATTTATTTATATTTATTTATATTTTATTTATATTTATTTATATTTATTTATATTTATTTATATTTATTTATATTTATTTATATTTATTTATATTTATTTATATTTATTTATATTTATTTATATTTATTTATATTTATTTATATTTATTTATATTTATTTATATTTATTTATATTTATATATATTTATATATATTTATTATATTCATTTATATTTATTTATATTTATTTATATTTATTTATATTTATTTATATTTATTTATATTTATTTATATTTATTTATATTTATTTATTTATATTTATTTATATTTATTTATATTTATTTATTTATATTTATATTTATTTATATTTATTTATATTTATTTATATTTATTTATATTTATTGATATTTATTTATATTTATTTATATTTATTTATATTTATTTATATTTATTTATATTTATTTATATTTATTTATATTTATTTATATTAATTTATATTTATTTAAATTTATTTATATTTATTTATATTTATTTATATTTATTTATATTTATTTATATTTATTTATATTTATTTATATTTATTTATATTTTTTTATATTTATTTATATTTATTTATATTTATTTATATTTATTTATATTTATTTATATTTATTTATATTTTTTATATTTATTTATATTTATTTATATTTATTTATATTTATTTATATTTATTTATATTATTTATATTTATTTATATTTATTTTTATTTATATTCATTTATATTTATTTATATTTATATTATATTTATTTATATTTATTTATATTTATTTATATTTATTTATATTTATTTATATTTATTTATATTTATTTATATTTATTTATATTTATTTATATTTATTTATATTTATTTTATTTATTATATTTATTTATATTTATTTATATTTATTATATTTATTTATATTTATTATATTTATTTATATTTATTTATATTTATTTATATTTATTTATATTTATTTATATTTATTTTATATATTTAATTATTATATTATTTATATTTATTTATATTTAATTATATTTATTTAATTTATTTATTTATATTTATTTATATTTATTTATATTTATTTATATTTATTTATATTTATTTATATTTATTTATATTTATTTTATATTTATTTATATTTATTTATATTTATTTATATTTATTTATATTTATTTATATTTATTTATATTTATTTTATTTATTTATATTTATTTATATTTATTTATATTTATTTATATTTATTTATATTTATTTATATTTATTTATATTTATTTATATTTATTTATATTTATTTATATTTATTTATATTTATTTATATTATTTATATTTATTTATATTTATATTATTTATATTTATTTATATTTATTTATATTTATTTATATTTATTTATATTTATTTATATTTATTTATATTTATTTATATTTATTTATTTATTTATATTTATTTATATTTATTTATATTTATTTATATTTATTTATATTTATTTATATTTATTTATATTTATTTATATTTATTTATATTTATTTATATTTATTTATATTTATTTATATTTATTTATATTTATTTATATTTATTTATATTTATTTATATTTATTTATATTTATTTATATTTATTTATATTTATTTATATTTATTTATATTTATTTATATTTATTTATATTTATTTATATTTATTTATATTTATTTATATTTATTTATATTTATTTATATTTATTTATATTTATTTATATTTATTTATATTTATTTATATTTATTTATATTTATTTATATTTATTTATATTTATTTATATTTATTTTATTTATTTATATTTATTTATATTTATTTATATTTATTTATATTTATTATATTTATTTATATTATTTATATTTATTTATATTTATTTATATTTATTTATATTTATTTATATTTATTTATATTTATTTATATTTATTTATATTTATTTATATTTATTTATATTTATTTATATTTATTTATATTATTTATATTTATTTATATTTATTTATATTTATTTATATTTATTTATATTTATTTATATTTATTTATATTTATTTATATTTATTTATATTTATTTATATTTATTTATATTTATTTATATTTATTTATATTTATTTATATTTATTTATATTTATTTATATTTATTTATATTTATTTATATTTATTTATATTTATTTATATTTATTTATATTTATTTATATTTATTTATATTTATTTATATTTATTTATATTTATTATATTTATTTATATTTATTTATATTTATTTATATTTATTTATATTTATTATATTTATTTATATTTATTTATATTTATTTTATATTTATTTATATTTATTTATATTTATTTATATTATATTTATATTTATTTTTATTTATTTATTATTCATTTATATTTATTTATATTTATTTATATTTATTTATATTTATTTATATTTATTTATATTTATATTTATTTATATTTATTTATATTTATTTATATTTATTTATATTTATTTATATTTATTTATATTTATTTATATTTATTTATATTTATTTATATTTATTTATATTTATTTATATTTATTTATATTTATTTATATTTATTTATATTTATTTATATTTATTTATATTTATTTATATTTATTTATATTTATTTATATTTATTTATATTTATTTATATTTATTTATATTTATTTATATTTATTTATATTTATTTATATTTATTTATATTTATTTATATTTATTTATATTTATTTATATTTATTTATATTTATTTATATTTATTTATATTTATTTATATTTATTTATATTTATTTATATTTATTTATATTTATTTATATTTATTTATATTTATTTATATTTATTTATATTTATTTATATTTATTTATATTTATTTATATTTATTTATATTTATTTATATTTATTTATATTTATTTATATTTATTTATATTTATTTATATTTATTTATATTTATTTATATTTATTTATATTTATTTATATTTATTTATATTTATTTATATTTATTTATATTTATTTATATTTATTTATATTTATTTATATTTATTTATATTTATTTATATTTATTTATATTTATTTATATTTATTTATATTTATTTATATTTATTTATATTTATTTATATTTATTTATATTTATTTATATTTATTTATATTTATTTATATTTATTTATATTTATTTATATTTATTTATATTTATTTATATTTATTTATATTTATTTATATTTATTTATATTTATTTATATTTATTTATATTTATTTATATTTATTTATATTTATTTATATTTATTTATATTTATTTATATTTATTTATATTTATTTATATTTATTTATATTTATTTATATTTATTTATATTTATTTATATTTATTTATATTTATTTATATTTATTTATATTTATTTATATTTATTTATATTTATTTATATTTATTTATATTTATTTATATTTATTTATATTTATTTATATTTATTTATATTTATTTATATTTATTTATATTTATTTATATTTATTTATATTTATTTATATTTATTTATATTTATTTATATTTATAAATATTTATGTTTATTTATATTTATTTTTATATATTTATATAAATTGGTTGCTTATATTTATTTATATTTATTCATTTATTTTTTTTTTGTTGTATTTATTTATAAATATCTGTATTTATCTATATTTTTTTATATTTATGTATATTAATTTATATTTATCTAAATTTTTTTAAAGAAAGCTGTAGAGTTTCTGTTTTTTTTTTCAATATACTTTGTTTTGATTGATACTACCCTTTTTTAAAAATGTTTAGTTTATTTCAACTGATTAAATATAGCAGTTTTTTTAAATTTTCTTCTTTTTTAAGCTTATAAAAATGTTTTGCTCTTTTAAGCTACTTTTGTTAGCAATTTTAGCTACAAGCTCAAATTTTTCTGGCAATACTGCTCGACAAGCTCAAATTTTTCTGGCAATACTGCTCGCAACACAAACGCGACAAAAGAAAACACTTGAGCAATTCCTGGTAGATTGAATGATTACTTAAAAGACTTCAAACTTTAATAAAATATACTTATTATTAAAATTACTAAAGGAAAGTGCCCCTTAAGGTACTATTAAAGTCTGTACAAAATCAATATTTTTTTCGTTAAGGCCCAACCAAGTTATGCTTAAGCAAACAAAAGTTTGAGAGCAAAAGCACGGTCTTACACAGCAATATATGAAGTCGCCCAAGTTTTGTCTAAGCATTGCTTTCGTTCAGTTTTTCAACTTTCGTTTACATTTTGAAACTTGAGAGAGAGCGCTTGACATCGTAGTTTGCTAAGCAGAATAGGGTTGCTAACAGTATTGAGAATGTGTTTAATAAAATGTTTTCATTTAAATTTCAAATTTTTCAATGCAAAATATTGTTTTTGTTTTGTTTGTGTCTATTTAAGCAAATTATGGAAAATTTGTATATTTTTACTGTGAAATTTTACGTTTACCACAGCTTATAAGCCAATCAGCGCAATAAAAATATTTTTTGTGTTAGCTGATGGCAACCCTTTTTAACATATGTATAAAATTTTTTTTTATCTGTCAATTGGAAAAAATACGTTCATTTATTGGTTCAAAATGAATGCAGATCCAAATTTTGATGAAAAACTTTATTATACAGAGTGTCCAAAAACATAAAAACATATATGAAAAAGCTGACAGGCTATACTTCAACAAATTTTTCAAAGAACTTTTGAACTTTTTTAATATATTTTTGTCAAGATTTTGTGAACGTGTGATTGAGATTTTGTTAAGCATGAAATCTGCAACTTGGGCAACTTTTCTACTTAATCATACTTTTCGTCAACTTTTCTCTGAAACTTTTATTTACTTAAGCATAACTTGGTTGGGCCTTTAGAATATGGTTCTTTAAGGTCTTAAGAATACGTACACAAAATTTTAAATCTTTAATCACGTTTTTCTCGAAACAAGGTTTTTTGAATCGGCTTCTAAGATATCTGGAGTTCTGCTTGATCGATTTCGATGAATCTTGATTCATTGTGATCCTTATGGACTCTGTTAAACCTACTGTTAGACCTATTAAAAGCTAAAAGTTTTTTTGTACATTTTTTTTTCAACGCATGCTATTTTTTATTTTTTTTTATTTGCGTAGGTTGAATACTCAACTACAACCCTTAACTCAAGAATGCACTATGATTTTTTAATTTCAGACGCTTTGTAAATGCTGGAGACGAGAAGCCAATTGCAACAATTTTTTAAACACGCTAACTTCAATGCCCTGTGGAAAATTAACAACAACTATAAAGACACAAAAAAAAATTCTTATTTCCTTATTCTTCTTTAATTATGTGATTAATTCTTCATTATGTAAAAAATTTGAATCATTAAAATTAATAATACTAGGTAAAAAACTTCATAAAAAATGTGTTTCTTATAGCTACGCACTGTAATAGTACCTTAAAAATGATGTGGCACAAATATCGTATTTTCAAATTAATTTTATAAAAATCGATCCAGAACTTTTGGAGTTTACCTGGAACAAAAATGTACTCTAGAATTTTTAACGATAGTATATATATATATATGTCGAGTTTGAGTTTTGGTTATTCATATTATGCTGCTATGAATCCCGCAGTAGACAGGTAGATTTATGCTCGTTCACTTTCTAAAGCTTTCTGCCCTATCTTCTACCAGTGCACCCTAAACAAGTACGCGTTGCGCTGCGTTCCCAAGCGCCACGCAATTTAATTTTACGCTTAACCTAAACAAGTGCGCTGCGGAAAGAACTGCTGCTCTCGAACCAGCTCAGTCTGATGGTTTAAAAATCTTAAAGAAACTTTTAGAATTGTGTAAAAATCTATTAATATAGCAAATACTTCCATTTGCAATTGAGATTAATTAATTAAAAGCAGCTAATTGCTCTTTGTTCTAATACTTTGGTTTTATGCAGCCAACTTCACATCCGAACGCACTGTCAAAATTGGAAATTCGATTCATGTTGCGGTAGTCCGGTGCGTGTTTCGGTAGGCTTCATACAAAATGTATGGGCATGAGCCGATTTTGACAGTTAAACCACGCACGCGCACTTGTTTAGGGTGGACTGTACGATTTCCATTCAAGCTAGAAAAATAGCTCGACAGCAATCTCACAGTAAAAATAATATTTCTTCTATTAGAATCACAACATACTACGACATATAAAACAAAGTGGCAATAAGTGTCTGTTTCCCTCTGCTGCTCGTAATTTTCAACCAATTTAGTTTGTTTTTAAATGTAAATAATTACGGTAGAAATATGTCGAACATTAAAAACTATTAAAAAAGCGAAAGATAAACTAAATAAAATTACGCTCACACTTTAAGTATGTATGAGCAAGAGATGCACATATAAGCTTACGTAAGTTGCGTATGCACATATCTGCCTACTAAATTGTTTATGTACTCACCAAACTCAGAAAATGCAAGGTCACGTAAAAAATGTTATTCTGCAAATGCCATAGAGTAAAACTAATCTTCCGCTTGAGTTCAAACTTTAAGAATAAGTAAATTGCTGTTTGTTGTGCACACAGTGTTAAAATTTTGCAATAAGTGGCGCTTAGCAATGAAATTAAACAAAACTGAATAACTTGACACATATGAAAGCTACGATCTTGAAATTTAAATCAAAGATGTTATCAAAGCCGATTCCCACAAATTATATAAGTGCACCTCCCACACAGTTCCAACACCTAAAACACGATATTTTGCCACTTTTGAAAGATATCTTCAAATTGGGAAGAACTATGGTTTTCATAGAAACTACCCACCACAAAAAATGTGTTGTGCGATATTGGAAAAGAGAACTTGGCACCACCCATACATCTCCAACACTGAAAAAACCGATTACTCCAAAACTATCAGACACACAAAACAAACTGAAAATTTTTAAATAAATTTAGAAATCCCGGCGAAGCGGGCCGGGAAATATATAATTATTTAGCAGCGGGAATATTTTCGACACAAATTTACATATTTGAAAGAAGTATTAATTTATTAGTTTTTCAGTTTCACAAAAATGTCAAAATATAAAAAAATTACAGTTAGAAATGCTCATAATTTGTAGTAGTTGGAAGGCAAAAAAATCGCTTTTTTATATAAATAAATGTTTAACCCAACGAAGTTGTAAAACTCAACCAAAATAGTTGAAAAAGGGAACTTATAAAGATGAAAAGTTCGACTTTAAAGTTGAAATATTTGTTCAACTATAAGAAGTTCCACCAAAATAGTTGAAAAAATTACCTTTTAAAATGAGGACTTCGATCACCAGGTTGAAATAATTTTTGCCTAAAAGAACTATTCTATATAATATTATATTATATTAGTAAAATGTTTTAGTTTTCAATCAAAAAGTTTAAAAATTCCGACATTGTTAGTTGATAAAATATTTTTATATAGGAAATATTTTAATTTCAACCCAAAGAAAAATAGTTAGGTTGAAAATTTTGATCTGCATTTCAAACCGTTTATAGCAAAATTTTTTGATGAACATTTTGTAAATTATTTTAGTCCCCTAGTGCTCTTTTTATGTTTTTTTTATGTTTCAAAAGTGCCCGTAAATGGAGAGAATTTTCATGAAAAATATTTCATGGAAAACTTCACTAGATGCTTCTTTGGGAAAATTTTAAATGTTTACTATGCATCACTAGAAGTAGTCCTCCTTGCCTAGATTAAAGCAATTTTCAAGTGTGTGTACTTAATTTTTCATAGATACACGCTGTAGATATATCTTGTCCTAGAAGGCTTAAAGTGAAAATTTCCAAGTACGAGTTTTATAGAAAAATTTAGCTCTATAGGACTACATTTAAGAGTAATTTTTGAAATCTTGTTAAAAAACTCACAAAAAAACAATGCAGAGGGTAGAAATATTACACAATAACATTCTCTTAAAGTGTCACGTGTCAAAGACATGTATTTAATATTTTTCTTACTAGTTACATTAATAAATAGCCAAATTAAAAGTAAACTTTAAAACTGTATTTAAAATAACTAAGACGTAATCTTTTAAAACTCTATTAAAATATCTAAAAGGTAATGGTTGTAGGTTTTTGTTTACAATTCTTCTGAAGGTCAATTATAAAAACAACTTTTTTAGTAATCTTTTAATATTTTAAATTTAATATAAGCTTAGTCAAGTTTTTCAACTAAAAGATGTTAAATAAACTAAGCTCATGTGTGTTGAATTTTCAACATCTATAGCAGTCTCATATAATTGCATTAAATTTTCATTCTAGTCTAATTGCGAGAATGTAAGCAGTTTGACAAAAACTTTTAAAAAAATTAAGGTTTTAAAAAGTGCGCTTGGGTGAAGCGTTTCGCTTTTTTTGAAGACTCACAGCAGCCCCAAAAATTATAATTTTTTAGTGGTTTTTGACTTAAATCGCAAGAATGGACATTTTTCTTAATTTTTATGCGCTCGGATTTGAACATTTTCGATTTCGGCAAAAAATTAAAGGATACTTCGAAAATGTTCGTTTTTAAATCGGTTTATTGGCCTCAGGCAGGCTTCCAAGTCAGCAAGAAACTAAAATACTGAATAAAAGTAATCGAATCCAAATTTGTTATTCATCGCTTATAACGAGGTTTGAGTCGTAGTTTCGACAGGTGTAGTAGCCACGAATTTCAAGTGATATGGCCGGTCGCCTTTTTTGCAATGAATTAAAAATTGCCAAAAAACAAAAAAAAAACGCATTAAACACACACAAAAACAGTAAATACACATTACGACGGAGTTTGTGGGACAAACAAGCACTCGATAGATATTTCATAAACACTTCATATTTTTTAAGAACAACATTAAACCAACACGACTGATATATTTACCTTGAATTTTTATTAAGTAGTTGGCATAAAACACGATAAATTCACTCGATCAAAAAAACTTTTGGAAAAAATGTTTACCACAGTTTTGGAAGAGCAACAAAATATACGTCTAAACGCTTCGCTGTATCATGAAAAACTGAGCGGCAATGAAAGCAACACGTGATGGTATGACACTTGGTTATATGTATGTAAGCGCGCTGTCAAAATTTCACAGGTGAAACGCTTCACCCACCGAAACGCTTAACCCCACCGCACCTTAAGTGAAATAAAAATAATAGTTTTAAGCAAAAATGTTTATGCAAATGTAAGCTTTAATTGTTAAGAAGTAAAATGGATTTCGAAATAAATCATTACGTTTCAATTGCTTAAGTTTATAAAGCCTATTTCGCAATAAAATTTTTGCATACATACATTAGGTCTGTTCCCGTACTAACTTCAATTATTTGTAATAGATTAGAGAGTATCATTTTGCATGTTATTCCTCTCTCTCTCTCGAGCTTCAAAATAAAACTTTCAAGCAACTTCAAGCTACTTGAATCGAGTGCGGGAACAGACCAATTATATGGTGTTTTAGCTGCTTGGTATTTAACTTGGGACAATGAATTTCAGTTCAGTTTGTTTTATTATGTGTTCTTAACTGGGTTTTACTGCAGTTCTGATTGAAAAGTAAATATTAGATTTTGCCTTCATAGCAGTAGTAGTTATTAGATTTAAGCATCGGTTGTAGGAAATTGAACAAGTGGCTGGTTTTTACTTACTTTTTTTTACATATACTTCTATAGTTCAACAAAAATTATTGTAATTTTAAACAACTATTATTTAGTTATGCTACAATATTAATATCAATTTTTTATTTTAAATAATCATCTACCATAATCTTTTGATCAAAGTCTGCAATAATTTTGATTGTTGGATTGTGTTATTTAAATCGAGAATTATTTAACAGCTGGTAACGAAAATTTATGCAGACAAGCGTTTTTTGAAGAGTAAAATTAAGGGGCTTAACTTTTCGTCGTGGCTGTCATGTCAAGTGTGCTGGCAGGCGTTAAGGGCGGAGACACTCACTCGATTTGACTGCAAAATTAATTAAATACAGAAGAAAAAACCATTGAGGCTCCAAAGTGAGCAGCATGGCATGAAGTGGCGACAACGAAAGACCTTGAAAAATAAGCTTAACAAAAAATAAAAACTAAATATTTTTATGATATACATGCCAAGCGTAGTTTTTAGAACACCAGCAGTGTCAAAAAATACTTCACTAACACACACGCACTCACATATACACATAACACACACACACACACACAAAAAGTACTCCACTATCCAACATATACTCATTCTGGCAGTGTGGGAGTGCTTTTCATGATGAACTATTTTCAATTCTAGTATTTTTGATGGAAAATTTTGATGATTAAAAGGAAGCAACATTTATGTCGAAAAGGCTTAAGAAATTCTTTGCTCTGAATTGCTTGTTGAGTTTTTTCTCAATTTTAATTACTGCTTTTTGTACATTAAAAAGCATGAAGCTTAAAAGCTGAAAAAAAGAAAACAAAACTCAACTCAAGGCGTATCCTTGACGCTATCTTTATTCGTTTGCGCATTAATATAATTCTATATAATCATAAGCTATGCATCATAAACTGCGTCACAATTAAGGTCATTAAGAACACCAAAGTTCGAAACGCCCATTACATGAAGGCGTTGTCAGTGTGGCAGTCACATCACCTTTAAGTGCTTTAAAAGTCACAGTGTCAAGTGCGTAGCAAAGTTGAATATAGTTCTGTTTATCCTAATGGTTTTTTATGAATGATTAAGAAAAGTCATCGCTAATGATGCAATACATTATCGGTGAATGCTTTTTACTTATTAAAATTCGATTTTTTCATATAATGAACGAATCTTTATCTATACCCTCCAAGAAAAATCGGAAGGCTTCCATATAAAAAAAATAAAGAAACATTCCCCACAGTATCTTTTGGAAGCTTAAGGGTAGTTTTGTATTGATGTTGTTTCCAAACCACTTGTAAAAATTGGGAGACTTCCATATGGAAGTGATGAATAAACATTCCCCATCGTATCTTTTGGAATTATATTGGTAGTTTTGAATTTAAGTTGTTTTCAAACCGCTTCCTTAAGAATGCATGTAGAAACTTTTACTTATTGTAAAATTCATGTGTACGGTTTAAAAAAAAAAATTTTACTGGGCCACCTCGATAGTCTAGTAGTAGCGCGCTTGACTGTCGCTCAGGGCTCCCGGGTTCGAATCCTTTTTCATAACAAGGGAGAGGAATGTTTCCACATTAATCTTCAAAACAGGAGAGAGAACTGCTTTCTCCTATTCACTTTTTAAGACAGCGGAGGGGAATATTTTTCTTTAATGCAGAGCTGAGCATTCTAGCACAGTCACATTTTATTTTTTCTTGTTAGTATTGGTAAACTCTTGTATAGCGCACACTGAGCGAAATAGTTGTCACAAATATCCAGATTTGCAAGTTTGTATGTTTATACCTTCACTTATACTGTAAAATGTGTTTATTTTTTTAATTTTGTCATTGGTATTGTTCACTTTTTCTTCTATGTCATTACTTCTTCAGCATTTTCTTCAAACTAAATAAATTATATTAGTTTGCTTGCAGTGGCAAATTACACATTCTGCTTCGCAAGAAAGGTTATCTGCAGAACAGAAATCGCATTGCGATTCAGAGTCACATTGCGGTTCAGAGTTTTTTAGGTGGTTTGGTTTTATTTTAATATTACTAAACCCTAATATATATGAATTATTAAAAGTATAATCAAAACCTCAAAAAATTAAGTATAAAAAAATTAATGAATACAAATAATATGAAAAAATAACGCAAAGAATTTTAATAGACAATATGTATGAATTATATTTAACCTTAATAAAATATATTCATAAGAATTATGAATCCACAAACTAAAATATTGGTTTTTAAGAGTGTACATAAAGTTTCCGACCTAGGTTTTCACAGCATCACTGTCAGCGAACGACTGAATTATATTCTCTTTTGTTGTGAGTTTTGTGTTACTGTGATGTTACTGTGATGTGCAAAGTTACGCTCAGTGAGCTATGGGGCGCCCAGCCAGGGTTGCCACTTGTATATAATTTAGCTACCAAAATTTGATCAAAAAGTTACCAAAATTAAATAAAAATTAATTAAATTAACAAACATTTTTTTAAAGTAAGAAAATCAATAAAATTATCATTTTTGTTAATAAAAAAATGTATTCAACATCAAAATACTTAAAATGAATAAAAAGAAATAGTGGTAAAATAAATTTAGTTATATTATTAAGTATTAAATTTTTTTTAAAATTTCTTACTTTTAATAACTAAAAATCACAAAATAAGTAAAATTTATAAACTCATATACTTATAGAAATGAGAAGTATATCATTTTTATTTGAATTAGATAAAAACACATACAGAAAAAGTACAACTTTTTTGTTGTTTAAAATTTATTTATTATATTAATATAAAAATCACAAATTAGAAGTAAATTCAGGTAAACGTAACTTTTTTGTCACAAAACAAAACAAAAAATTGTAAATTAATAATATAAAAATGAGATCCTTACCTTTTTTATTTGAAATAAGAAGGAACTAAAAAAAATATACCGCACTCATTGGCAATGAATATTGATTTCAAGAAAGTAAATGAATAAATAGAAATATATGGTATTTAATTCTTTAAAAAATTATCGGTTTCCTCAAGTTTAAATTTTAATCATTTTTTTATAACTAAAAATTAGAAACTACACAGTTCGTTTGTTTTATAGGATATAAATTCTAACTACGGGCACTGATTTTAAATAAAAGGAAACTTTTTAACCATCACCTCAAGTTAAGGAGTTATGAAAAAATATGACATACAGTTCTTTTTCCAATAACTGCTTCTAAGCGCAAACTCTTGCAAAGTATTTAAAGCTTTTGCTGATATCTTTTTACGTTTTAGAAAAACATTTTGTGAAAGAAACGAAAATTTTATTATATTTATTCAAAGCAATTTTAAGCGGCTGGAAAACCCTAATTTTTCAGTAAGTTACTTAAGAAATTTTTCCTATAAAATTTTCATGTAATTAATTTTCGTTATTTAAAAATATATCTGGAATTATTCACAATATCTGCAAAGGTCAAATGAATGCTTAAACTTCAAACCCAAAAGATATTTTTATGATTCAGACATTTCACGGTAGAAAATATGTTTATTATGAAAAAGTTTTAAAATTTATGATTTTCAAGGCCATTATCTTCAAAACAAAAGCTGAAAAAAAATTGTTTACAAAAATGTTCAGACCTTATCAGCCGTATTATGAATAACTTTTCAAGTGGAATTGAAAAAGAGAGTTTTCATTATTAAGATAAACTTCAAGAGCATTCACGAAACTTAACAAGAAGAAAAATATTCAGGAAAAAATAACTTAAAAATGTCCAAAATGTTCTAGAGCTTTATCTTAAAAACAAAAACTCCCTTTTCCGATTCTGCGTGAAAAATTAAGCATGATAGGGCTGAATATTTCCTAATCAAAGCTGTCAAATACGATCAAAATGGACTGATGCAGTTTAAAGATATTATTCTGTTAGAACATAACAGGTTTTTACATTTTTGCCTGTAACTCCTAAACTAGAGCTAATGGCGAAAAAAATCTCAATTTTAAATCCAAAAATCTTCTTCTGGTGACCACACATAATGAGGTTTGTCTCTCATTTCGCAGAGTTCCTTTGAAATCATTATGCTATTTATTGAATAAAAACCCAACTTGTTTTGTAGCTTCATTTTTATAAGAGACTTCTTTGTTAACGTGATATTTCAAAATTGGAATATTTTGACAGGATTCGCAATATTTTCAGATGATGCGTTCGGAAAACTTAGAGAAATGTTCAATACAAAACATAAAGTTTATGCTGCACTAAAAAATGTTTAATGTAATATTAAATTCAATTTTTTATGTAAATCTTGCAAACTGATTATTTGTTTGGAATAAACTTGCAAATTGTTTGGAAAAACTAAAGGAAAAAAGTTACCAAAACTATAAAAAACTACCAAATTACCAAGTCAAAAATTATCTACCAAATTTGGTAATTAATTACCAAACTGGCAACCCTGCGCCCAGCGCTGCTCTAATGCATTGGTCCCCAAACACAAACTACTACAATTTTCGGATTTTGTGCTTATGTTATTAGCTCTCTCACTCTCTGCACTGACATGAATTGTTGTACTGGTATTAATCAAGAATTGTATTATTATTATAAAAAAACTATTTTTAGTATTTTATTATTCTGAAAAATGTTTTGACAAAAATTTTTTGTCATTCCAGCATGCACTATACAACAATTAACTATAAAACAAGCTAAAAACGAACAAAATTGGAATTGCACAACCCGAGATATTGTGATTTGTGTAACATAGACATTGACAAAATATTACCATTTTTCACAATTTTGACCTAACGGTATTCCTTAAAAAAAATTTTCCGAGAAAAATCCCGATACACGTGTAAGCTTATTAGGCGTAAAAAAAATTAAAAAAGTTTTCAGACAATTTAAAAATGTCAAATTTGATATTTTGTAAATTTCGTGCGATTTGTAAAAAATTACCCAATTCCGCTGAAGTAAGTGTGCTTAAATATAAGTGAAAATCGGGACACACCATAGCTCGGCTCCAGATCATCTGAAAAAAGTGTATTCAAAAATATACCCTTGAATTCACATCTTTCACCAAAATGCAATAAAAGCATTTAAAATAAAGAAAATTATGAAGCATTTAAAAAAAGTTGAAAAATTTACGATATTTTGTACCATATTGTTGAGTGTAAAAGCTAGACAAATTTTCCAAAGACGCTTATTCTGGTAAAAGGTGTGTAGAATAACAATTCAAATAGATTAAAAAAAAATAATTAAAACGGTCGATTAGTTTTTTTGCAGTAGTGCGGCCTGTTTTGAAAAAGGATGTTTCGAGAACAACGCGTTTAAAGTTAATCTAGCTAGTTAAAGGTACTTTGGCGCACCGGATTTTATTCACTAGAGAATCTGTATTATAAGCGTGGATTGGCTTATAAATTTTTTTGACTTTTTTGTGAATAGTTGTACAGCAATAATCAAATGTAAAAAAAATTAGATTTTCAAAAAATTGTTTGCCTAAAACCACCCTTAACATACTTTGGAATCGGGCTATCGACATATTGAAACTTAAAAGTTTGATGTCGCGACTCGAAAACACATTTTCCTTTTTAAAGTTATTTTTTTTTTAATTTTAAAGTGTTAATTTTTTTATCAAAATGAACTTTTTTCATAAAGTTTATAAAATCCTTACATTATTTATTGCAATATTCAATTAAAAAAGTCTATAAGTAAATTCATAAACATTTTCTTTTAGAGGGGAGTTTGATGAAAAATTAGGGAATTTTGAGAACCACTTCGGATCATTAAAGTGTAATTAAAAGCATTTTAAACTTTTTATTACTTATTAAATTTAGGTCACTTTTCCACTTGGCATAATAGTCAGTCATAGGCCCATTGCCCTTACAACAGAAAATTATATACAAGATTTTTCTGAAGCTGTGAGTAGTGGAATGAATAAGTCTTTAATGCGAGTTTGAGCAGCTATTATAGATATCTGTTCTTGAAATGAAGAAGTTTTACAAGGAGGCGTGGCACTATTTTTTAATGAAATTCGGTAGCCTTTAGAAATCCAGATAATATGACAGTTACATGTTGTTGGGTCATTTATAGTATGGTGACAAATGACTTGTCTTAAAAAGAATGAACTTAAACAATAGGGCGTGGCTATTGCCATGCAAATTTTTATCGATAACTTATTTTATGGTAAAATTTATATGGGTTTTCTACAAAATATAAAAAATAAATTGTAAATTTAGTTTGGGAGGTAGGTGTGGTTTCATTCCGATTTGAATGATGTTTGGGACAGTTTCCATGTTTTGTTTTGAAAATTTTAATATTCCAAATTCCTAGTCAATAACTTTTCCACTTTTACAGCTTAAATGTGATTTTACTGAAATTTATGTACGTTTTTAACTTGAAAGAAAAATATTTATGTGCAAAATTTTAAGTTGATTGACTAGAATTTGCTTTCACAATGGTTTTGCATGTTTTATGGATCTTTTTTATAAGGGAGATAGACGTGGTCGTACTGCGACATTTTGAATTTTTTCCACGTTTTTGTGTTAGAAGATACATTTTTTTTTTTTTTTTGTAAAATCTTAAATCTATTGTCTTGTGTTTGCGGCTTTCAAAGTAGTTTTACATGTTTTATGGCGCCATCTAGTGTGAGATGCAGTAGTGAACTTCTTCATATTGAACTTAATTTCGAATATTCTCAAATTGATTTTATTGATTTATTCTCAAAAATTAAAACTAAACAATATGTACTAAATTTCTTGTCAATTTTACTGAAACTACGGACGCTATCAAGCTAACAGAATGAGTTTCATATAAAAAATATCTCTATGAAGTGAAAATTTCGTTAAAAAATTACAGGTACTTGTTAAATACGCTTAAATCACCTTATAATACATACTCACACCATCATTTCGACACATGCATTTCTTTTTGAACCGTTTAAATTTGTAACTTTAAATATACTCTCAACTCTTTTTTAACGATCTTTTTTTACACGATTTTAAAATAACACGATTCACCATAAAATTTTTTGGTTTTCCTTGTTTAAAAAAATTTTTAGTCATCGAAATTTTCATGCTGTATTCAAATATGATCGGCTCACACGTGTGTGTCACTGACTTGAAAATTTTGCTAACTTGTAAACGTAAACCGTGGTTTACGCTTACAAGTTTCGGGGAACACCCGATTTTTATATTGTTTTTTTACGTTGTACTTAATTAAAAATTGGCAAAAATTTAAAAGTTTTTAAACTTACACGATTTTTCAAAGTTTTTTACTCTTTACTTAGAAACGTATCTACTGTGCTAAAAAATAGTTGAGTGTATTGCCTAATAGACGAAAGGCAAACTTCACAGGATATTAGGAAAAAAAAAAGTTTTAAACTAGAATTTTTCCACTTGTATTTGTCATTTCAGATTTGGTTTGGCCACAGGTTAAGAGAAATTATATAAATAATATAGAGTGAAAGGCTGTTATCATTTGTTAACGTTAATTGAAATCTGTATAAAGTTTTTGATTAGTAGAAAGTTCTTCTGATTTCAAAAATTTAATTTTGAATGGTAAAAGGTTGAATGTGTAGAGTAAAAAAATAAATTTATATTCAAAATTTACATAAATATTTTTTTTTGTGTTGAGTTGAATATTTTATTAATTCTTTCTTAAACTCTTACTGCAATCAAATAAATAATTAGATTTATTCAATTAAATCAAACAGTTTTTTGCGCAAACAATTTTAGTATAAACTAAAAACACAGAAAAGCACTTAGGATTTTGCTTTCCATTTCAACCCTTCGGTTAGATAAAAAAAAAGAAAGAAAAACAATGTTAAACACATAGAAACACATGAATATAATTTCAAAGTCACACGTCCGCACATTCAACCCAAATAATCACCAAATAAAAGAAAATCTCTACACAAGGTCAGTCGAATGCAGTCATCACTTTAAGCTACATTTCCAGCACTGCACAGTGATTCGATGAGTGCATGCTGGACGAGAATAGGTTAAATTGATAAAGTTAAAAATTCTGAGCATTTATGCCTGTCAATAAATGTCCTATACTCAAAAAAAACTATTTTTTTACATCTCTATTTTCTACAAAGAATTTAAAATTCCTGAAATTTGCCAAAAATGTGATATTTAAAAAATATGTGTTAAGTTAAATATTTACAGCCCTATTCTGGCAAATTAACAATTGTTATGCTATGTTCACACTAAGAGATAAATGCTCATTTACGAACATTAACGAACGGCCTTAGTTCGTTGTAAGAGTAACAGGGACAAACATGTATAGTAAATGCTCTAAATAAGCATTTAGCTCTCAGTGTGAACATAGCATTAACCAGTGTTTTTTATTTTTCTATATGTTTTTGTTTTCAGTACAAAACTTGAAGCTCAAAAAACAAAATTCTTTAATGAAATTGTCAATAACTGAAAAGCAGTTGACAATTTCTATCAAAATTAATTATTATTTATCTTCAAGTTCAAACTAGTTAGCAATTGTAAATTTGCCAGAAATGGGCTGTTATTTTATTTAATGAATTTGAAATATATGTTGTTTTTTTTTAATTTTTAGCTTTTTGGTAAATGAGATGATGAAGCAACAGGTTGCAAAAACAAAAAGTTTTTTAAGAACAAACCACCAAGCAGACTAGACAGCTGTTTCGCTGTTCGCTTCAACTTTTTTAGCAAATCATAATTATATTATATAAGAGTTATACACAAAATAGTACCAATTAAAAATGCCATCTTTAATATTTCACGTTTAAAGTTTTAATATTAAATATTATGCGAATTTTGTAAATTTTGAAATACTTTAGTGAACATAGACTTGTTACACTTAAAAGTGTGACACTAAGCAAAATAAAATTAAGCTGAAGCCAAAAAAAGATTCCAAAATTTGCAAAGAAATCAGTTTTGTTTATTATTTGTTTATTATGGGGGGTGCCTTAAAATAAAAAAAAAGGAAAATTATAAGGGGTAATCCGAACATAAAAAGAAGGAGGAAATGAATATACCTTTGAACTATTCTTCCTTTTTGTTTTTTAAAGATCAAAGAACCAAGGCATGCATCTTATACAAACAAGGTTTGGTCTTTGAAAAGAAAATTCATAGATTATTTAGAGGAATTGATTGGAATCATACGTAAATTATTGATTAGATGAATTAAAAGTGAAAGACAATTTAAATTGCTTTTATCCGAGGCTAGTGTTATGCCTTAACCTCGGCAAGCATTTCCTGCCCTTAATTGTTCCTGTCCTTTAATTATACATTTTCCACAATTAAGTTGTGCATTTTAAGTTTATCATAATTCTTAAATATAGAAAAGAACAAAGAAAATGAAAAGAACCATGCCCGAGCCCGGATTTGAACCAGGGACCTCTGGGTTGATAGTTGGAATTATCCTAACATTATATCAAATACTTCATATCGAATCTATAAAATTGTTTATGAAGTTTTTTTACGCCCCGTTTTCCGTTTTGCTTGAGTGAAATCTCAAAACTATACATTTTCCATACACCTTTTTCTTAGAACTGTTGTTGTTTTTTTTTTACTTGCGTCTATTACAACAAGAGGATATAAAATTGAAAATATTTCTTTGTAAGCACTGAGAATCGAAGTCGCACCATTTAGATCGAAAGTTCTACACTCTAACCACTACTCCAATACCCTTTGCGACATAGTGTGATTTATTCTATATTAGTTAATATTCAGTATTAACTAAAGCTATCTTGCAGTAAATGAAAAGAATTGTGAAAGAATAGGATTGTGCATTAGCTATCCTACATATTCTATTGTGAATGCGTGAAGCTATAATGCAGCAGACAATAATCGATCAAAAGCATTGTGCGTTAGCTATCCAAACAACTAAAGTAGCAAGGTTAAATTGAACGGGTTGAAAATTATCACAAGATGCCAATTGTTTTAGGTGTAGATTTTCATTGCGAATTCAGACAAGAATGTTCACAGGCACTTAAAGGGTTACACATTAGCGAACCTGTTCGTCATACGGTGGCCATGTTCGAACCAATTTGATAGTTAAGAAGCTAATTTGATGGTTTGTCGAACCTGTTGGCCTGTTGGCAAACATTTTTGATTTTCTCCTTCAAACCTGGGTTGTAAAACAGAATGATGAGAAACAACAAAATTGCTTCGCTTGTATGAAGAACTCTTGCTTTAATTTGAAAGCTACCTCTTTGGAGCAAGTTATACCCGCCATGTTGTCTGAGGAACAAGTTCGCGCATGTGTAACCCCTTTTAAACTGGTGGTCTAGAACTAAAAAATTTAAGGTATTTTTAAGATTTTTTTAATAAGTTAAAATATTAAACAACAATATTTAAACTTTTAAGGTATATATAACACTCATTTATCATAAAAATAAATAATTTTTTAGTTTAAAAAATTTTTGATCTTGTTCAAAATAGCGCTCAATGAGGCACTCTCAAAGAAAAAGGGCATGGGCGGTATTGTAGATTTTGACTTATATTTATCTGAAAAATACAAACCAAGAATATTAATGATCACTATGAGTGCAGCTATGGCTGGCACTAGAAAAAAAATATTTAACATTGACAGAATGACGCGCTTTTGAAAATTAGGTTCTTAAAACAGCTTGCTTTCTACCGGTTATTAAGTCTAAATTATACGATTTTTTTTAAATAAAATTTTGATTCTAGTTCAATTGATAGCCACTGATGTTATGAATAGCATATTTAAAGAGAATGAATGTAGACGCAACACTGTGGCTCGACACATACTAAAACGGCTGTAGAACTGAAAATAACGTCAAAATAACGTTCAAATACTTTTAAAACACAAAAAAAAATCAATTTCATAAAAGTTATAAGCTTTAAACAATGCCGTTTTGTAAATTATTTACGAATGATAAGCGATCCAAATAATTGCACAACACGATTAGGGACAACTATTGACGTAATATTTTTTAGAAATATCGATAAAATTACATTTATATAACATAAGTTTGCTATATTAGATATTAAAAACCAATAATTTCATTAAAAAATTCATATAATAATAATTGAAAAAAGTTTACAAAAATAATTCAAAATAAATGTAAAATAATAATGTAAGGTAAAAAAATTTACTGATGGGAAAATTATTTTTTTAATTCATAATAACAATGCAATCAATCTGAATACATATGTAAATAAAAAGTCATTTATTGTAAATTTTATTAGAAATGCAAACAGTTCCAATTGAATTACAGAAATGCTTTTTTCTAGATACATGGATGTGGAAGTGAATTCAACGACCATGTTACTATGACGAAAAAATAACTACTTGAGATAACGAAATTATGTCTAGGCATCATGAGGATCATGTTTCTGTTTTATATGTTTTTGAAAATATATGAAGGACTTTGTGTATAAATGATCTGATGCAGAAAAAGGCAGTGTATAGGATATGACTTATTAATTTTTTACTGTAGAAAGAAATGTTATCGTACTTTCTTAAACTACACACATGTCGGGCTGCCTTATTAAAGCCAATGAGAAGATTTTGCAACGACCGATAACCTAGTTTGCAGAACACGATTTGTGAGTAAATTATTGTGAGTAAAAATTTTCAGTGGCTCTAGAGCATAAATCTTCAAGTCACACTCATAAAAAAATGCACATTAGAAAATTAACATTTTTAGTTAACAAAAGTCGTCCTATATAAAAAAAAATGTTAAGATTGACATTATACTAATGTACATTTAACATTATGAAACTTACATTGAACAATGTATAAATGATGAGATAATAATGTTATCTTTACATTAAAAATGTCAAAAAGTGTCATTACATTAATGTACTTAATATATTCAAAATATTTAATTGATATGTGAATTTAGTTATAAAATGTTAAATTTATATTATATCAATTTTATTTTGATATGATGCTCGTGTTGACTTAACCTGTATTTTTGTTGAATTTGGTACGAAAATGATACATAAAATACTGAACATAGTTGATATGAGAACTAAGAAAAAAAATGTAAAATTAATATTAACCAGTTCCAAGTTAAGGGACAAAACACTACAAAAACTTATAAAAGTTTCTTCTTTTTAACAAAACTCTCTATATTTATACACTTATTTTTCTGTATACATTAAATTGGGCCGATTTGATGAAATTATGTTTTCCTTGTTAGAGAACAAAACCAAAACTGGTAAATTTTTTTTTCGATGTGAAAACGTGAAATTAAATTCCATTTTGGTAAATTTTTGCAGAGACAAAACAATACGAAATTTTTTTAAGAAAATGTTTCCTCACTCTTAAATGTATAAAAATTATCTGCCTTTCCTAATGTTATCGAACTTGATTGCTACGAAAAAAAACAACCCTGCTGAGCCAAATACAAATTACTACGATTTTCTAAATTTGGCTTAAAAAGCGACATGGATATTATATACTTTTTGGAAAACTGTTATATTTAACTATCAAATTTTGTTAAACTGTAAAAAATGACACTTCCTCACAATTCAACTGCTACTGAAAGAAAATTTGAAAGCCTTTCTTTAATATAAAAAAAAAAACAAAACTATGAAAAATACTCGACTTTAAAACCATAAATAATGTAATGCTTTCCAAAATATTAATTAATACCGGAATTATTAATAGTGTCGTATGGTCAGTGCAAAAATATATGTAAGAGCATACATCAAGGTTGCCAACCAGAATTCGGAACAATTCCCACGAAAATTACCTTTTTCCAAAGGTAACATAAATTAAATACCACCAAAATTCCCATGCTAAAGGTAAACAAAAAAATTCCCAAAATTTTTATTAAAAATTACCAAAAATATACCATTCGTTTTAAAAATACCACAAAAATCCCATTTGCATTTAAAAATCCCACAAAAAGTCCCATACGTATTAAAATATAATACGAAAAACCAATCAAAATATTTTTTCACTTATATATTTAATTTTAAAAAATTTTTTGTAAGCTTAACGCTTGCATGCAAAAATGTAGAATTTTTAGAAAAGGTCTGAATTTTAAGGTCAAAATTTTGTTCAGAAAAGAATGCACCATTAGTATTTATGCAATTTTGTGATGTCAACATGTTCTTAAAACATATATGTAATTTAATCGTTTATATTAAGGGTAAGTTCGAAGAAATTTAAAGCGTTAACTTATACCCTTACTCTTCTGTATATATACGTCGATGATCAAATACTATGATAAAGATTTTGCTTAATAAAAGTAAAAAAAAAATTTTTAGAAAAATTCCCAAATTCCCATGCAATTAAAAAATACCACGCTGAATTCCCACGCTAATTGAAAATACCACGCTGATTTAAAAATAATTGATCCCAAGATCAATTAAAAATTACCACGAATGGCATTTTTCC
Source organism: Dichetophora obliterata (assembly GCA_963920525.1). Lineage (NCBI taxonomy): Eukaryota > Metazoa > Arthropoda > Insecta > Diptera > Sciomyzidae > Dichetophora > Dichetophora obliterata. Next base: position 132,492,582 of record OY986438.1, on the reverse strand, counting down.
CACAATACTGGCAACCTTGGCATACATCAAGATTGACTTTAATTTACAAAAGTAAAACAGCTTTACTTTTTCGAACATCAAACAATGTTCTTTTTTTCTTTTACTTCATATTTCGTGATTTTTTACAAATTATGCGTACCGCACAAAAGTGATAAGTGAAAATTATTACATTTCCAGAAAAATTTAATTTGTTTTTGAATTCCACTACTTTTCAGTTAAAAAATAAAGAAACAAGCATTTAAAATTTAAAAATGTTCACTTTACACTTTTGTGCGCTTAACCGTCGATATACAAAGGGAGTCAAAATTAATCGGGGCAACCTTTAAAATATGAATTTATCGTTATATTAAAATTAAAAAAACGTTACAAAAGTGAAAAATGGATTTTTAACTACCTTTCATTTAGTTAAAATAAATTTTCGTTATAAATTGACAATATTGCATTAAATTATATTTATTGTTCTCGAAGTGTAAAGACATTTTAAGTAAACAGAAAATGAGTTAGATTTAAAGATTTTTCATAAATAAATTTTTCTTGAAGCTTGACCATTCCGTAAAATTTGTTAAACATTTTGAAGAAAACTAACATTGTAAAAAAATTACAGGTAGCGTTATTTTTTTATGACAGAAAAGGTAGAAAATTGTCATTAAGCTGGAACAATTTTTACTAATAAATACCATATCATATAAAAGCTACTAAACTCTCCAATTTTTATTATTTTAACAACAAAACAAGCATTTGTGTCAGTTTTTGTCATATAACCATAAGTTCACATTATGTAAGTTCTTAACAATTTTACAACCCACTGTTTATATTTTTTATCTTTAACCTTGAAAGTTTTTATGCTTTAAGAATTATTAACTAATTTAAAAAAAAATGTAACTAAGTTACTTTTATGATTTTTTTTTAAATTTTGTACAAAAAAGTTTATGCAAAGATCCCACGCGACCATATGTGCAATAAAATATTACATTTAATTGAAAATTTATGTATCAAATATATCTACTATAAATTATATGTTCGTTGGATACTTTAAAAGTTATTTTAAATAATTAATTTTTTGATTGATCATATATGATAAGTTTTTGTTTTGGATGCGAAATTCTTTCTTAAATGTGAAATTTTTTTGGAATATTGGTAAAAAAAATTTTGGCTGTGGCAACTCTGAAAACAACTACGCCATGGAAGCAGAAAAAATTTTATATGATTGTAAGACTTCAGAAAACTCTGACGATAAAGATTCTGATAATGAACCCAGACGAGTTGCCAGTGCAACTCCAACGAATAAAGCAGAGTCACCTTGCATTAATTAAATTGTTTCGATATTTTATAATTTATCTCTTTTTATCTTATCAGTTTATAAGTTCTGTGAAGTAAAACGTTATTCTCATTAAAAGTTGTTATTACTTAATATGTTGTTTTCCAAAATTGATCTGGCTAAAATTTTGCAGAAGGGAAAACAAAAGATCCAATACTGCGCAAGCTGTCGTTTAAAACAGGATAATGTTGATACTTTTTGGAGTGTTTTGTCCTTTAACTCGATTACTGGTGTACATTTTTGGTAGGAAATGTTTGGAAAATATTATCTAACCTCTTAACATCAACTTTTTCAAAGACAGTTCAAAGACATTCTGGGCAAGTTAGAGACCAAATTCTGATGCTTTGAATTGCAGAGAAATCCACTGTTCTCCCAAATTAAATGGGTCGAAAAAAATAAGTATGCTCCGCACCGAACTCTACATAGTGGTAGAACAGAAGACTTAAATGCGAAAATCATATTGGCCACAAGCATTTGATTTATGGTTTGCTAAAGGGATCTGGGGACTAAGAATTTAATGTTGAGATCACATCTTATGAATTATTCGATTTTACATCTGGTTATTTTATGGGTAACAATTTTTATTATTTTGCTTTTTACCCAGTTATAGCAAAAAAATTAATATGTTCCCCAAAACAAATTCTCTCATCTAAGTTGTAGTAATCGACTCACTGTGCGCTGGCAGTGAGATAAAAACAACAGTGAAACAAACAAAAGAGAAAATAAAAACATCTGTAAAATACAAGAAAAGAAAGAAAAGAGCACTTCAGACAATGTGTTAAAAATGAAAATAAAAATAAAATGTTAAATTTATATGAATTATACATTTTCTGGCACACATACATGGCACAAACTCACACACACACACTCAAACACAAGCACAAGCACACACATTCTTTTGCCGCAAGCTCACATACATTCACACATTTTCAAGTAATTCCGTTGCTTATTGACCGTTGGCAGTTTCTTTATTTTCAGTTTTATTTCATTTAATCTTTTGTTCTCTTCCTTTTCGCTTCTTCGGTTTCCTCCCCCTTTTATTTTCGCCTTCTATTCTTTTATTAGTAGCCATTATTTGTTATTATTAGGGATATCCTTGACTTTGTTTGCTTGTTTGTACGTATGTTGATTTGAACTAATAACATTATGTTGAAAAAGGACTTGAAATGTTCTTGTTTTAAATCTTGTTTGTGTAAAAAGAAAACAAAAATTAAATCAGATAAAAAAAGAAGTAAAGCATAAAGGATTCTATTATTTGCTTTGTGATATGACTACCGAATTTATTTGTATCCAGTTCGAAATTTTATTTAAGTATTTGTCCATATGCAATAATTTGTTATGTGTTCTTTTAGTATAGGTTTTCGCCTCATATTTGTACTGTTATTGTGATATACTAGCCTAAAGAATATAACCTTCATAATCTTTATCATAGAAACATAGCAAAATTTTAAAGTGTTATTCAAGACTTAGAATATGTTGAATATTTTGAAATAATAAACTATTTAATGCTGTTTTGCGAAATTTTATAAAACGATTTTATTTATTTATTAGGTGAACGGACCCAACGTTCATTACCATAGGCTTTACAATTCTTCTGTCCCATTGGACCATACCAGTAAATGACGTGTTCAAAGGGTTTTGCAGCCACCAGCCAAACTGCAGAGAACTTACAAAAATAATATGTCACCGTATTTTACTACGCAATTGATTTCCGATATTGAAATTAGGCTTTACAGCATAATAATTAACGAGTCTACTGACATTTCTGTAAAAAAACAATACTATAGTAAAAGCCGAAAACATAAATAAAATTTTTTAAATTGGAGGATTCTACTGCGAGGGCATTGTATGTAAATATCCTTCTAAAAAAACTTTATGAATTTAAATTAAGTAAAGCTAAGGGCTAGGGACTTTCAAAGTGCTGGGTAAAGGTTTCAAAATTTTTATTTGATTTACTATTTTTTAAACTCATGTTTCAGAAGTTTAGATCTGGTGGATGAGTACTAGAACGGGGTACTTGATTTCAATGAACTTTGCAGCAAAATAATTGGTCTCCTCAAGACACAAACATCGATATATGCATCATACTTTAAGATCGAACTCTAAATGTCGAAGCTATGACGAAAAATTTGAAAAGGTTCCTTCGTTCGGCAAAATAAATAAAAAATATTTTTTTAATAAGTTCTACTGGAATAATCGAAATACTTACACAGGAAAAAAGGTTTATTACACTGTGCGACAATTTGGAATTTGTTTTTGTAACGGAGATACCGCTGCTTGTTTCTAATAGAGGAGCACTTCCAGAACAAGACCTCATACTCCATTTTGTTGTAAAGGGTCTCAATTTTTTTCAATTGGTCAATTCATTTTGCAGGTTGTAAGGCCACTTCAAATTTTTTTTTTAATATAAAATGAGAAAGAAAACATAAAGCTGCTTATAAGGGGTTCACACCCGAGAGAAATGTACGGATAATAAGATGGAAGTATTCCCAATTCCTCCTGATCCACCACTCACCTCATATTTATTTTGTGATTTTTTTTTTTGTTTGCTTTATTCGAAAAATATGGCAAAATATGGCGGCCGTAGCCTAGTAGGTAGAGTGCGTGGCTCCTAAGCTAAGGAACCGCGGTAGCCCGGGTTCAATTCCAGCTCAGACCGAAAGTTTTTTCAATTGAATTAATTTGTCTGTTCGGTCGTCACCTCTCAGCAGACCTCAGAGAGTAAAAATTTCCATGTAAAGCTTCTTGAGAACATAAGTCGTTCGGAGTCGGCATTAAACACGTAGGTCCAGTTCTCGGTCATTTGTGATCAAACATTTAATTTCACGCACAACACAATTGATCAATAATAAGCTAGGTCAAAGTCCTTCCAAGGGCTGAAATAGCCAGTTTATTATTTTTTTTTTTAATTTGCAAAATATTAAAAAATGATTTTAATATAGCTTTGGTCTAAAATTTAGTACAAACTTGGATTAAAATATTACAAAAAAAAAAGAAACAAACGCCGCGAAATTCGATCACAGGATATCCAGTTTTTAAATTTATTTTTAAGGTATTAATTAGCAGCTTGTTTTCAAACATTTTTTTGAGATACAAGGATTTGTTATATTTTTTTGTAATTTATACTGGTTATTGTACATAAAAAATATTTTATAAAAATATATTTTTTTTTAGCAATTTTCTGACTTTCTGTAGAGGCTGCTAAAAATTAAATTGAAAAAAACATCCAAAACGGTTCGATAGATAACTCAAAATCTATTGCTTCAATTTCAATGAGTCTTATTGCGCTTTGTTCCTAATTTTGACCTCAAAGCATTTCACCTTAATTTAAGTACCTATTTCCTTTAATTTTTTTTAATTGACAAAAAAGTGCGCAAAAATCTATTTTTTTAAACAACTTTTTACTCAAACTTTCACCATAATTTCAAAAAACTCTTAGGGGGTCGTTCGTAGGTGGTATGCTCACTTTTTGACCTATACTTTAAAATGACATTTGATTTGTTTGTGTCAGATACATGGGAAAGGCCATATCTATCGAACAGTTGTGGATGTTTTTTTTTTCAACTTCATTTTTAGCGACCTCTATAAAAAGCCAGAAAGTTGCTTAAAAAAAAATTTATTTAAATAGTTTTTATGTACAATAACACGTATAAATTTCAAAAAATATAACTACTCCTTGTACCTCAAAAAAATGTTTGAAAACAAGCTACTGTTTTTCTCTTTTTACGCGTATATTATACCTTAAACCAAAAAAGCTAAAATTGAAACCAAAAAGCTAAAATAAATGCTGTAATATTTTTTTTTTTTAAATTCTAGTTCAAAAGAGTTTAAAATATGAGTAAGTATTTGAAAAGCTTAAATTTTAAACTGCAAGGTTTAAAAAAATGCAGTAATATTTTAGTGGGACTAAATATTAGTCCAAGATTTCTAACCGTATACCTTTAAACGCGTTTTTCTCAATATAAAATTTTTGCTATTTGCTGCAGCTCTTACTCGAAAACAAATTACCCGATCTATTCGATTCTTATTTTATCATATTCTGTACTTTTTTCTGCGTACCATGACTCTCCATTTTTGGGATTGGATGAAAAATGTAATTTTGCCATGCCAAAAACCCTCCGATTTTTGAGCGAAATTTTCAATTTATTTTTAAAAATCCGCCTTTTTTACATTTTAATATTTTTTGTCACGGTCGGGCAATACCTTGAAGTTTAATAAAATGTTTGTTATATTTTAATTTAGGCACTGTAAAGGCTGCAATCACTGCAGCAGTAGGATAACTTTTTTTTGGAGACCAGGAGATGGCGGATAGTTTTCTAAAAACTAAGTATTTTCGTTCAAAAAATTTACTGTGTATTCACTTTTTATGCTCGAATATATTTTTATATTATTTTTTGAGTTTTAAAAAATTTAATGCAATACATTTTTTTAATTCCCAAAAACCACCTTATTTTAGGGCGTCACACTAGTCGTCCCCTTAATTGCTTCAATCTACGAAACAAATACAATTTATGATATTTAATGACATGCCAGTTGTTCTTACAAATTTTGTTTTTACAGACATGCTGCGTAACAGTATATTAACTTTGTCACTGCGTAAAGCCGGTAAGGAGGCGTGACAGGTATATATATTCTTGATCAGCAGCACCTCCTGAGTCAATTTGGCCATGTACGTCTGTCTGTCCATCTGTGATCACGATAACAACCGTAATTTTAGAGCTATCGGAACGAAATTCAGTATATGAAGAAACTTTCATTTGGTTGCTGGCTAATATTTTGATCTTCTGATCGCCACGATGCACATACACTTGTTTCTTGTGTTTGCACAACGCACGCTTACTGAGGCTTTAGGGGACTATGCTCCATCGATTTCTACTTGTGAGTACTGGTTCCGTCGGTTTAAAAGTGGTGATTTTACGGAAGACAAAGAGCGTCCGGGCCAGCCGAAAAAGTTTGAAGATGAGGAATTGGAGGCTTTGCTCGATGAATACCCGTGTCAAACCCTTCAAGAATTGTCAGAATCATTGGGAGTCGACTTATCAATGGTCGGCAAACGCTCGAAGGCCATGGGATTGATTCAAAAGCAAGGAAATTGGGTGCCGTACCAGTTGAAGCCGAGAGACGTTGAACGGCGATTTTGCATGTGCGAACAACTGCTTCAACGGCATAAAAGGAAGAGTTTTTTGCATCGTATTGTCACTGGCGATGAAAAGTGGATCCATTACGAATATTCATGGCGCCAAGCTTATGCTGTGTATTTGGTGGGATCAGAAGGGTGTCGTGTACTATGAGCTGCTAAAACCTAACGAAACCATCACTGGAGAACGCTACCAACAACAATTGATGCAATTGAGCCGAGCATTAAAGGTTAAACGGCCGGAATATGCCAAAAGACACGACAAAGTGGTTTTTCAACATGACAACGCACGGCCACATGTTGCAAGAACCGTCAAGGAAACGTTGGAGGCGCTGAATTGGGATGTGCTACCCCACCCGCCTTATAGCCCAGACATAGCCCCTTCCGACTACCACCTATTCAGATCGATGACGCATGGCTTGGCTGAGCAGCGCTTCACTTCTTACGAGGATACCAAAAAATGGGTCGATTCGTGGATTGCCTCAAAAGACGAATCGTTCTTCCGGCGCGGAATCCATATGCTGCCAGAAAGATGGGAAAATGTTGTAGCTAACGATGGACAATACTTTGAATAATATACATTGTACCGTTGTTTCCTAATAAATGCTCAAAAACCGAAAAAAAACCTTTAAAAATAATTCCAACCCCCAATATTATTAATAAATTTTCCTCTTTCTGTTTCTCATATTATTTTTTAAATTTTTTTGCTTAACCACTGTTTATTTAAATTTTCTATAACTAACAACTTTTATTAAACTGAACACTCGCACTACGCATCGAACTGGCTTAGCTGGCTTGAAATTAAATTTTTGAATGTAAAATTTTGTTATTATGATCTATAACTATTTATTTTTTGTCACTACACAATAGAAATACAGAAACAGGAGAACAGCAAAGGAACATATACACAATAGCAATAAAAATTTAAATCGAACCTACGCATGCTGCATGTATTTTAAACTAATTTTGAAGTTGTTCTTTTTAAAGTACTTTTAAACTAGTTATTTCTTGGAAATGGACTTTTTCATTGCGATAGGGTATTTAATCATGCAAAAAAAAAATTGTAAAATTTAAAAGCTCTGCGACATAACGTGGCATAACCAAATAATATTTAAACGAAACTAAGGTTATTACGAAAAATAGGTTAAAACCTATGAGCTCAGTTAAGAGCAAACAAAAAAAAAATAAACAAAAAAACAAAAGCCTCAACGCTCCAAAAACACACAAAGCTGCTCTGCACAAAAGCTTTTCTATGGGTTTGCCAAATTCGTTTGAGCGCTATGCATACTTTGCACACGAATACAAAATAACTTTTCCTTGTAATGCTGAAAATAACTTCATCCTGGCAGACTTTATCCTGGCGCGTTGTTTATGTAAGTTACGAATTTTTTTACATTACTTGTTGGAAATACTTTTATGTTAGATATTTTATATATTTTTTTTTGTGTATAAATTTGTGGGAGTGCTAATATTTCTTTGTATCAAGTTCTAGTATCAGCAATTTTCAGTTTTATTTTTTTTTTTTGTAGTGTTATTATATCTTTCTGTAAAATATTCACTTATTAAAAAGAGCGTCCAAAAAATTGCTTAGTTTTCGTTGTTGTTATTTGTATTGTCGGTAGTATAGTAGAAATGAAACAAAAGAAAACGAACCGCCACTGAGCATAGTCATATCCTATAGTCATGCATGTATGGTTATTGAGTTTGCCAAATTTTTAGTATAACTGCATTTACTCCATGTGCTGCCTAAAAGCAAATTCATAGTTTTTATACAACAAAGCCATTATTTGTTTAATATCCTTTTATGTTTCAACGAAGTTCTGACGGCTTTAAAATGTTAAAGTTTTGATTTTTTCCAACGACCAGACATCCTAACATATTTAAATTAAAACAATTTTTTTGCAACATGCAAATTCTTTATTTCTTTTTTGTTTTAAAACTTAAAAAATTTCGCCTAACAAAATAGCACATTCATAACATTGATACTTAAGGACGCTTGTGGGGTCGACATTAAATTCGGCCAAGTCGAAGATTACTCCTGACTTGTTTTTGGTTCATTTTGAATCAAACTGCTTAGTTGAGATCAAAATGAATGCAGTTGGCTGAGTAAAAACACAGCTGTTGGTAGTAGACTTGACAACAGATCATACGAACAGGGAATCGTCGCTGTCTCATAAGTCAAGAATTTTTTTCGTGTTTGTTTTTGTATTTTGTTTATTAAACCGAAGCTTTTTCTAACACCTCGTCTTGTTGATTTGTTTGAATGAAAGACACACAAAAAACGACAGACTTTTGTTGCTTTCACAAAATATTTCGACGATGATATTTTTGGTCAAATTTTGGTGATTTTATAATATAAAAAATTTAAGTCGCTTTCAATTTCCATTGAATTTGGTAAATTTTTGTATATATTCTGCCTAAAAATTGGAGAAATGGGTACCTAAAAAGAAGAAAGAAAGACAAAAAAGGAATTTATTCCAACATAAATAGTGGGTTGGTCACAGCTTAATCACTCAAGACTACTGAAGATGGATGAAGGGTAGCTCCTTCCGAAACAGTCTGTTTAGTCTGCTGTGTGATTGACTCTTTACAAAGTTGATGTTGTTGTTGCCCTCTTCATAGCTTAGTTGATCGAAATGGCTCATAATTAAACACATGAAAGACATGAGTAACGCAGCGCTTCGTTGAGTTATTGAGTTGAAGCACTTAACGCTTTTATTTCGGTGACACACTCATTTTATGTAAAGTAACGCAATATCGCCTTTTCGATACTAATGAATGAATATACTAATATTCGATACTAATTCTAATGAATTCGATTTCAAAAGTTGAAGCAAATTTCAATCCTACTTCAAACTTAAAACCTTTTTTTTGTAGACAAGAAATTTGCAAGTGTCTGCCTGGCTGCAGATTCGACTTTGAACGAAGTTTGACTACATGCCTGAAATTTTGGTTTATTTCTTTTTGATGTTTTGATCTGCACTTGATTCAGATATGCTTTATAATAATTTCATATCAATAAATTTTTTTACTTAATCTATGACAAACGTGCCTTTATTATCAATGATCTTATTGTGATAAAAAATATTATTACAGGACTTTGATTAGATTTGTTGTAATAGTGCCAAGTGAAGCTAAACTGCACTTACTTCACTACATATTACTACATATACATTAAAAGAAATAACCTTAATTGAACGCGCTTTGTTACTCGAAATTTTGAAGTGTTTGTTTAAGTCCAATTGATACAGAAATACTAGCATTTTACCTACGTCAGACGCAATTGCGTTAACGCAGTTCATTGATACATCGAGTGAGCTTGTGTACTTACGCTGAAGTTTTTGCTGCGTTACCCATACCTTTATCATTGATATTAGTTGATGCTCTTACCACTCAGCATAAAATATCGAGAGTGACATAAACTTTTTTAATTGCCTTAATTTGTGTAAACGAGAAATTTTTAATGAGAAGCTTGTAATCATAACTTCTTGAGAAAATATTTTTAAAATAAATATATACTCAAAATTATTTGTGCGTAAATATTACTAATAACTACGTCCATTCTACAAATTTTAATCGTAGTTTTCAGCCACGAATAGGAATAGTAGAATCGACGTTGACTAGTACACATTACGAATATTTTATTCGTATTCGTACAAAAACAAATGTATATTGTACGAATCTTTATTGTAGGAACTTTACAATCAGTTCCTTATATTCTGTAGTTGTGTGAAAAACCAGTCTTAACAATTTCTGTTTTACATTTTTTAAACTCAATTAATAATTCGTACATTTTTCGAACAAAGCGTACGGTCAACCTGCGAATGAATTTTTTATTATGCGAATAAAATGGAAGAAACTACGAAGTCATTCGCACAAGAAACTGATGATTGTTGTTATTTAGATGTACTAAAGCCCTGCGTGGGCGCACTTGAAACCAGTTTAAAACCATTTGTTTTTTTCGCACTAGTAAATACTTGAAAACTTTGGAGAGGATTTTTTTTACTCTTCAGAAAGGACTTTTTCGGAAACGAGAGTACTTTTTATTATTATGATTATATAAGCTTTTGTTTTGTTACTGAGGCACACATAAAAAAATTAATACAAATTTAAACGGTCAATGTTTCCGGCAATGCTTCAGACTGGTTTGCTTGAATTGGAGTCCACAATCCAAGAAGCTTTAACAACCATCTTTACTTATTTTGGAGGCCTCGATAGTCTATTGGTAGCGTGCTTGACTGTCGCTAAGGTGTACCGGGTTCAAATCCTGGCCGGGCCACGCTACGCTATAACCTTTCTTTCCCAATTTCTAATCAAAATAACTTTAAAACATATTAATTTGCGACGAAAAGTTGTAGTTGGTAGTGATAGGAAAAGTTTGTTGAGGGGAACGCTTAGTAACTTGATTTGACTGAGGTTGAGGCATAACACTTGCTCCAGATTTAAAGCACATGTTTCTACAGCTTCTGCTACATTAGCAAAAACATCCTGCCCAAACTTTTCACTTGATCCATCTTCCATTCTGTGGTATCACAACGGACCAGTTGTTTGGTCTAAGTGGGCTGGTCTAAAAACCTGCCGCCAGCTATGCTTTTATTTATAGATTTATAAACTTAATCATAGCTATATTGAAAATATATAACTAAGACTTAATGGTACATTGCTATAACAAAACAAATACATAATAATACTTTTATCACTGCACTGCACGTCCACTACACGATATGACGTTGGTAGTTATAACGTTTTAAGGTCTCTGCCCACTTGCGGCACGTAACGAAACGACACGAAACTACAAAATATAACTACCATGTGTTCTTATGTATACATGCTCACTAAGCGACGATGAAACGGCAACGACTGTTGACGCCGACGAAAAAGCCGGTGGAGATCGTTTCAAAGAATTCTGACCGGCTTGTCGTTCTCTTTGTTTACAAAAATTACAATGGATTCCAACAGTTTATTGTGCAAAGTAAAAATTCGACATCGATAAGTCGTTTTTAGAGCATAAAATTAATCTAAAATCTATGATTTTATCAGTTTTCTACATCGTCATCCAATAGCAAAGCTATTTAAGCTAATTGTGTGCTAGAGAATTCTGCGCTTATTGTTTTGTTTAATTAAAATTTTTGTTGCCGTTTTGTTAAGTGTGCACTGAACATTACGTTGCCTTTTCGAAGCCAATTTACAGTCGTTTCGTTACGTGCTGTAAGTGGGCAGAGACCTTTATTCACAATCCAAAGAAAATTAAACTTGAAAATAGAACTTTCAAATAAAGCAAACTAAGACATTAGCTTCTTTTGAATATCCTTGTTATGGCAAAGGAAAAAGCAAAAAAAGAGGCACACAAAATTACAAAATGCGTTGATTTGTTATATTTGCTATATATCAAAGTGTTGATTCCAACTGGCCTCACTCTGCCGACTCATTTTGACGTCTACAGAAGAGATGAGGAAGTGGGAAGGTGAATGAAGTGAGGCAAGAGTATTAAAAATTTTAAAATTTTTGCGGCTCACATTTTTTGGACTTTCGGTGAGTCGGTTGAATGAGGCTAGTCTGAACCGACACTTATGCTTGGTTTTCACTGTCATTTTTATGACAACATAAAGGTTCATCATCTAAAACATTTAATAATTTAATTGTTTTAAATTTCCTAAGACTGCCAAAGTTAGAAAAAATGTCTACATGTTGTTTTCAATTTGATTGACAGCAACTGACCACTGAAAATGACATAGTGAAAACCAAACCAATTAAATACATTTGTCAGAAAGCTCACTGCAGTCTATGCAACGAAAACTTGTTTACTGGCATTAGATGTTTTGTGTCAGTATAGCAAGGATTGTGCGCGGTTGCCAAGAAGGAAAAACACACCAAAAACAACTAGAAAAAACAACACACACGCGCTGTATTTTTGCGGTGCAGCTGCGCCTATGAACAATTCGGCGAATTACAACAATCATGAAAAGCTTGAAAAAAAATTTCGAGTTAGGCGCCGACGACCTGATTAAAATGATCAAAATCAAGGTATATTAACCCAGGTACTATAAAACACGACTGCGCTGCCGACTTATTATTAACTGCCGAAGAAGAAAGTTAGGAAAAGTTGGTATTTCTTAACTTACCGATAACTCTTCGAATGTTGATTTCCAGGTGTTCAATTGTTTGTGGTTTATTTACGTAGATAAGTGACTTTACATAACCCCAAAGAAAATAATCCAATGGGGTTAAATCACACGATCTTGGAGGCCAATTAATTGGGCCATTTCGTGAAATTATTTTTTCGTCAAAAGTTTCCTTGAGTAAATCAATTGTAGCGCCCGCTGTGTGGCATGTGGCTCCGTCCTGTTGGAACAACATATCAGCAAGATTAATGCCAACTAATTGAGGTACGAAAAAACATCGAATCATGTTCCTATACCGTTCACCATTGACAGTAACATTCTGACCATCATCGTACCGTCATTCTGACAGTAACATTTTGAAGACATATGGGCCAATGACTCCGCCAGCCCATAAAGCGCACCAAACAGTAATTTTCTGTGGATCTAATGTTGTTTCAACAAAAGCTTGTGGATTCTTCTCATTCCAAATACGACAATTCTGTTTACTTACATACCCATTCACCATTCAACCGAAAATGGGCTTCATCGGAAAATAAAATTTTCCATGGAAATTCAAAATCAATATCAATTTGTGCTTCAGCCCATTCGCCGAATTGGCAGCGCATACGATGGTCGTTTGGCCGACACTCAGGTGTCGTTTTGTGGCTGATACAATTATATTTTTTGCTACAGTCGACTCAAATTGACTCAAAAGAATTTCATTTAATTCGTTATAACTTTTTTGATAAAAGGATGAAAAAATAGGTAGTAAGATCAAAAACGTACTCTTTTAAAAACCCAGTATTGTCAGTGATAAGTATCAAATATATTTTGTATGCATACTTTCAGGCTGAACATTTTTGAGAACAGTGTGTCTTGTAAAATTACTTTACTGTCAAAAAATAATTACAATGCTTGCCTTTTATTTATTAAGATGTGCCTACTTTCAGGCTAACAGTTTGAGAGATATTGGGCACGGAGCAGCATGCTTGCCTTTTAATATATTAATAATATATTATATATATTAAGGCGGTCATTATTTATCATATTCATATACAGATATTAATTAATACTTCATCTATAAAATTTTTCAGCATTGAAAAAACATTGCAGTTTTCGTCACTGTTCTCTTCTTTAAAATTTCGGAAAAAAAACTTTGTTTTCCGCAAAAATCTTTGTTTTCTTGGTTTTCCACATTTTAATAACAATTTGCTTCTGTCTGCAAAGTTATCAATAGCTAAATTTATTAAAAAAACTATTATGAAAGCCTCTCGTTCGATAACGAAAGCAGATCAAAATATTTGCTATATATAGGTATCAGCTGCGAATCTGAGCCACTACTGAGCCGCCAATGAGCAACAGTATTGCAGTATTGCTGCAATTATTGACTGTCTCAAACAAGCCCAAATTGGGGAATTTTTAGATTCTACTCTGAACGATCGAATAGCAAACATCGATTTCTGTGCTCTAGAAAAAATTAATTAAAAAATAAAATTAAATTTTTCTCATTTTCTTGAAATATTGAAATCATGAAATTTGAAGCTTCGCGACCATCAAGCGTTATTTTTATCAAACTTTTTAAATAGATTTAAACAAAAAAGAACCAGACAAAAATAATTGCAGCTTTGAAAGCGCAAATTTTAATGAAAATACAATAAGCTCGCAGATGTTTCTTCCGCCTACAAGTACATCCAGTATGACCCAACAGCAAGAATTTTTTAATTCAAACCCACAAGTGAGTGAAACCCAACCGCAGCAAATGAACACCACGGACTATATATATGCAACAACGTCACATGTATCTCCAAACACTCAAGACTTAAATAAAGCAAATTCTGTATCTGTTTCGCTGAATTTAAATTCACCTCAAGACATGGAAACATCAGTGTTTACATTTACTGGCATGGAAACAGTTCCTTCACCAGTCAAACAAAACGAAGGTGAGTTTTATCCGTACAAGAGAAGAAGACGCAAGGTAGCTTCAAAACCAGCGGAGGCTAATGTAGATGTCTCTAGTTTCCGGTCCAACTTATTCAGCAATAGATTTGCTTCACTATCTGACCTAATAGAAAGCGACGCACCTAAGACTAGTAAAACATTTAAAAATACTAAAACTGTAATTGGTAAAAGTGGTTCAGGACCTGAAAATCGAAAGAGTTTGTGTCCACCAATTTTTTTATATAATGTAAACATAAAAAATTTGGTCGACCAATTAAATCAAAAAAATCCTAAAATCTTTTTTAAAATAAGCAACATTGGTAAATTTAAAAGTAAGCTTTATTTAAATGATGCCTCAGCTCACGCTGAAATGATGTCTTTACTGAAAGATAAGAACATCGATTCATATTCCTTTACACCTAAGGAGTTCAAATCTGTTAGTTAAGTTTTACGAGGCTTGTACTATAAATCTGAAATAAGTGAAATAAAAGACGCTCTTAACTCAGAAGTCCCAAATACTGTGCACACAGTTGCTAAGTTAAAAACTCCTTTCTCAATTAAAAATAATGTTGATACTGGACTTTTCATAGTATCCTTGCTTCCCGGAAAGAAACATAGCGATATGTCGTTTATAAAATACCTCTTGAGTCAATCTATAAAGTGGGAAGCACCTAACTTTAAACAAAAGGAAATTCAGTGCAAAAGATGTCAGCATTGGGGCCACATTGCAAGAAATTGCAATAGGGCTTATACTTGCGTTAAATGTAGTGCTTTTCATGCTCCAGGAGAGTGTTCTTTAAAAAAAAGTGAAAACTCAGTGCCATACTGTGTTAACTGCGGCCAAACAGGTCACCCTGCCAACTGGAAAGGTTGTCCAGCATATAAATCTTTTGTTATGAACAAAATGAAACGTATCTCGGAAGCTCGTGACAAAAAATCTATTGCATCAAATAATGTAAGCCAAGCTTTAAATAAAACCTCAATGGTCTCCAAGGATACAACTTTTGCTAGTCTTTTTAACCCTCATATGATTAACCTAAATCAACAACAGTCAAAAAAGCAGCGTCCTTTTGTCAGAGAAGAATTTTTAAAAATTGCTAAACAAATTTGTAATCCTGTTGACCCAATTCCTTTGGAAGAAAAAATAGAAAAGTTTATGACCAATTATAAAAATCTTACCAAAACACAAGCTAGGCTAGAATGTTTAAGCCTTTTATCTCTCGTTGAAAAAACTTATGGTCCATAAATTCTTAAATATTTTAACATTTAATGTAAGATCATTGATTGATACAAGCCGAAAAATTGAACTTTCAAAGATTTTAAAGCATAATAATATCGATATTGGATTTATTCAAGAAACCTACTTGCCGTCAAATCACTTTGTCAATTTAGATGTCTTTAATTTTATACGCGATAACAGCTCTCTTGGAGTGGGTATTGCAATCAGAAAAAATTATAAGTTTTCTACTGTAAAAATTCCCGATGTATCATTTCCAAATATTTTTGTTGTAATAAATTTCTCGTTGAATGGCGAAATAAAAAATTATTTATTTGGTAGTATTTATATTCCATGTAACTTCTCATCATATGGAATTAGCAATGGTCTTACGAAAATTTGTAATTTTTCAAATAAGTTTGATGGCACTTTTATTGGTGGCGATTTGAATGCTAAAAACTGCTCATGGGGAGATGTTATGGATAATTGTAATGGAAAATCATTATTAGCCTGGCTTCAAAACTTTTCTCTAAATTTTTCGCGTATTTGTGATATCAAACCATCTTATCCAAATGGTGCATCATTTCTAGATCATTTTTTAATAAGCACGAACATTGTTGACTTAATTAATCCAAATTTTGAAATTTCAAGTTTGTCATCTTTTTCAGATCATTACCCTTTAAAAATTAAAATAAATCTTTTAGCTTATGAAATTTTGGTAAGATCTCCTCGAACGTTTTTATCTTATAAGGACACAATTTGGGATAATTTTAGATCTGATTTAGACAATTTTGTTAGTGATTTTTTTCCTCCTTTTAATCGTAATCTTAGAAATGATGAGATAGACAATTATATAGAACAATTAACTGAATCTATAAACTATGCAACAGAGATTCACGTTAAAAATTGAGATTAAAAATAAACAGTTTTTAGTATCAGATGAAATACAAAATCTTTTTAATATCAAGCACTCTTGGCAAAAAGAACTTAAAAGAATGTATCATAATAACTATAATAGAGATAGTTCTGAATATAAATTAGTTTCAAAGCAAATACAGTTGCTCAAAATTATTATAAAAGAACAAGTTGAACTTGCTCAAGCAAAAGCCTTTAATGAAAAAATTGAACAAATTAAACCGGGTCCGTCTGCTTTTAAGCAAATATTTGGTTTTTTGAAGAAAAAAACAATGCTTTTTGTAATAAAATAACCGTGAATAATGTAATCATAACAGACGAAGTTGAAATATCTAGACATATGCTAAATCATTTTAATAATGTTTATGAAGAAACCATACCCTCAACGTCTGATGGTTCCGGTATAAAAAATACTATATTGTCAAATTTATCGACTTCTGCTGACGCTTTATTTAATTTTAATAGCGAATTTTCTTCACTAGCCAACAATGATTCATCTCATTTTATCAATAAAGAAGATCTGACTTCATTTATAAAAACGTTAAATTCTAAGAAATCATATGGTCTGGAAAAAATTTCAAATTTCTTAATAAAGAAATTACCATTTTCTGTTATAAATTTTTTAACTATAATTTTCAACAATTGTATAAATAATGGTTACTTTCCTCTTAAATGGAAAATTGCAAAAATTTTACCTATCAAAAAAAAAACTGGCTTTTATAATACAGACAATTTCAGACCAATTTCTTTGCTTTCAAATTTCGGTAAACTTTTTGAAAAAGTTAGAAAATCTAAAATGGACTTAAATTTAAATGTTGATTATATTCCAAATTTTCAGTTTGGTTTCAGAAATGGACATTCTACTGTTCACGCACTTTTGAAATTTCAAAATGATGTAATATGTAATTTGAGGAAAAAACCTGTACGGTTGCAGTTTCATTAGATATAGAAAAGGCATTTGATAATGCTTACCATGACGGAATTCTGTTTAAACTAATAAATTTAGGCTTTGATCCCTTTGTTGTAAAAATTTTTCATAGCTTCTTCAGTAACCGAAAATTTTGTGTTCAAATTAATGATCAACTTTCTGATATAGGCTCTATAAAAAGTGGTGTACCTCAAGGCTCTATTCTTGCCCCCCATTTGTATAACATCTTTATATCGGATTTCCCACATGAATTTAATGGCTCAAGAGGTATTCTCTACGCTGATGACTCTTTATTATACGCACATAACGTTTCTCCGACAATAGCTCTGAGTTCAGTATCAAGTCATCTTTCTTTGGTGCACAGTTATTATGAAAATTGGGGTATCAAAATTAACACTTCAAAGTCAGTTGCAATTTGTCTTCGTAATGCTAGTGGTAAATGTGCTAAATTTGTAGTTCCCGAAAGCAAAAGATTAAGCTTGTCTTTAAACGGAGATTCGATACCTTTTAAGAATAGCTTTAAATATTTAGGCGTTAATTTTAACAAGTTGTTTAAATTTAATGAGCATTGTAGACTTATTTTAAAAAAAGCTTACAGAATCAAAGGAATGTTCGCTAAGCTTTTAAATAGTAAATATCTAATGAAGAAAACGAAGCTTCTTATATATAAAGTTTGTATTCGCCCAGTATTAGTTTATGCATATCCAATTTGGTTCTCTATTTCTCCCACAGTTGCTCATGAAATTGAAATTCTTGAGCGAAAGATACTTCGATTGTGCATTGATAGGCATTATGAGTCGTATGTAAAAAAATATTCAAATAATTTTGTATATACAGAAGCAAACATATATCCTTTTTGTTACTATGCTTTTACACTGCTTGATAGATTCATAAAAAAATTGGCTTTACATGATAATAATTTGCTTAGAGATGTATATGAACATCAAAAATTATTTAATTGGTCTAATGTTTACTATATCTCTCCTATAAGTTTTTTAAATGAAAATTATTCTTTGGATTTAGATTTTACTGCACCACTTTTACCAAATTTTTATGTCAATTCGACTGCAAATACTCACAGAGGCTAGTAACTAATTGTTAAAAAATTAACAACATTTACTGCAAAATTAAAAAGAAAAATATGTATAATAGATTTTTGTTATTTATTTTAAGTTTACATTTGTATTTAGTGTTAAGATGGTTGTTTAGTATTAAGATTTTTTAAAATTTGTAAAAAACATTTACAAGAAAACAGCATATGCCGGGAGCAAGCATAATATACTTAAAAGAAGGAATTTCACTACAATCATTTGGTTATGAAAGCTTGACGCGTTTTTCTTTAAATTAATATTAGAATAATACAATAATAGTTCTAAGTTATCTTATTCAAATGTATATGTTAATGTTGCTTTGTAATCCTGACCGAAAAGTCTCAATAAAATTTTCTTTTACTCACTTTGGGGGATTTTTAAAATTTAACTCCAACTTTTCTTAAAATTTGCTTTTGAGAAAAAGATTAAGCATTATAACAATATAATAAAAAAGTCGAATAAAAATAAGTAAAAAAAACAGAAAAGTTAAGTTAAAAATTTGAGAAATATAAACTTTTAATATGTAAAGTGAAAGTACAGTACAGTGAAAGCTCCCATATGCCGACACCGATGATTACCTTCTTATTGTCTGCATATGAGAGATGTCCGGTTATGACAATGTCGTTAATAAGTCGTAAATTTCTTTTGTTCCCAAGAACGTGTCCGCTTATAGGAAATGTCAGCTTATTAGAGGGTCTGTCTATGGGAACTTTCACTGTATATATTTACTGATTCAAGGAACTAAAATAATCCTTAACATTGTTTAATTGAGTGTGGTAATGCATTCCAAAGTCTAATGGTACTGATAAAAAAGAATCTTCCAATGATATGAGAGTTTATTCTTGGCACAACAAAGCTAGCTGACCGTTGTGACTGAAAAAATTGAGTGAAATATGATCATAGCGACTGATCCCGTATACATATCTAGCCGCGCTATTGAATGTTACCAAAAATGTATGCTGTGATTGGGAGTCTAGCTGAATATAAACAAAATCAAAGAAAGCAATGAATGGCATAACTTATTGCATAGCGAGCCTGCGCCGAGTTTCAGTGGGCATTAACTGCATTATTCGGTATCACGAACATGCACACCAACGATGAGAAAGACACGAGAAGCAATCTTTTCTTCCATACAAAATTGTATTGCTTCTCGTGTCTTTCTCATCGTTGGTGTGCATGTTCGTGATACAGAATAATGCAGTTAGTCCGAAGAAGTCCGTAGATAGCGTAGAAACCCGTATATTTTACCTATCGTATTGTTAATGTGGTCAGTACAAGTCAGTTTTGAATTAACTATTAATCCTATTTTACTTTAAGTTGATCTGCTAAAATGAAAAGAGGTGATATATCAATAAAGCAGGTGGTACTTCTCGCTATAGGCAATACTTCAGTTGTTATAGGATTTATAAGGAGAATGTTTGTAGGAGCCCAATTATACAACGAGGTCAAATCAGAGCTCAGTCTATAAGTCAAGTCATCGAAGAGTTCAGTAGGTTTAGCGGAATAGTGTTGAGTTTCGTTGACGTAAGCATGAACAGTAGCGCATTTATAAACAGAAGAAACATCATTAATAAGCACAGAGAATAGCAGTGGACCCAGGATAGATCTTTGAGGAACTCCAGTTACAATTGCTCTTTGTGATGAATAAACATTCCCAACATTTAACCGTCAACATTCAACCCTCAACATTCAACCCTCAAGATAGCAGATGAGAGCGGATTAAGCAGCAATCCAAGTCGGCTCAGAGCATTTGGAAAAGAGGGAACGACATTGGGTCGGTTAACTGGTGGACCTGCACGAGAGTCAACTATAGTTTTGGCATGTGTTTTTCTGTGGATAGATACGCTTTCAACCCTTTAATAATATTTAAAGGTACTGTGGTAAAAGCAAGGTGGACGAGTCCCATAGCGTTTCCAGGGACATTTTATGGCGCTTCTATTGTAAGAACGGTTGGATGGGAGAACTGGTTTGTCAACGGATTTGTTATGCATGTAACAAGATAAAGAGAAAAAAATAAACTTCCGGACCAGACAGCTTTACTTTTGTATGACGGACATTCTAGTCATATAAGCGTTCGTATAATAGAAGAAGCACTAAAAAGTAATGTTGAAATCCTTCGTTTTCGGAGTCATTTGGCCGATAAGCTTCAGCCATTGGACAAAACAGTATTTGGTCCAGTTTAAATAGCATGGGATAAAAAACTTGTAAAGCACGGAAAATAAAAACTTGGGAAAGGATTGTTTTATTAGTGGAAATCCAAATTTTTCAAGCTACTTGGAAAGTTTGGGAAGGTGCTTTGTTTTCACAAAATATTAAGTCTGGTTCTGAATCAACAGGAGTTTTGCCAGTCAATCCTTCAAAATTCCCTGAAGCGGATTTTAATCAGCGTGAGCTACAAAACTACAAGGAAAGCTTATGTTCAAGTGTTGTTGAAATTACTGAAAGTGCCTTGCCACAAACACTATCTGCATATTTAACAGGTAACTTTGTAAATGTTTAACTTCAAAGTAGTTCATTAAATAGGTATGAATGCAAACATTTAAATTCATTTTTAAGGAAAAACATTCATCGCACTCAGAATTCTTAACAAGCCATCTAGTAACTAAATAACCCTTTAGTACTAACTTCAGTTGCGCCAGATGAGCCTTATCTTGTTGATATGATCGTTATTGATGATATTACCGAGCTGTTGAAAGATTTGTTCTTGTGAAATTTAAGGGTGGTAAAAGAAATACTACAAAACTTCAGTACTTTTGTCAAGTTGAAGATATCGACCTAGAAGATAATGAAATTAAGTTGCAAGGCTCCTTTCAATCGACGCAGAAAAAACACAATGTTTAACATCATTCCGAATGATCTAAGTTTCGCTAAAATTTCTCAATTAGCAGCACTGCTTCGTATCCCAAAAGAGATATTGGAAGATGATGGCTCCATCAAATATGTTTTTGATAAGCAGGTACCAGTTTCGGAAATACTATAAATCCAATAAAATTGACATGTTCCTAAGTGTTACTTTTGAATAAAATGAAATATCTGAAAACAACATTTATATCTTTTTTTTTTCTGTATAAATACATCATTTCTGGGGTAAATGGAAACATTGAGTATATGAACCTATGTCAAACTAAAATATTATAAAAACTCATTTGTTTGTATTTGCCCTTACAATATTTAGGAATACTCGCATACTACCTGAGATCTCTGTATTCTTTTACCCATAAAATAATAAAAAAACTACATTTTGAAGGGTAATTGTAAACATCCTAAAACTAATAACACATATTATATAACTTTTATAGCGATATCATTTACTAATTAAAATATATAATACTTTGGAGATTGTTCCAATTTTTTTTCCGGGCTATGGTACTTTTTTATAAATCGTGAAAGTTGGTATATGAGAATAACATCAAATTTGTTTACATTTACCCACACTAACCCTATAAATATTTTTATTTTTTCAATCCAAAGCTTACTACTTCACAAAGCTTACAAAACTTTATACGCGTTTTTCCCAAAACTACGTTTTTCGGACACCCTACACATCCTGAACCCGTCTATCGATCTTTCTCAAATTTTAACCACATATTTAACACATTAATACTCACACAAAAACACTAATATCATGTTAAAACATTTTTACTACATTGTTTTTACAAATAACAGCGAAAAAAAAAACATTTTTTTAATTTTTTTTCGTGTTTTTACTTAAAATTAACAACAATTGTTTATAAACTGAAAAACATTTATAAAAAAATTGTTGTTTTTGTAATTGAGACTTCATATCTCATCCCTTACCACTTAAATAAATATATCTTTCATAGCAAGCTCACGAGAAATTCGCAAAAAATTTTCTCAGACGACGAACTAAACTAAATCCTTAATTACATCGCTAAAGATTTGTGTGTTTTGATTTTGATTTAAATTTTGATTTTAAATTTAATTTTTATTTTAATTTTGTTTTGTATAGATTTTGATTTTGATCTTAATTTTCATTTTGTTTTTGAGTGTTTTTGATTTAGCTTTGATTTTTAAATTTATGTTTTTATTTTAGCTTTTGCATTTGTTTTCTGCTTTGAATTTGTGTTGGTTTTTGTTTTTGTTGTAGATTAATTTTTTGTGCAGGTATAAATTCGGGTTAATTATCTTGTTCTAGTCCATCTTCTTTCTGTTTTTCTTTTAACATATAAAGATATCCCACACACGTAATAATTTAACTTTCACCATTTAGTAACATTTAAATAATTAGCTTTCTTATGTACATATTCTTTTTTCATCTAATAAATAAGCATAATAAAGCTCATCAATTTCAACACCAGCCCACTCCATAGAACAACTTAATTGGCATCTAATCGATTGCAATCGAATATCGTGCAGCACCCAACTTCTTCGCTTTTATGAGCAATAAATAAAATTCAATTACAACTCAGTCAAGTCGGATCAACAACAAACTTGTTTTTGTTGCTGTTGTTTGGTTTCGGTTTCTTTGCTTTTGCTATTTTGACAGCGTTAATTTGCAACAATAACGCGAACCGCAGAAAACCGCACAGAGCCAAGCAGAATAGCACAACAATGGCAATAAAATCGATAATTGCCGATAACAATGAGTAGCAACGATTGCTGATGCATTGCCGTCGAGCACAAATTGCTGTCAGTCACGTTGTCGCCGGCTAGTAAGCAACAGTTGTTCACACGAAATTCACACGCAATAACACAGTAGTAATAAGAAACCAACAAATAAAAGATTTCTCTATAGTGCATATCACACAACAGCAACAAAAACAGCAGCAACTATTAAAGGTCACAACAAGTGTTGCAAAATTTATTTGAAAAAAACTGAAGTTTAAACATAAAGTGAACAAAACACAAGTGGTGAAAAATACAAAAACAAAAAATATGGTACAAGATATAAAAATGTGTCGTTTTGATAACGTGCCGTGGGGCTTCCGGTTGGTGGGTGGCTCCGATTTTGAGTTACCGCTGACAGTTGTTAAGGTTAGAATGAAAAATTATTAAATTTATTTATATAAACGATAAAACAAAAACTTTGCCAACAGTAAGGAAAGTTTTTTAATTTTTTTATTAATAAAATGTCAGTTAGAAGCAATAATCCAAAAATGCTTTTGGGCCTGTGAAAAATATGCTCTAAAAATTGTATTACGTAATGCGCTTGGGTTGTCTTTTTGCATATAATTCTCTATAATGCGTTGTAAATATTTTTTTATTATTAACTTACATTTGTAAGGTTTTTTAATGACACTATTGAACTGAATTCAAGCAATTAAAAAAATTGATTGCATAACATTATTTTTTCATTTTTTTTTTTAAATGTATTTGAACATTTTTATCATGCTGTCAGTCTCATAATCAGTCTGTCTGATTGTCTATTGACCACAATTTGCAGTTAATTAATTTGGCCAACGAACAAAATGCAAATTAAATTATTTGTTATATGCTATACAATAATTTGCTCTTATTTATATATGTTTTAAATATTTATATAAATTTATGTATGTACATTACATGTACACTAAATCAACCAGTTTATTGACAGTTCATATTGTGTTCAGTTTTCAATTTGCCACACTCTATTGCATTTGTTGGTTGCTTTTTTTGTTTTGTTTTGCTCCTCATTTAATTTCAGTCGTTTTTGTTGTTGTTATTATTTTTAACGCAACCAACAACAATACGACTGGTCCGTGTCTGCTCTATTTGCGACAATGTCCAAGCACTAGTTTTCAAATGTCGAACTGTCCAATTTTTGTGGCTTACTTCACTCACTCTTTTGCACTTCAGTTTCTTTTTATTATTATTTTTTTTTTGTGCTGATTTGATTTTCGCTGGCAATGAATTGAAGTTTTTATTACATATTCACGTGAAAAAGCAATACTTTGAATAAATATAATATACCATACACTAAATATTATAATAGTCCCGTAACAAAGGGTGGGGTTTCGGGGTCCGAAAAAATTAATTAAAAAAATACTATCAAAACTAAAAATTATATATTAACAAAAATATTTGAACAAAAAAATGTATTCTTAAAAATATTTTAAAAAAATTTTATGCTGCACCTGTCAATGACAACGCCATGTAGAAGTGACCTGTCGGTTTCATATGTTGGTCATCGGAACAGGTCCCTTTCTTTTGGGACCTATCCGAATTATGGATATTTTTTACATTTTTCGAATGTATTATTTATATATTTGAAGAAAGTTTAAAATAAATTGAATAAATATTATTGTAGTTATAAGCACAAACTTCCGCAGAGAAGACAATG
Organism: Dichetophora obliterata; assembly: GCA_963920525.1. Taxonomy (NCBI): domain Eukaryota; kingdom Metazoa; phylum Arthropoda; class Insecta; order Diptera; family Sciomyzidae; genus Dichetophora; species Dichetophora obliterata. Next base: position 132,467,658 of record OY986438.1, on the reverse strand, counting down.
AAAAATATACATGGAAAATTTTTAAACACGTTTTTCTCGAAGAGTTCCGTTTAAATAGTTGTCGAGCATTACTCGAAAACTATGCCAAGAATCAATTCTCGTTAATTTTATGCACTTGATTTTAATCGATCGAAATGTTTTAGAGAAATCCATTTTTTTATGACCTGCTAGCTGAAACACGACACGTTGCTACCACAAAAGAAATAATTACTTAAATATCGTTCAAAATTTGTAAGAGTTAACATGTTTAGCTAAAAAAAATTCTAATCAATATCACTCACATGCATGAACCTTTTTCTTAGAATTATTGTCGTATTTTACTTGCGCTATTATAACAAGAGTATATAAAATTAAAAATATTTTTTTGTTAGCGTAAGCAGTGAGAATCGAACTCGAACCGTTTCGATCGAGAGTTTTACACGCTAACCACTACTCCAAAACAATCCTTTGTGTCATGATGTGATTTATTCAATATAAAGTATTAAATGAAGCTATGTTGCAGTAGATGACAGGAATTTATTAAAGGGATTGTGCATTAGCTAGCCTACATATTCTATTGTGAATGCGTGAAGCTATAATGCAGCAGATCACAATTATCGATCAAATACTTTACGTTTCAATGGCGAGTTAAGTCGGGGTTAACTCCGGATTAACTTCCCATGGAAACGCGAGTTGAGTTGAATTTCGTTAAATTCACGAAACTCCATGAAACTTATTAGATTTAACTGAGTTAGATTGGATGCGTTCAGAATATGAAACAGTTGCTCAACTGTTGAGCGAAGTTTTCTTGATTATTTGCTATTTTATTTGATTTCTGCCACTGCGCTGACATAAAATGTAACAAACCGTTAAGCAGGCACACAATGTAATAGACTTAACATGGTCTTTGATCAGAATTAGTTTCCGCTTTAGTAAATCTTGCACCTTCTGAGCGCACACATTTATACTAAGAAATCCAACTCGACTCAATGTTGTGCATGGAAACACTATCGAGTTAGAAACGCCATTTTGTCAACTTGACGAAAATCGAACTCAGGCTCAACTCGCCATGGAAACGTAGTAAAAATCATTATGCGTTAGCTATCCAAACAATAAAATTAGCAAGGTTTCATTGAACGGGTTGAAAATTATCACAAGATGCCAATTGTTTTAGGTGTAGATTTTAATTGCGAATTCAGACATGAATGTTCATAGGCACTTAAGGCGAGGCCGGTGGTTTAGCGCTAAAAAATTTAAGGTCCTAAATCCGAAAAATGATTTTTTTAAAAGATTAAAATATTGAACAATGATATTTAAACTTTTAACACTCATTCATCATAAAGAAAATATTTTTTTAAATTTAAAAAATTTTTGATCTTGTTCAAAACGGCGGTCAATGAGACGCGCTCAAAGAAAAGAGGAATGGGTGGTGTTGTAGATTTTTTCTTTTCTATTTATCTGAAAAATAAAAACCTATTATATTATTAATCATTATGGCTGGCACTAGAAAAAAAAATATGCAAAGTTGATAGAATGACGCGCTTTTGAAAATTAAGTTCTTCAAACAGCTTGTTTTCTAGCGATTATTAAGTGAAAAAATATACCATGTTTTTGAAATAAAAATGGATTATATAGTTCCAGCTATAGCCATTGATGTTATGAACAGTATGTATTTGTTTTTTCTACAACACCATGCCGATAAAAGGAGTTTCGAGGTAAATGAGTATAAAAAGAATGAATGTAGATGAAACACTGTGGCACGACACCTACTTAAACGTCTGTAGAATTGAAAATAACGTCAGAAAGACTATACTTTTGAAATATAAAAAAAATCAATTTCATAAAAATGCTAGGCCGTAAACCATGCCGTTTTGATAAATATAATTTGCGAATGATAAGCGATCCATATATTTGCACAACACTATTAGGGACGACTATTGATGTAATATTTGCTAGATATATCGATGACAATACATCTGTATAATATACTTTTGATATTTTAGATATCCCAGTAATTTTATGGACATTTACAAAAGTAGTTCAATATAATAATGTAAGATAATAAAATTTACTGGTGGGAATACTATTTATTTTAGTTAATATTTTTTCTATATAATTTTTTTTTTTTTGTTAAAAAAACCATTAAATTATCAAACGTATGAAACTGCGGAAAAGCTTCGCTTCTCTCGTGTGCCACCCCTTGTCCAAAGCCTAAAATGTTGCTCAAGCAGAACTTAAAAAGAGACAGCTTTTTTCTTGCTGAGGATAAGAATAAAGAAATTGTATGTTTGCTCTTATAATTTAATTAATTATTTAAATCATGATTAGTCAGTTTGTATAGCCTATAAATGGGAACCTTACTATACAAAAGAAAAATAATTATTCAAATAGCCCCTGCCGTTTTCAAGCCTTGCGGTCCTGAACATACGTGGCCACCTTTAATATAATAGTTTTACTATTTGAGTCAAAAATAGGTTTTTTTAACAACCATTTTAGTAGAATTCAACATTTTCTATTAGCTATTACTATTAAAATAACTTATTTTAGTAAAAATTAGCATTTTCCTAAAAATCTACGAGAGAGGAACATCTTGTGATTATATCGCGACAAGTCCGACCTCTCATTTCCATCACAATTTTTAAAAAAACATTTTAAGGTTAAGAAGTTGAAATTCTGGTATAATGTAGTAGGAATTTTAATACAAAATGCACTTTTGTACAATGAAATTAAACTAAAGGATTTTGGTTGGATAATATTTAAAAAAAAATAAACACTTATATTTAAGCAAAATTTATTAAAAATAGACTTCTCCATTGCGATAAATACACTTTTTATATTTTTTTTCAAAAATCGTTGGGCACAGCAACATTCTGCGTTTAGTTTCATTAAGCAAAAGTGCATTTTGTTTGTAAATTCCCACAACCTAAGAATATGTAAAAAATTGTTAAAAGGCGAAATACCAGAATTTCTGCTTCTTAACTTTAAAATGTTTTATGAAAAAATTGTGTTGGAATTGAGAGATTGGACTAGTCGCAATATAATCAAAAGATGTTCCTCTCTCTGAATTTTTAAGAATTTAGGCTGAAACTATTCGGCGGTCATACCGTTTATTTAACACTATTCAACATTGCAAAAATTTGCTTTTTTTTCAATCGAATCTATTGTCTTATAAAATTGACTTTTTGCAGTCTAAATTGGTCAAATACCCCAATTTGCGCTGCTAAAGGAATTGAATATGTCTAAACAATCGCACAGGGTTAAAATCAAATAACAGACTTAAATGGTAAATATTTACCAAATAAAATAATGTTAGTCGTATAATCGTCAATACCCCAATGTACGTTGCTAAATGAATTTTATCAGAAATGAGACGTAGTTAGATCGATTTTTCGCCTTACGTTAGTTATTTAACGTTTTTATATGATGTTTTCTCAAATTTTGTCTTCATATAATTGTTTCTTTCTAAACAGGTTACGAAAGGCAGTATCGCTCAAGAAGCAGGCCTGTGTGTCGGTGATGTTATAGTTCGTATCAATGATACTGCTGCCTCTCCCCTCACACACGATGAGGCGCACAATATAATCATGCACTGTGGAAATGTTTTCTATTTCGGTGTAAATAGGTAAGTCAGATCTAAATTTCTTCATTCCGTTGCAAATAACTTAAAAAGTCTATTGTTTAAGAGAGGATGCAGAAGAGCAGAACATGATGAAGCAGCACCCAACAGTATGCATTGAGCGGCCTAGTACACCGGAGTCGTACATTGATGTTGGCAGTTCCATTGCCTACTCTGACGATACGCGTTCTCAGGATGAGTATCTGACAGATTTATGCGATCGTCCGAACTCTGTGCTATCGGAACACAGTGAGATTAAGTTAGTTGAGGAGGAAATTGCTGCGGTACTTTCTGGTGAATCTGAGGTCCTGAAGAATCACAATGTCATGGGGTTGGTTGCTCTCATTAAAATGCATAAATTAACGAGAGAATAATAGCAGTTTATAAAAATTTAAGCGTTAATTTTTACAGAATATTTCCAAAGCCAGGCGTCTGCATGAGCAGCGATGTCCTGCGCACTCTCAACGAGGAGGCTATTAAGACCAAGGCAGAAAAAGATAAGGAGAACAAGAAATGGACAACTTTCTTGCAGAAACCCAATCGGCCAATACCACGCAGCAAGGCACAAATTGAGGCAGAACGGCGTGCAGCAAATGCTTATAAAGTTATGATAACAAAGTCAGAGCGGAGATCAGTTTCACCAGCTGTGGTGAGTGCAGATGAAATTACTTGAAAACCAAGAAGTAATTGCTTACAAGTTTTTTTTTTTTGTTTTGCAGGAGATTATACCAGTTCTTATAGAGCCACCCAAGGAACCCTCACCACCAAAACCACCAACACCACCATCGGAACCACAAGAAGCAGTAGAAGAGGAGGCACCACCTACTGATAGTGAAGTGCCCAACCTAGAAGGAACGGCAGCATTGAGCGTTGACCTAGAACAGACTGTGCAAGAGGAAAGTGTCGAACAATTATTTGAAACAAATGAGGAGGAGGAGGAGGAAAAGGCAGACAAGGAAAAAGAAGCGTCGCTAGAAACTAAAGAAGATTCGCCTGAGCAGCAAGACAACGAAGCAAAAGCAGATATGCGAGAACTGACTCCCTCAGAGACTCCTTCGGTATCCGAACGTCCAAAGACAGCGGAGGAACTTGCACTAGAGCGCCAGCTGGCCGATGTACAAAAACAATTACAAGCGCTCTCCTCGCTGCCCTCGACTATACAAGCTACACTGGATGCAGTAACCAAGCAGTTGGGTGAACTGCTGCCAACATTTAAGCTGCAACAAGTGCAGCTGACAAAAGAAGAGCCCAGAGAGATTAATTTGGAGTGTATTAAAGAAGCCAAAGAGGAGACACAAGAAAGTTAGTAGAATGAATAATGAAAAAAAATAATTTGCAGTAGATAACCAAGTGAAAATAGAATTTACTAAACACGTATTTTTGTGCTCCACAGTGACACCAGCTGAAACTATAGGCGATGGCAAGGACATTGAAAGTGGGGACAATCAGTTAGATGTCCAGGACAGCAATAAAGAAGAAGAAATCGATTCGAATTTAGCTCGAGACATAGATGATTATTATGAGATGGAAACACAAGATCCTGCTAAGCAGCAGGAAAATTTAGAGCGTAAAGAAGAGACACGCCAAATGGAACAGGAGCAGAATCTGAAAAAGCAAAAGGTAAGAAACATAACAGACTTCAACAAACAAAACAAAAATAAGTGTGTTGGTTTAAAAGTTCACTTTAAATTTCTAACTGCAAAGTAAAAAAGGCATCTGCTGGAACTTTTGTTTTTCACATAAAGAGCAAATTTTATAGCATTGTCAGAAAGCATTTTTACATGAGCAGAAGAATAGTTTCATTGAAGAGGTCTGAATTGTTTTTTGCGAAATAGCTCTTAACAGAAACCTTGAATATTTAGACTTGAATCTAGAATTATGACAAAACCCGACAAAACAAAACTAGAAATATTTCAACCACATACATGTTTGACTGTTTTTTTTATTAAATTGCTTATTTTTATTTATATTCTTTTTACAAATATCGTTACGAAATAACAATCAAAATTTTTTTTATCACAATTTCAATAATTTTTAATCTATCTTAAACTTCAAAAAATGTTCGTCTCATGGCAAAATTGGAGAAAGTAGATGCATTTCGGACTGCGTTCTCTATCTCATATCCATAGTTGTCACAGTCAGTTTTTTGTGAATGAGAACAAAAGGAAATCAATGGCCGTATTCAGCGGAGTCAACATTTGGTAACTGTCTGTTTTGTTAAAATTCCTCGAGAAAGCTTAAATTGTATACTTAATTAAACAATTGTAATTATTAAATTAAATGATTTTCATTAAAATTATATGAATTCATAAATTTGCTTGAAGCAAAATTATAAATTTTAATATTTATACCACAGACCATCATTTGAGTTAAAATGAAAACTTTTTAAGCATTCAAATACCATTAAAATCTTTTGAACTAAATTAATAACAAGTTTTATTTGAAAAACAAACAAAGTACTTGAATCAAAATTTTAATGGTAGTTTTTATTTAAAAAAGTAATTTATCAAATTTTCACCCAGCAGTCTGGATCTTTTTTCCTCTAAAACACGACCAGGGGCCAAATTACAGCATCCGCGATCGAGCAAAATTACGAAGAGCACTACGAGACAAGTGCCTATCAATCTTGTACAATTTTGCTCGATCACGGATGCTGTAATTTGGCCCCAGATACAGAAAAAACTCTTTTTGTATGAAATTGGTAGAAAAAGCGTAAAACAAACTTATCACTAAATTCTGCATAGATATGAAAAATTAAGATAATAAGTCGTGCCACGAAGAAATTTAAGTCTCGAACGCTCATGCACGAGGTAAATTCAATCACGCACGCTCATTAATATGTCTTTATTTTTAATGAGTTTGCTCACGGTCACGTCGTGATTCTTCATGGCACGTCGTGTCACTACTAAACTCGTGATATGCGCCCATCTCTAGTTAAGAGTAGGAACACATTCAGAAAAAACATCGCTCAATAAGGTATCGCTACCACAATAGTTCACAACAGTTGACTCCGCTGAATGCAACGAATTTATGCTTTCTTAAAGTTTCTTAGATTTTCTATGAGCTGTCAACTTCGTTTTGAAAATTTCGGCAGTCTGCTTCTCCGAAATGCATATAGTCGTTGCGCGTGCAATACCGCGTATCCGCCGGACGTTTTCATATACTCATATGCGGCATTGCACGCCCTACGTCGATATATCTTCTCTAGATATATCATGATCCGTCTGAGTTTATAAATTTTTCTATTTATTACTTTATTTTTTTTTTTGTCTTGGCTATATAAAATTATTTACTATTTACTGCAGTAATTTATATGTGAGTGTTTGCCCCAGTACATGTCTGTCCGTTTACCCTTATCCTACACACATATGTATAAGAAATCAAACCTAGAACCGTTTGTTTATTTGATGTTGATTAAAAGCGAAATTTATGGTTTTTAAGAAAACAATTCAGAATTTGTAGAATATATTTGATGAGCATTCATCTCACTTGTTGTACACAAAGGTTTCCCCCTGAAACTTCTTTCAATGAACATTTAGCTTTTTATTTTATTTTCTGCATAACTTAGTTTTTACTGTATGAAAGGTGTTGTTTGCAGCAAAGCATTTAAAGTGCAATTAAATCAAATCAAAAAATTATATATACGCCATATGGCAAAATTTTACGCTCATTAAACTTTAATCAATTAAATGTTCGTTAATAAAAGTTGTACCTGGAGAAATTTAGAATTTAGCGGCAAGCGACGCAGACCAACATCTGTGGCGCCATAAAATAGGAGGTGTCCAAAATCAGTATAATTATTCCTCATTATTTTTTTATATAAAAAAATGCCTTTCAAAATCAAAAATACAGAAATTATTTTTATATTTATTCAGTTAAAAGTTAACGTTTTTCTTCGCTTCAATGCACTAAATAATATGTCTGTTTCCGTACTGGCTTCGTTTCAGAAGAGTTTCCTTACACAGTTTTTAAGCTCGAGAGAGAATAAGAACAAGAAAAATAGTCACTCTCTTTTCCGTTACAATTACTCGAAACTTCCTGAAACTTTACTTGTAAAATTTCTTCGATCACGAATTTCAAGCCACAAACATATGGTCGTCAAAAAATAAGATCAATAATTTTTATTGTTTTGTAAAATAAAAATTATTCTTATCTTTTATTTTATAAAAAGTGTTTTTTATAAGAATACACTAATAGTTTCAAGCAAAAATCAATTTTTTTTTCTCTTGCAAAAATGCGTAATTATATATTCTGTTTGAAATTTATTTGTAGGCGCTTGAGTACATTCCAATAAATATTCTTATTTTAACAGATAATCGAGTTACTCTCTATTACTCGAACTTTAGTTGAAGTTAGTACGGAAACAAACCTTATGGTAAATGATTTGATAAAAACAGACGAAAAAGCTCAACAAATTTCAAAAAATATTTATGAACACAAAGAATAATCAAAATCAAAGTTGTCTCGGAACACCCCTGAAAGTGTGGACTGGTTCAGTTCTAAACGGTTCAGTTCTAAACTTTTCAGTTCTTAGCAATTCCAAAGCGTTATTAAAAATTAAATATTTCGGTTAATTCAGACAAACCAAAAATGTTGTAAGGGTGTAACCAAAGACAAACCAAAAATGTTGTAAGGGTAGAGAGAATAATCGACCCATTTTGCGTGAATTTATCGTGTGTGCCAAAAAACTAATTTTTCAGGAACGATTTTGTTCTACTTTTCTGCGCAAAGGGGTTGATATTTCAGACATTTGCAATACGATTGATTATTTCTTACGTTTGTTTGAGAAATTTGGTATAGTAATATAGGGTGACCAGAAAGAAATGATAGTTTTTTCAATTGAAATGTTTCTGTAGCTGTCAAAGTTACGAATAACATTCAGCTGTCCAAATATTAACAATAAATCGTTTGATTATTGCCAGATAAGTGAAAGTTATTGAAAAATTCCTGCTCAGTTGTAAATACGCAACATTTTACGATTCATTCATACCATCATGTATATTCAAAATACAGCCAGAACCAATTTGGTATCTTACACCGTTGTTTTATTAAAATTAATTTTTTTAGTAGCCCCCCCCCCCCCCCGCTTATAATAATAGTATTTTACATACTTTATTATGTAATTTAATCTTATGTAAGGATGGTTTTAGGATAAAACAAAAAGTAAGCAATGTAAAAAAGTCCTACGTGTGTCGATGGATAAAAGTATTTTGAAAATACTATCAAAATTTCAATTCGATCGGTGAAGATTTGCTTGAGTTATGTGACCAGCCGTCTAAAACAAAAAATGTTTTTGATAAAACCACTTATAAAGTTTTAAGTTCTTAAAATTCGAATAATATTTTCATATACCTCTAATCGCAGAATGAAAAATTTGTGCTCTTAGACACTTTAGCCAGATTCTTTCTCTTGGCATATTATTTTTAAGACCCCAAGCGTCTTTAAACAGAAAATATTGTTACTTAGGTTTTCCCCCTTAAGCAAAAAACTAACAATTATAGGGTATTTAATCCATTTCCAATTGTAATTCAAAAAAAGATGTACTGAAATTCTATTTCAAATTTAGAAAAAATCAAAAACGATTGAAATTTCGTTTGAAAATCACAAAACATCAATTTAAATTTCGAGAATATCAAACGAAATTCAGAAAAGACCATTTTAAATTGAAAAAATATTAATCAAAATTCAGAAAACATCAGTTTAAATTTCGAAAATCTCATTTGAAATTACGAAAAGATCAATTGAAATACAGAACTTCAGAAAAGAACAATTGAAATTCATAAATTCCATTTCAAATTTAAAAAAGGATCAATTGACATTCAGAAAAATACATTAATACTCAGAATAAATCAATTGAAATTTAGAATTCGATTCGAAATCCGTAATAGAACAAATCAAAAGAAATCAATTGAAATTTAAAAGAGACCCATTCAAATTTCTAAATTCTATTTGAAATTACAAAAAATATCAATAAAAATATCAGAAAAGGTCCTTTTATTTTCGTAAATGAAAATCACAGAACTTGAAGAGATCAATTTTAATTTAACTGCTAAAGTTTTCTTTCTGAAGAATACCTTCTGGTATTCCGCAGAAAATCCATTACGGTCCACTACTTTTTTAATTTTTATAAACGACTTCCCCTAATGTTTTAAATACTCAAGATATTTGTTGTTTGCGGACGACGTTAAGCTCTTTTAAAGTATTTCTAAACCAATAGGTTGCTCTAAGCTGCAATGTGATCTGTCAATTTTTCATGTCTTTTAAATAACTTGTTCTTAAAAATCAAAAAGTGTTGTTTTGTTTCTCACACAAAACGTTCAATTCCAATAATAGACAGTTATTCTTTAAATAATCGTTATATTAATTTGTGACTGTCTGTGACTGATGCTTTAAATGTTAAGATAGTTTATAGTCTTGTAGCATTAGGATTTTTAATGTAATAAATAAATAAATAAAAATAAAATAAATAATCGCAAGACTGAAGTAAAAGATTTGGGAGTAATTTTTGACCCAAATTTAAATTTCAAAAGCCATTTTGACTACATTATTTCAAAATCAGATGCAATGCTTGGTTTTATTAAAAGAAAGACCCAGAACTTCAAAGATCCTCTAACTATTAAATCGCTTTTTATTTTGCTTGTACGTAGTATTTTGGATTATTGGTCAGTTATTTGGAACGCTTTTTATAATGATTATTCTATCCGTCTTGAAAGAATTCAGAGAAATTAAGTATGCACTTAATAAACTGTATTGGAATGATGGTCTTCCACCATACGAATCTCGCCGAAAATTGCTTGGGCTTCAGTTGCTAAAGGACAGAAGAACCTATTATGATTAAATGTTCGCAATCAACATCTTACATGATAAAAGAAAATGTGTCGAGTTGTCCGCTTTTTTATAGCCCATAATGCACCAAGAAATTTTCGCGTTAATCGTATGCTGGAAGAAACATTCCATAGAACCAATTATGCTAAAAACGAACCTTTAACTCGTTGCACTTATTGCTCAATGTTAAATTTTAATTGCTCAGAGGCTAAATTCCGTTTGAATCTTTTCATGATTTTTAATTAAAATATTTCACTATTATTGTAAATTTTTATTTAAATTTTAATAGCATGGTCTGTAAGATTTATTCTGTAGACCAAACAAATAAATAAAAGTTTCTTTCTGAAGACATCAGGCCCGTTCCCAGGATTGACCCAAGGGGGTTTTTGATAAAAAATCGATAGTTTTGATTGTTTAATACTACAAATATAACCACGATTAGAGTACCGATATTTTTTATAATTATTTACTTTTTAAAGGACTGAAAAGGATATGAAGGTTTAATAATTTTATTTATAAAGTTCTCATTGTAATTCGGTAAAAATTAACAGGACTTTGTGATACCGAGCCTATAAAACCAGTGGTAAAAATTTACAATAAGCTGCGTTTTTTAATTTGGAGTAAACCAACCAATGCCAAGTGTTCAACCAAGAATGCTTAAATCGTAATTTCCGCGAATCGCTGGTAAGAAAATTAAAATTTTGTGGAGGCAAATAAATTTTTTGAAAACTTTTCGAATTGGAAAGGATTTTCATCATTTCACATTAGTTGTGAAAATAGCCACCTTTCAGTTAGAACACTAGCTTCTGGCGAAGCAAAAACTCGTTTCATTTCTATGGTGCATTTCGACAAACAATCGAACACCAATGAATATTGAAATAAATGAAGAAGCAACTAGAACAGATGGCAACCCTTGATAGAGTTGATGGCGGTGATCTAAAATGGCCTCCTGCTTTGAAGTGTCATATGATTAGCAGCCACACAATTCATGAGAATGAATTATAGGATCTGTACATTCATATGCTAGTTTAAACAGTGAGTTGATCACAGCTTAATCACTCAAAGACTACTGATGAGGAATATGTAGCAATTTCCGAAACAGACTGTCTAGTCAGCTAAGTGATTGACTCTATACAGAGTTGTTGTTGTTGTTGTTGCCTTCTTGAAAACTCACTTGATCTAAAGCTCACAATCTTAATTCACGAAAATATCGTTATTTGCACCTTGATGTACTCTCGAAACCGAAGGCAGTTCGAATGTATCGGATGATATTTCTGTTTCTGGAACAACTTCTACAATCATACAGACAAATAAAAACCTTAGAGTTATAAATATTAAAAATCAAAAATAACACTGAAGCTGATACTAGCGCTTTCAACATTGGGAATGGAAGCTAACCAAAACAAACGATTCGATTTTGATCTGTAGCTCGTTCCTGTAACTCCTAGCTATCGTAATTACCGACTCATATTACCGATTTGACGTCACTCTGATGTCACTCTCACCTGAATGTTTCTATACGTATCTGAATCGATTTCTGTTCGATTCGTTCGTTCCAAATCGATAAGCTATCACATGTTCCGATTTCATTTTAATGGAACCTTCTAAAAAAGTGTTTATGTACGTAAAGTGAATCGATAACAATGTGTTGTCACTGGCTTTGCGGCAAGTGAGAACTCTACCGATTTATCTAATGTCAGTAATGTTGTGAACTATTAAGTTATAATTACTCAAAATATACCTTTAAAAATGGTTACTTTCATATAAGCCGAATTTTTTACTGATTGAAATATTTTGTTGTTCTTAAAAAACGTTTAAATTTTAAAGGTAATACAATTTATAAATAATGCCTAATTACATAAAAGTAAAAAATTTTAGCAAAAAAGTATATGTTTGAGTTATGAAAAAGTACCCGGTTGCATACATTTGTTAAGTTTTTGCTGCACAGCACTAGGTGAACAATTATTTACATTCATAATCGTTGCTTATTTCCGCAACCATTAATACACATCATTATAAAATAAATTATTTTCTTAAACTGCAAATATTCACTTTTTATTAACAAGACAAGCACCTATTTATTATAAAGTTTTATAAAGTAAACAGCTGGTTGTCATTTAACTTAATTTCGCAACTTTTCTTTTCGATTTGTGTTCTTTTTCATCACGGTCCGAGTTTTTACCGAATTAAACGTACAGGGTTGCCAATATTCGAAGCGCCTATTTTATTTTTAAATAAATCAAAGAAACCACAATTTTTTGTCTGTTCGTCATAAACATCATTTAATTGGGTTCAAGTAGATTTGCTTACATTATTTCTTGAATATGATATCTCGAAAATGGTTGCCACTGGCCTCTACGACATATTGTGCCCGTTTTGCAGCATTTTCCATGGTTTTCTTCAACATTTCGATGGGAATGGTGGTTATTTCTTGACGGATGTTGGTTTTCAGCTCTTCTAGGGTCTTTGGCTTGTTGACGTAAACCTTTGATTTCAAATAACCCCACAAAAAGAAGTCTGGAGGCGTTAAATCTGGTGATCTTGGCGGCCAATCGAAATCACCATTTTTTGACATCAAACGGCCAGGGAACAATTGCTTCAAAAAATCGATTGTAGTGCGGCTTGTGTGTGGTGGCGCGCCGTCTTGTTGAAACCAGTAGTGCCTGATACGCTTTCGACGAACGATTGGCATGAAAAAATTGTTTATCATATCGCGATAACGCTCCTGATTGACAGTAACTCTGTGGCCATTATCATTTTCGAAAAAGAACGGCCCAATGAGCATTTTAGCACAAACGCCGCACCAAACAGTGACTTTTGCATCGTGAAGAGGTACCTCTTGAATCTCTTGTGGATTTTCAGTGGCATAAATACGGCAATTTTGTTTGTTTACCGTTCCGTTCAACTGAAAATAAGCTTCATCGCTCATTGAGTTGAGTTTTCACTATTGACTTGTTTTGTTGAATGTAAATTTCAACAATTTTAGAGCGTTCGCGTGGCGTGTACTGTTCCATTGTAAACATTTGCTTGGAATGACGCTTCAAACGCGGTATGTCATTAGTCGATTTGGCATCACTGCGGAAAGTTACAGTGTTGCCAGATGGGCGCTTCGAATATTGACAAACCTGTACAGAAACATAAGTTGTCACGAAATCGGTAACTGAGGACCGATAACGGCTGACGTCACACAAATCGGTAACTTGCCGATTTTGTTACAGGAACGAGCTACTGTTCTGTTTTTTTTAAAGATTGCACCCTTGATTCCGCTCTCTTACAATATCGGTCTTCTCTTCAATCACTAAGTCACGGTTTATACCCGTCAAGAATTGGCATTAATTCTTAATCATTCTCTTTTTATTTCGTCCTTTCACACGTTGATGGCCGTCAAGTCTTGACGAGTATAGACCGGGTCTAACACTATCTTTAATACGACAAACAGAGAAAGCGAAACATAATGATAGCGTTGTGTTAAATGTACCCTGCTTCACCGATTGTTAATGCTGCTAAAAAAAAAAACAAATTGTCGCACGAGTCAACAAATTCTTTTGCCACTGTTCTGCAGAACTTTAATTTTGGAATCACGACAATTCCAATAATTGTTAAAAATTTCGTCTGTTAAAATTTTGTTTTTTATTTTTGACAGTTTTTTATTAATTTTTTTTTATAAATTTACATTCTTTTTTTGGAATAAAAGGGTGAAATGGGTACAAAAAAGGGTAAAGGGCCCAACAGGGAAATAGCATGCCGTGTGAATACAAACGAATGGAGTGTACGAAATATAATACAAAAGTACAATACAGGGTGCTCCATTTTTCGAAAAAGTGAAACAGGAAGACCTAAGAAAATTACACCACGAGAGGAACGCCTTATAAAAATAATATCTCTACGCGATAGCTTTCTTCATGCCGGTAGCATTAATAAAACAATCAATTCGCAAAATGGAATGAAAATCAGTGACCGAACAATGCAATTTCAACTGAAAACTAATTTCTAAAAATTAAAAAGTGTTTATTCTGCAAGGGTTTTTTGTCGCTCGGTATATGTTACGACCGCAAGCAAAAACCACAACACGGCAAATCATATTTTGTGCTCGATAAACACAATGCTACCATTCAGTTTCGGTCTCTCTCTTCGGCCTGCTAGGGGTAGTGCTTATGTTTGAATCGAAGAGCCACATGCAGAATAAAGGGAGATAGAGTTTGTGGAGTTTGGGCTTTTGGAGCGCCACGTATAAGGTACGGTTTTTTCGAATTTCTGAACATAACTGTCAATATATAGTCCTCTACAACTGCCGGTTCCAAAGACTTTCCAAACTTTCTGCAACACAGACGATATATAATATTATTAGAATTTTATCGTTTCCGCAACAAGCAAAAAATAAATTTATACTTTCAATGCAATCACGCTACCAAAAAACACAGCTTTCAACCATTCACAAATATTCGGTAACTTCTGAGTCAAATTAGTATACTCATTTTAGTAGTTCTGGCACAGGAAATTAATAAATAAAATCAAACTCAATCATAAAGTTAAGATATTGAAAAATTCTTAAATAGCTGGTGGTGGACAAAGCTCAGTTGAATATACCTTATGGCGTTTATGTTTCTCGAAAAAATGTTGAATTTTTCTGCCCTCTTACTGCCATTTTTGAGAATTCTGACTTTTTTCTATTTTTGAGGTCATTTTCGAGAAAATAGCACGATTAAATTTTAGAGGTCACTATATTTTTTCTCAAGACGGCAGAATTTCCAAAAAGGGCAAAAAAAATTTTGCATTTTTTGAGAAACGAAAACGCCTTTAGTTCGATAACTTAAGCGTGTAGGTATTTTCGCTGTTTCTTTTTACACTTGTTGTTTGTACTGTTAGAGAAGAGTATCCCTGCAGTCCTAGGCATCGTGCACGAAAATGTCATGATGATTTCTTAAAAAAATTTACTGCATAAGAGAAAACTTTCGTTCATCGAAAACAGAAAGTTTTCAATCAGTGCATGAATTTGGAACTTTTACATGAGATTTTCGTCAAGGAAATGTATGACCGAATCAGCATGTTTCGTCAAAGATGAAGAAAAATAGTGCATGATTCGTTAAAGATTCCTTCATTACTCCGGCTTCTGGGATGCTTCAAATAAATAAGTATTTGTGTTATTATGAATTTTTCAATGTTGCGTTGCAACGTGACTTGATCATCTCAAAACATCCCTCCAGGAAATGTGAGCACTCCCGGATGTTACCAGGAAACATTCCATGGAATGTAGGAAGCATTCCCCTTTGTTGCGCACTCCATTGCTTTTTTTACATAGCATGTCATTAGAGGGAAACATTCCTCTCAGCTGTGTTAAAAATGAATGTGGAAACATTCCTCTCCGCTGTCTTAAAAAGCGAATTACAAGCAGTCCTCTTCCCTGTTCCAAGAATTACTGTGGAAACAATCCTCTCCCTTGTTACGAAAATGCCCGGCCAGGTTTCGAACCCGGGAACCCTGAGCGACAGTCAAGCGCGCTACCACTAGACTATTGAATTATACAATACGCGACAATAAATAAAAGTTTCCAAAAGCATTCTTAAAGAAGCGGTTTGGAAACAATATAAATACAAAACTACCCTTAAGCTTCCAAAAGATACGGTTTGGAAACAATATAAATACAAAACTACCCTTAAGCTTTCAAAAGATACGGTGGGGAATGTTTCTTTATCACTTTTAGATGGAAGCCTTCCGATTTTTCTTGGAGGGATAGGTTACAATTCATTTTAAAATTGAAGTGGTATGCAACTTTTTAGGATGTTGCTTTACTGTTGTTGCTATGCTGTAGTTGCACTACTTTTCAATTGATTCATTTGAAAAAAGGCCTTAATGCTAGCATATTTTTTTTTTATTTTCTGAGTTATAAGAGTCTAAGTCAACGTTTTACCTATTTATTGGGGGCGTGGCAAATATCATATAACCTCGAATCTTGTTTTACTTTCATCGTCAAAATCGGTTACAGTTTAAGGAATTTTCAAATTTATTGGGCATTAAAAATAGGCGTGCTTATATCGCATAGCTTATATGTATTTGGCTTGAATACCTAAATCGTCCAAATCAATTGAATGGTGGTGCTCGTGTAAAAAAGGAATAAACAAATATCGTTACAAGCAAGCACTTTATATAATAGTATAGCTCATTGGCGTCGGAAGCGGGGGTAAAGGGGCAGTGGCCCCCCACTTTTTTAGCTAGATAAACAATTTAAAAAGAAAACTTCAAAAGTTATTAAAAATGTCCGTTTTTTACAACGATAATATTTTTGTATAATATATTTTCCTCTTCTTTCTCTCTTCTTCATAAGCATGCTTGCGGATAACCATTTTCTTTCTCTGTGTTTGCTAAAAGATAGAACAAAATGTAGAGTTTCTACTGCAAACCCACCGCTTCAGTTTAAAAGCACCATTAAGTATGTAGCTTAATACTATAATATTGTAATCGAAGCCTTCAACGGAAAAGTGCCTTCTGAACAATATCTAAAAACAAAACTAGATCTTTATGTAGATGACTTTGATGTGAGCGACCACCACGCGCAACTTAAATTGCTAAAGCAATTGCCTGCCCAAACATCTTCAAATTGTAGTGGCATTGTATCCCAATTTGCAAAAAAATCCAGATACTGTAAAAAAACTATTAAATGAAGTTGGAAAACTTATTGCTTTGCTTTTGACTGTGCCTGCATCAGCATCTTGATTTGAGCGTTTTTTGGTGCACTAAGACGACTTAAAACGTATCTTCGAGAAACTATGACACAGAAACGACTCACTCATGCAGCACTTATACACATTCACAAAGATAAAACCGAAGAATTGAATTCGATGGAGGTGGTGAAAGAGTTTGTTTCTCGCAAGGACAGAAAGAAATATTTTGGAATAATTTAAATTGATATAACTTTTTGTACCTTATTGCATTTAAACCATGTTAAGATACACCTAGTCTTGCTTAATAAAAGCAACCATTATTTCTTATATTTTCATATTACCTTATGAAAGATCCTTTAAAGAATGATCTCTAATATTGAAATTGGAAGAACTTTTAAAAATAATGAAATTTTAATATTTTTTATGTATTTTTATATTTTTTTTTTATTTTAAACTAAAATAAAAAATTTGTTTATTCACATTCATGTTTCTTTGAAGAAATTTTGGTGAACTTTTTTTGCACCACCATTTGTACTTCTCCCCATTTGTACTGCCCCCCCAGATGAAATTCGCTTCCGACGCGCTTGGTATAGTTAGATTTATTCGTGCCAACAAACTCTTTTTTTAGTTACATAGTTTTTAACAAAATCAAACTCATTGCGATAACAACCGCAAAGGGCCGCTCAACGTCTACCGGGACAGCTGAGTCTGAGCAGGTGTAGGTCACGTTTGGACAATTTTTTTATTTTGTCGAGTTAATGGATAGTAGCTATGCTAGGATTTAATACAAATATTTGAAAACACAGCGAAAAACTTCAAAACCACTTATCTGCAAGCATGTAAATATGCATAAAAATATTTTCTGTTAAGATGAGCCTTTCGGTGATTTTTTTATAGGTGTTTTCAGACAAGGCGAGTGTCTCAGTTCTATAATATTTGCTCTATCTCGAAAGCCAGAGGACACTGTATCATACAAAATAAGGAATTCGTCATACAATATGCCATTATTTTTACTTTTAATGGCTGTCATTTAATTTTTCGAGCCGAGGAATTTATTTTTTGGGGTCTTCAGTACAAATCTTTTTTAAAAATTACAAAAAAAGTAGAAATTCGTTTGGGAATAAGTTTTATTTTACAGAGAAAAAAAAACATTAACATGAAATTCGGAATTATTTTGTCTTCTAAATAAAAATATCCATGCAATAACTGTACTTTATCAAAGTAACCCATACTTCTTTGCATTGCAGCGCAAACAATAAAAATATGTTATTGAATATCTAGCTCGTATCCAGTTTTCTTGCTATACTGCAAAGAGCACCTCATTTTTAGAATATATTCAATATTATAGAATGCCAAACTTCGCACATCTCCAAATCCAAAATTTGTTGTAACTTTCTACTGAATCGCCAAAAAGAAAAAATATTTCGCTACTAATATGCATTGAAAATACAAAACGACCTCTTGAGCCCTTGTTACACATTCAGTCATTAAGGTAATTTACTAAATCATAAAACCCTATTTAAAGGTTTTGATCTTTTACAGCGGCAAACAGTACGCTTTGAAATATAAAAATTTGGCGTAAAAAACAACTTTAGCACAATTTTGAAACCGCAGCAAATAGCAAAAAACTACTTTATCATGATGTTTTGAGTTCATTTATTAAATTGAAAAATATAACTTGTAATATCTCATATAACTAATAGTAGTTAGATAGAAAAATGTTTTCACATTAGTAAATTTATAAAGTTCAATAACAAGCAAATGCTAGAAAATACTTTGTTTTATTTTGTTTCATTTTCTCTGTGCATCTCGTTGTTAATTTTGGTGCCACTCACCACTACAACTGCAACAATGCTAATGATGATAAATGCCTAAACACATACAAACATGAACACACAAAATTTTCAAACACTTAACCAGCGTCACGATGTCATTGAGGAGCTCGAAGTACATTTGGAGCGTAAAAATAATCCGATACAGCAACGGTCGAAGCGCGCTTTTGGTCCATTAACACCATCCTCGGAGCGACCACTTGTGCTGCCCGGTGGACGACGCTGGTACCGTCCCAAGGATGCCTACAATGATGAATTCATAGCGGAAACATTAAGTGCACAAGCGGAGCTTATCACGGGCACCACTTTAGGGTAATTTATGCAAAATTAAAAAGAAAATTCTAACTTTTTTTATGAAATGGTTTTTAATCATTGTGCTTTGCCACGAAAATAAAAAACAATCATGTGCAACTTTGGGAAATTTTGTGGTAACCATTAATTAGTTCAGCTATCTCGAGCAAACATTTGTTGCAATAATTAAACATGATCAGCTTCAGAACGGATTCGGTAACATTAAAATTATTAATACAAAAAAAAGCTCTTCTCAAGCTCTTGGATGTTTACTAACTACTAAGCTTAGCTTGGGCTTACTGCTTTTACTTTACGTGAAGCCGGAAACTGTTTTGAAAGCTGTATGCGACTATTGTTATGTTTTCCAAAGTTGCCATCAATAGCTTGTGTGTGTAAATTATCATAAATAGCTTTGATTCAATATTAATGCATTTTCTTTCATGTCAAATCTCTCATCCAATCTGCGTTTCATCATTATAAAACTCATCAAACTTGGTGTATTCGAAAAGCTGTCCTTATGAGAGTCCATTTTTGGGTTATGACTCGAAGTATGTCTTGGTCGTAGTTGGTTTACATTCAATCATAATTATACCTGTCCTTTTTGCGTGTCTCTTTGCAGCATGATCCTCTTGCACTTTACTTGATTGGTTTTTTCCGCTTCTTTTTCATTTAATGAACATATGTTTTTGTTCTTTGCATTTTCTGCATTATCCTTATGAATTTTTTATTATCTTGCACTTGCTTTTCTTCTAACTTTAATCTTCATCATCAACCATTTACACAGTATATTTTGTACAAATTTTCATGCATCAGCAGCATCCTTTTTCTACATGTTTTATGTTTTTTCTATTTTTCTTCACTTTGTTTAATTGTAGATTGAACTGTGGAATCGTTTGTTTAATGGTGAAAATATCTCACGCGCTGTCTTCCGGTAAGCATTGCATTTGTAAGGTTTTGTTTTGCTGTCATGCAGCTGTGCGCTGCATGTAGAGAAAACTGTTTCAAAAGAAAGGAAACAGAAAGAAAAACTTTATTCTTTTATTTTCTTTTCTTTTGCAGTGAGTATCACGGTGCTTCGCTATCATTGCAATTCGAGCTTGACAGGTAATAAAAATTTAAAAAAATTTCGTAGTGTAAAAAGTTTAAGTTGTTTTTTAAAAAGTACGTACGAATGTTCTTCCAGGCGGGTAAGTGTTTAAATTGGGAGAGAAGTCTGTTTTTATTTTAGTGCAGATTAATTAATTATTGTTGGAAAGTTTGATTTTGTCTATAAATTAGTAATGTTTAATGCTATGTTTTTTTTTAAGAGGAAAGAGAATTACATTTTTTTTTGGGACGTGGGATTCAATCATGATTAACGTGTCTGAGTCTTGCACAAGACGACACTAGGGCATCCAATTTCGGGACGTTTCGACAATCCCGGGAATTCGAAATTGAAAAAACACAATTCAGGGATTGATAACTAGACAGGGACTAGAAATGGGATTTTTGGGAATATGATGTTCCAAAGTATTTATGCCTTGTTTTGCAACATAAAACATTGCAGAAGATTTTAAAAAACTAAAATACGCAGTTTTGATTAAATGTTTGAATAGTTATTATTGTTTATTTCTGAAAAACAAAGATCAATTCTTAAAAAAAAAATTATTAAATTAGATCATTATTTCATCAAATCAGATAAAATTATTTAAAAAGCAATAAAATAGTATAATTATTTCAGTAATTCTTAGTAAGAATTTGGCGATATTTTGTACAGCTTGTTAAAGGAAGTTTTTTTTTAATTTTTTAAGTCACATTTAAGTTCTTTTTAGTATAATTTTTGTAATATTTTGTAAGTTTAGTTCAAGAAAGTTTTATATTTTTCACGTCATATTTTGTACAGATAGTTCCAAAAGATTTTTATTTTTGTATTATTAAAATCACATTTTAGTATTTCTTAATCATGTGTCTAAATCATGAATCATGTGTTTTACACAATGTGTTATGTTTTACAGATATTTTGAGAAAGGTTTTTATTTAAAAATTATTTTAACTCACATTCTGGCTTTTCTTAGGTAGTATGATTGAACTTTTTCGTGGAGTATTTTGAAATTTTTTTGCAGTGAAGGCAATCCCGGGACTTTCGGGACTAAAAAAAGTCTGGGACCGGAATCCTGGGATTGTATGCTCTAGACGCATTCTAACTTAAAATTTTTTTTCGTTTTCCATCAAATTTTCATACGCATGATTTCTCAGAGAAAGAGAACAAAAAAAAACTGATATCATCGAAGATAACCTCTTAAGAGATAAACTTAGTCCCATTGGTTAAAAACACATTTTTCTTTATATAAAGTAACTAAAAAGTTGTAAATTCAGTAGTTACTTGGTTGCAGTATGAAATTTGATTAAAAGTGAGGAAATGCATAGAAACTGAAACTTGATAATGTTCCAAGAAACACATAAACTTTAACCCAAGTAAAACCATAAAAAAAATTTAAATAATGTTATTCTTTAAGCTGGCAAAATTACCTTTTCAACAATGTAACAATTAGGGTGGGAACTCAAAGAGTTAATGAGATATGGTAATTTTACTACCGCAACACAAATATTTTCTTTTTGATTAACAAACGAATTGCTTAACCATATTTTATGTTTAAACTACCGTGCGTAAGGTAATTGAACGTACTTTAATCTTAATAAATTTGAGTAATTTTTTTGGTTGGGGATTGCATCCCTTGAGGTAAGATAATTATTTGGTAATTCTATTATTTTTGCTGTTTGTATTTTAGTGTTTTTTTAGATTAAAACATTAACTTTAGAAGGGAATTTATAAAGGTTTTACAAATATTATGACGTCACTTTGCATGTGAAGTGGGTGGAATTTACAAAATGTTTAAGAAAAATTCTACACATCAAGTGCATAGTTAAGATAATCTAATTTAAAGACATTGAACTAATTTTTGTGGAATTTAAGGAGATTTAAATGGTTTCAATAAGGCACTTTGTATGGGAGGTAGACGTGGTTTTCATTTGATTTTTACAAATTTTATACTCAAAGTGCATGTTTAAGGCGTATGTGCGAAATTTCTTCTCATTTGATTAATTTTTTTAAATTTTTACTCAAAATATTTTGTGTGTAAATTCGACAAACCAGGCTGAAAGATTGCGGTTGTAAATTTTTTACACACAACAACAAAAAGTGAGTATGCAAATTGTGAGGACCGCATTCCGTTAATAGATTTCAGTTCAGAATAGCTCAAATTAATAATATGGATCTTGGGTTAATTTTTTGGTTATATTTTTAAAATCCCCACTCTCCTTATTTATATAGGAAATCGATAGAGTATATGCTGTGAAGTCATTGCAACGATTATTTTAGTCATAACTTATAGTTTGTTCTTATGATTAGAGTAATGATATGTTATTTAATGAAATAAAAAAGAAATATTAAGTAATAAAAATAATTTTTTCTTGATAAAAAAATTAAATAAAATAAAATAGCAATTTTCAATAGAAATGTATGCATGCAAGACAAATTATTACGCATTTCTATTTAGACAATTATTGTTTATACATTAACATAATGAAATACAAGACAATTCTGACTTTTTGCAACTGCAAGACATTGTTCGCCAATTTGACGTACATTTACAAAGTTGAATTAATGACTCTGGCAAAAAAGTCTTTACCATATGTCGTGGACGTAAGTCACCATTGTGCTTTTCATAGCCAAATAAATAGTAATCAATGGGCTGAAAATGTGTCTGAAGAGCATTTTTTCCAAATAAATGTTTGTACTGGAGCTCTTAACAATGTAAAAGCCGAAACCTATGTTTTGAGAAGTCAGTTTATATCGGAGTTCATCCGCAGGTAATTTTTTTTAAATATGTGCAAACTGTTTCTAATTTTTTTTTAATTGTTCATTATTTAGATCAAGGTATCCCAAAGATATAAGAGTTGTTTTTAACGGGTTGTAACTAAAAATCTGCACTAATTTGAATTGCTTGCAGTTTCAACACGCGTTGTTTTTCCACGAAGGCATTGCGTAAATAAATGAGTTACTGCATTATCTTTTTATCATATGACTTATGGTAGCGCACTTATTACGTTAGTCCTTTAAATGCCCTCACAGCAGCAATATATTCGCAAGCGCATTGTACGTTTTAATCAGCAGCATTTAGAGAAGGGAAAAGTTCACATGCGAACATTTTATGGCTCAAGGCATGTCAAAAAGGATGATATATTCTAATCAGAGTACCTTAAAAATAGAAAGACAGTCTTACACTGAAGAGCAGATTTAGATAGTAAAATCTCAATTTCGTATGACGAGAGTTATTTCACACAAAGTGCGCCATAAATGTCAAGAAACGATATATTTTACGCAAATGAAAGATATTCAAGCTCTCCTGATGTAAAATATAAATTCAAGAAAAAGTTAGAGGAAGAAGTTATGCTTTACATTACTGTTCCTGACAAAGTAATTTCGGAGCCTTACTTCAAGCCAAGTTGTTTGGCAGTAAACCGAGTGATCTATCAAAATGATGCTAAGACATAAGAAAAATTTTGCTTCCATTTATTCATAAATATTATGAGGATGCTGATGATGTATTTTAGCCGGATAAAGATTCCTCGCATTATGCAAAGGCGACATTAAAGTTCTTGATCAGCAAAAATATAATCTTTTGCCTAAAGACAGTACCCACCAACTTTCCACAATGACAACCAATTGAAAATTTATTTAGAGAACTTAAATTTTTGGTCTAGAAGAATGGTTGATAGGTCAAAAATGTGTAGCAGTTGACACCACGTATCCGGAAGTGATTAAAGGAAGTCGATTATTGGCGTACAAGGTGCTTTCTAAAAAATACGAACAAAACTACGACGGGTGGCCGACAAAGGTCCATTTATAAAAGTTTATTAAATAAAATCTACTTAGGGCCAATTTTTCAGTGCAAGTTTAAACTCTAGTCAAATTAAACTGAGGTAAGCTCACCAAAATTTGACGTTTAAACTCAGTTTAGGCAAAAAAAAAATACATTATATGACAATTTAAGTCAATTTAACTTCAACGAATGCTAAAATATCTAGTTAAACCGATCCAATTTTGGTAACTTAACCAAAATATTAATCCAAAGTTTAATTTGACTAGAGTTTAAGCTCGCACTGACAATATTTTAGGTCATCAAAATTTGAGCCCTGATAAATAGTATATAAAACGAATAAATTCGTAGAATCCACTAAAAATTTTTCAAGAATGTCATTCGTGTAAAGAGATTTTACAGCAATGGTAAAGTTACTTTGTATCAGAGGTAGTCGTTGTTTTACTCCTACTTGGCTCATTAGCATACTTGATCTGTATTTCTGAATATAAAGCATAAATTTTGATTTTCGTTACGAAAGCTCTAACATTTCGGCTGTTATCGTAATCACAGTTAGACAGACAGCCCGACAGACGGACATTGATACATCGACTCAGGAGGTGATGCTGAAGTTAATATACCTCTTATCCATTTTTATATGCTTGGGGGTATACAAATTAAACAATACTCAAGAACTGGAAAAATTTTTTTTTTTATATTTTACAGCTTCGGTAAAACTAACATCAAACAATTCAGATAGCCTTTTACAAGTTCAATTCCGAAATTTGTCAAAGAACAATGTGAGTACTTATCTTATAAGAATTAATTGCTTTAATAGAATTCGGCTAGAAAAGCTGTATGAAATCTTTTTAGCATAAAAAAGTTATTTTTAAGTAAATACCATTATCAAATTTTTTTAGAATTCATAATTATTTTGTCTTTGACTGAGAACTAATGTTTAGCACAAATAAATGGAACAAAATGTGGTTTTATGAAGAAGCGTTAGTGAAAAATTAATTTGTGTAACCATTGCGTTATCAGGAAGATAGCTTAGCACAAATCAATAGTTTTACCTTTTTTTATTTTAATAAAAACCAGGCCATCATTTTGACAGAAAAGAACAAGTACGTAAATATGTTTGTATGTAAATAATGAGATTTCGCTTTTTGTTTTTTTATTTATTGTTGGAATGATGTCTTTTATTGTGGTACTTAATACTCAAATTTGCTTCTTAATTGCATGTTTTTATATATAAGTAAAAAATGTTTATTATTATTATCAATATAATTATTAATATAAATAAAATGTATGTTTGTCGATAGCTCATGTCACAATAAATCTTTGAACTTATTCAAATTTTTTATTACTATATTGACATAAGTCCATAAATACAACCTTAATTAATATCGACACCTAATGGCAAACTTTTTCCACTTCTTTCTTTTTCTCCTTATTCGCCAACTCCACACACACACACACACACAAACTCACTCTCACAGAGTTAATTTTATGAAATATCAAAAGCCAGAAAGGAAAATCGATTTGGATCGCAGTGAGGTATACAAAATAATTCATCATTTGGACCGAAAACCAGTTCGTGGCATTGAGGTACGAGCACCGGTAGTACCAGCTGCAGTGGATATAAGAAAAACAGTGCAATTATAAATGATACAGAATATTTCAGGGCGATGAAAAAACGATGAAATGCAATTTCGAAACTAAGTTTCTTTTTTCTTAATGATAACAGTGTATTGTTGTCAAACACTTACAAGTAAAACAAGAAAATTGCAATAATAAGAAATATAAAAAAAAAAAAAAAAAAAAAATTGTTTTATTGTAGCTGGAGTTTTTTAAAAGTAAAAAAACGATAAATATGTAAGTATTCGAAATTGGTGACTACCATAAAAACGTTTTTAATAGGAGCTTGAAATTATATTTTCTCAAGTTAACATGGATCAGATTCGAGCCAGAAGCTAGCATGGAGAGTTGTTGATTACAAAAATATTATGGTACCAATATTATATTTAAATTACTGACAAGAGCCCTTTTTGATTACATTTAAAATTATTTTTGAATGTGGCTTTAGGTTTTTTTATAAAAAAATTAAAGTGCGATATCTAAAGACATGGTATAACAAAAACTGCGAATTTTCCGTTAAAGTTTTCTCTCAACTTACGAAGCCTACGGTCATCTTTTATTTGTCATTCAGTTTTCCAATAAATCTAATAAAATTGATCCATGTTTCAGTCTTATTGAACTCTCCCACCCGAAGGTGACGGACGTCAAACCATATTAGGATATTAAGAATTAAGCGAAGACTTAATATGAAGTCTTATAAAATATATGTTTTACACCGAAGGGAACAAAAACAACAATAGTCGTATTCGCTCTTTTGTGTATTAGTTGTACTGATTGTAATTGTAACTATAGATACAAGGGAAAGAGTAAACGACCCTTTTTTATATCATTATATATTCGATTGTTCACACTTGTGGTGATTACATTAAAAAAATACAACAAAGCTACAATCATCTTTTGACGTTGTAAATATACACATAAAGGTAACTTCTAAAGCGCTGTTATTTGTTGTTGTATGTGTACTTTTTTTGAGAGTAGTACACTGGTGTATGCATAAATGCACAATAGAGCGAATACCCCTTATATTTTGATATTAAGCAAAGCCGAAAATAATATAAAAATCTTCTGACCAATAAAAATGCGTGCATGGATGATGAAACTTATGCCTGGAAAATATATTCGCTCGGCCAAAAAATTGGAAGATTTCAAGAAAAAATACAAATAAAACTGTGCAGCATATAATGCGAACCATGAAATCGAAGATACGAATTTTCTAACGCCAAGGAGTAGGTTAGGTTGGGTAAGTGGGGTCGTGCACCGTTACCGGCGCTTTGCGCTTCTTTCATTTGACTTTAATGTTGAACATCTTTTTCCCACGACAAAATAGTTGTCTTACACTTCATGAATTCTAAAAGCTATGAACTCTGAGTGGATTAAAACTATTTTCAGGTTGATTCGGATAAGTTGGTAGTGCAAAAATTGGGTTCAAAGTAGAAAAGCGCTAAATTAACTTACATAGTCTAGTTTTAAAAGGTGTCGTTTTTAGATACTAGAATTTTGAATCTAGAATGTTCTTAATTTTTTATATCCAATTTTTTGCTTTTGATTGTCTTATTTAAACTACAAGATTTTCAGCCGTACACTTCTATTATGAACTGATACCAACTTATCTTTCCAAAAGTGTATAATACAACGTGAATCAAAGTAACTGTCGCACCTATATTAATACCAACTACACAAAAATAAGCAACACTAGAAAACATATGTTGTTTTTTTACGACTCTGGCATTAATTGTACACTTATTACATGAACCGTTTCAAAAGATTTGTCAATAATAATAATAATATTGTGAAAGGAAATAAGTGCACAGATCCTTCGCCAGCACGCAGATTGCAGTATCATATTTTCCGACGAAAAACTCTTGTTTTTGCAAGCAAGACACAACTTGCAATATGATAAAGTGTACGTAGCTTGCATGACAGAAATTTCTAAAGAAAAAAACACCATTGAAAGATTTCAAAATGTTACGATAATTTCAAAAGATTTACTTTTAATACTTTGTTTAATAAAAAATCAATGAATTTAAAGCTAATATAGGATAGCAATAATTATTTAAACGAACTGCCAAGAAACACTGGGTATTTCAGCTAGTTTAAACTAATTCCTTATCACTTTAGCCCGCATTAGTGCTTTTAACCCAAACGGTCGCTTTCCCCTCTCCCTATATATTATTTCAACTTCAATTGTTGTGTCGCTTTTATAAAGACATCAAAAAATATAATCATGATGTTTTAAATAGGGTCTCCGATTTTCTGATTACCGCAAAACTCACTTACATATCAAATGTGTATTTGAAGGCATATATATATTTTATTGAATATCAAAACTCTAGCTACAGCCATCAAAAAATTTGTTGAAATAACGTTGAACTCCTTTGTTATTCAATACGATTAACATTCAGAAATTCTTAATATAAAGAAAAGCTTTTTGCATTTCTTTTAAATTTCCGGTTTTTTGGTGGCAATTCGATATAACTTGTTCTTTTTTGGCAGAACATGACAATATTTCGACACAAATCCACTTATATTGACTTACATTTCGACTCGCTGGGACGACGCGATGTCACTTGAAATTGTCAATAATTTTATTCACTTGCAATTGACACAATTGCCAACAACAACAACAAGATCGGAAACAACAACAGCATGAGCTGCAATAACAATAACAGCAGCAATAACAACAACAACAACCACGACAAAAGCAACAATAATAATGCTGCCGCTTAAATGTCAAGTTGGTGTGCGCTAGCTCTTTTTGTCGTACGTCGAATCCTTTCAGCGTTTGTATAGCAGCATTTCAACAAACACTTTATTATCCTTTCAGCAGGATATCTGTGGTGGTTTTCTGTTGTGAAAAATTTCGTTCTTACCAGTTCCGTTTTTTTCCCCTACCCCAGTTCATGCAGTTTGTGCGTTTTGTGCTTTTGTGTGCTTTGTATGGAAAAATGGTCTGAATGATAGTATATATGTGTAAGTGTGTAACTGGTGTGTGTGCTTGTGTGTTTGTGTTCTTTTGAATGCCATTCAAAACTGACACCAAATCCAGCAACAATAGCAGAAATGGTGCGTTGTTGGCACTGAGACACTGGCAAGGACACAAAATGATGATTGCGCAGTGCATCCTTGCTCCGCTTTGGAACTGCATGTAACTGTCATTCATCGCACTGGAAGAGCTAAAGGATTACAAAAGCCCGTTTGTGCTTTTAAATGAAAGCTTTTATTGAGTGCCTTTTTCAGCCACGGATATAAATAGTAACAAATGTTAGTATGTGTAAGCACAATACAATTGTGTGAACACACACAAAGCATAAATTGCTATTTTATAGCTTTGCGTAACAAGTTCAATTGTTTAGTTAAAATTTTTTTTATTTAACATTTTCGTTAAGTTTGTTAGAAGTAACATTTAGCAGAAAAACAATATATCCCTCAATTTTTTTTTTTAAATTATATATGTACAGAACTTATGCGATTCATTTATTGGTTAAAGAACTCTGTTGAAATTATTCCTGAAACGAAAACTGCCATAAGGATGTATATACCTACATAATAAAAAGTACTAAATACAAATAGTAAGCCCAACTGCATGCTTCATAGTTTTGATGGCACCAAAAAAGTTTTATTTTAACTAATTTGAGATCTATTAAATTATTACATCTCTTTAATTGCGAGCTTTAGATCAAGTAAGTTTTCAAGAAGGCAACAACAACAACAACAACTCTGTATAGAGACAATCACTTATCTGAATGGACAGTCTGTTTCGGAAATAGCTACATATCCTCTTCAGTAGTCTTTGAGTGATTAAGGTTATATGTCAGTGTGTAGCTATAAAAAAACACCAGTTTTATTAACTTTTTTTTTACCTAGTATTATTAGTTTTAATGATTCAAGTTGTTGTTAATTTTCTATAGGGCGTTGAATTTAGCGTGTTTAAAAAATTGTTGCAATTGGCTTCTCGTCTCCAGCATTTACAAAGCGTCTGAAAGTTAAAAATCGAAGTACATTCTTGAGTTAAAGGTTGTAGTTGAGCACTCAACCAATGCTAATAAAAAAAATGGCATGCG